>JAGSMP010000241.1:600000-925000 GCA_029286625.1 Parnassius orleans | reverse complement strand
TGCATTTGACGTGCAAGGGATTAGATGAGCAACCCTAACCCAGGGAGGGTTGGGCTGGTAGTACCGTCTCGGACAAGGAGCTTCGTATAATTATGGTTGAACTTCACTTAAGGTAAGTTTGTTTAACCATTTAATTATACTCTCTCCTTGTCCGAGACGTTCTTTACAACATGTAGATGTTTGAAGCCAGGGTTGCGAATTAAAATACCAATGAATGGAAAAATTTGCAATTTTCCTTATTTTATATAAAAAAAACTTTGAAGGTATTATATGTATATTACATATTTGATTTAATAACATAAAATAACTTATCTTTATTTTATAACAATTCCTTATACACGTAAGGCCACCTTGATTGCAGCAGAAGTGGCCCGTAGAAGAAATATAATTGTGAAAAAACACAATTATCTGGAATATCTGTTCCCGTTTAATTTAAGTAAATTTTAATTTAACATCTTATAACTTGAGAAACGCTTTTCTAAATGAGTTTTTGTGAGTTAATGTTAAATGTATCAATATCTTGTGTTATGCTTTCTATTAATTATTCACAGGAAAGGCTTAAGCTTCTCTCATTTATTTTTTCCCATGCAATTGCTGTTGAAGTGAAATTCTACCTTATATCTTAACTATACCACTGAACTCCACTTGGAATAAATGTAATATTTATGAAGGACAATATTTAATAAATTTTATGACCTGTGACACAGCTAAGCTTGTTACTAGTTTTGTAAATTTTTGTAATCTCAAATCTTTATTGCAACATTTTGATGTTAATAATATAAAACTAACTTATTATTAAGTCTATGTTTATAACAAAATCCAAAGTAAAAGATCACAAAAGCCTAGTAAAGAATTACATTACACTTACTGCAAAATTGGTACTATAGAGAAATAATAATTTTACAATTTATAGTATTTGACAAAGGAGAGTTCACTATGTATGAGTATGAATTTTGGAGTGCCATACTTTTACAAAATGCTTCACTAATAGTACCTATGATATGTGTGAGATGCCTAGGAGGTGATAGTAACATGTGAAATAGTAGTGTATGATTCTCTGTAAAATGGCGTTAATAATTTGTTATTTTATTCAAAATGAATAATTCGAATCTTTTATTTAACATGCCTTTGCACTTGATTCACATTTACCCCCCCATGTGGACAACCAAAAAACCTATGGTTCTATAAACTTAATTTTTTGACAGCATATTAACAGCATAGCAACTAGTGGAAATGCATAGAAGAATCACCCCCAATCTAATATAACTGCCATGGTTTCTGGGTCATACCTGCAGAAAACGATTGTTCTCTGTAATAGTATTATTATTTCTCGGTACAAATTGATAAATTTTTAGTTTTGACACCGTTTTATGATCTTGTTGAATACACTTGAAAGACTTCTTATGACTATTCTTTGTTTACTTGGCTCAATTTCAGATCGATATATAATTTCCAATATTTTTCATTTAATTGATAGAATTGAATCCTTAATAATTAATGAAAGAGAACCCTCTCTATCTCGTCAATGTATAAAGCAGTGGTTTTATTAACTCTGAGTAAAATTGTACACCATAAGTATTACTTATTTGTAGTAAGTATTATTCAAAATATCTATATTATTGTTTTGTTTTAAAGGTTTTGTATTGTGTTCTACAATTTTCAAAATTATAAGTATATACTACTTTCATATCCAATAATAATATAAATCATATCCGATCATATCCAATAATAATATATGTAACTTCCTCACAGTGAAGGACTAAAACCCAAAAAATTGTCTCAGTTCCAATGGCTTCTTTCCACCCAGTTGAGAAGTGTCCGTTTTTATATCAAAAACTTTATGCTTTTTAATAATTTTATTATTTGCAATATTATTCACTACCATCTAAGATCAGAAATTTGCAACTGAATATAATATATTACCTTCCATATACATTATTATGTACATAATAGTTAAAAACACAACATTATTAATCTTATATTACTGATAGCAACCTAAATGGCTTATGCACAAATATAGAGTAGCTATTCATATCACAATTATGTGCATAAGTATTTTTCCATAATTTCCTTTTACAGCAAATTAATTTGTTGCTAACATCTTTTGGTAATCTATTTTATGCATCTGTCAGATATAGTAACTCTATTGTATGTATGTTTACCATAGTTATTTTACTATATGAAGGTAATAATAACCTGGTAGGTATGAAACCCTACATAAAATAACTGAACAACACATTTTTTTTAAGATTACCATTTTTACTATGTACTTAACATATAACTTATATTTTTACTTGTCATAACCTTTAAATACCTTATAATAGTAAAATTGTTTACTATAATCATTTTGAAATTTCTTTTTAATTGTTCAATGTACAATTGTTTTAAGTAGTGAATTTTGTAAGTTTTATATTTTCCCAAAAATATATTTTATGTACCGCTGTAAGCCATTGATGCATTTTGCACCTCATTATTGTATTTAAAACCTAATGATGCTAAACACTGCTTTCTTTCTTGTAACTTAGGTTATACTAAGCTACATAATACAGCTCGGATGTAACAATGTGTCTTTGTTTAATTTTAATCATGGTATGGCTAGAATGTGCCTAACAGTAGAAAATTGCTCCATAGGCTAATTTTTTGATTTCAATGATTTTCTTTTTAAATAGTTTTATTACATCAATAATAATAATTCGGTGTTTACTTTCTGTTACCGAGTTTTTTAATTATAGTTTGTTAATTTCTTAAAATTTACATTAAAACTAAGGTCATGAAAAATTTACAGGCTAACTGTTGTCTTTTTATTATTCTTTTAATAATTTAAGAAAATTATTGTAATTCCATCTGATGGTGGACAATATTATTTTTGTTTTACAGACATGCCAAAATTGGTGTCATAAGCTCCGTATGGAGCCAAGTAAATCCCAAGAGGATATAATTAAAATAATAGCTTATATTCAATCTTTCAGATTTTTCTAAACAGTTAGATTAAAATGTATAATCTTTTAAGACTATTTAAACCTGTAACCTCTTGATATTCAATATCAAGGTAAAACGGTTCTCATATTACATCTTTTCTTACTTCCATGACATATTATCCATCCATCTGTTGCAGCCTATAAGTCCCTGCGGAACATAGTCCTCCCCCCTTCGACACAGAAGGTGGATGAATATTATGTAACTTTTTTAAAAGTGTCTACATAATAATATGTAATAATATATTGTCTTTAAATTTTAACATGTATCTATAAATCTCATAATTTGTTTGGGAATTACAATTTCAAGGACTAGTAAACTGACTCTCACCTTGAGCAACAGGGTAGTTTCGTCCCAGAACTCAGTTATTATTTCTTACTTGTTCTGCCAATTTTTAAGGGTCCTCAAAGTTTTACATAACCTTAATAAAACCATAAGTTAAGTTTATTAATAGCACTTATTTCTTTCCCAAATCAGAATTTTCTGATAAAATAATGAAAAGTTTAGTTGCAATCTCAGGGTATATAATTTCGGGACCTGCTGCCCCTTTTAGATGTTTGGTATGTTGGAATATAATTTGCTATCTTGATGCCCAGCGATCATGTGGGGGTTCTCTTATGTTGACAATTTTTGGACTTCTTTTTGACGAACCCCCCTGATCCTGAGACTTTCTGATATTTTTACATCTGTAATTTTGTAACAACTTTTTCATTATGTTGTACTCATAATATTAGTCACCTTTGTAATAAAAATTATACCATTATTTATTTTTATTCTAAATCCCAGTACAGCACAATGTTTTACTTTCTAGTGATAGCGCTTTGTATGTCAATTCAAAACCTGTCTAACCTCTAAGTGATAGCTCTAAGGTTTGAATAGTTAACCATGTCTATCTTCTAAGTGATAGCTCTAAGGTGTGAATAGTTAACCATGTCTATCCTCTAGGTGATAGCTCTAATGGTTTAAAGCCTGCAGTGAATTCTTCTGAGTCCTAGCCCATCTTAATGTTGTCCTTCAAGTGGTATCACTTTATATGTCAATTCAAAACCTGTTTACCCTCTAAGTGATAGCTCTAAGGTCTGAATAGTTAACCATGTCTATCCTCTAAGTGATAGCTCTAATGGTTTAAAGCCTGCAGTGATGTCTTCCGAGGCCTAGCCCATCTAAATGTCTTTCTCATGGTAGGCTTTTATATCAATTCAAAACCTGTCTGCCCTCTTAAGTGATAGCTCTAAGGTATGAATAGTTAACCATGTCTATCCTCATAAGTGATAGCTCTAATGGCCTGAGTAATTTATACCATGTATATCCTCTAAGTGATAGCTCTAATGGTCTGTATATAGCATTTTATTTCTTATTTTATTATATATACATGAACCCATATATATTTGAAGTAATAGTTCTAATAGTCTGTTTGTAGCATATCCATATAACTCATGTAATATATTTTTCGCAGCAGTTTTAAGCCCATAGTATTTGTTATTGTATCTCAGTATTGCATAATATCTTGTCCAACAAGATGGTGATAGTGTATCAGCCTGAGTATTTTCCTTTTCTTATTTTCCCAATACTGTCCCAAATCACCTGCATGTGCGCAATTTTGCCCAATGACTATGATAAATGGCGACTGCCAAACTAATGCTCAAAAGACGAATTGAACACGAAAGTAAGAAAAAACATATTAAATATATCACTCCAATTTCTCAACATATCTCTATATATATCTCAACCCACATTTATTGGTTGGAAATACCTATTTATTATTTCATATTATACGAGTGACGAGGTTATGTTATTAAAGCTTAATAGTGGATTTTCATTGATAATTAATCATACTTGTTATTAAGTGTTTCGATACACAGTGAATCTGACTTTATTAATAAGTGATCTTTTTTTTTTTTTTGATTTTTACACGTACCTTTAATCAGTTTGCTCCATTTTGAATATCTTCTTTTTCCAAAGTATAACCCAATCTTTACCTCGCAAGCATGTAATAAATACAGTTGTGGTAGGTTTTGGATACAAAACATTTAATATTACACAACATATTTGATTTTGATAACAACATTTATAAAACACACCGTGACGCTGGCACAAAAACGTAATGACATTGCATTTGACGTACAGGGGATATAGTGTTGTGCATATATTCTGCGTTCCAAAATTTTTTTTTAGGAGCTTGGATAACTGTGATGGTACTGGTATAAAATACGGCGTACTACATGTTGTAAAGAACGTCTCGGACAAGGAGAGAGTATAATAATAATCTGTAGTATTGTAGTATTAGTTTTTGTTGTAGTAGTATAATCACATTCTAACACAATCATCATCCTCATTCACGAACTCATTTGCGGTGTGATCCACTGGTCAAAATGCGATCGTTGTTCGTATTTCACTATCAACTTCACATCTATCTACTTGTAATAATATGATAAAGTTGAAGAGTTTTTTTTTGTTTGTTAAAACACGCTAATCTCTGAAACTACCAATCCAACTGAAATAATTATTTTTGTATATGATAGCCAGATTCATGAGAAATCGTATAGGCTATCTAATCGTAAAGGCTAGCTGAGCATTAAGCTAGCTAGCTAGCTTAATGCTCAGCTAGCCTTAAATATTTATTAATATTTTTGTTATGCAAGTCTGAAGAAAAAGCGCTCCCGAACTGATTTATCTGTGTGCGCTAGCGTTATGGTTAGTGATACGTAAATACAATGTTCTACAAAAATATTGATGTTTCCTCCATCTAAAAAAAAGTCCGTGATACCATGTACCTATTTCTTACACATAAGCCATAATAAGGTATTTTGTGAAAAAATATTGAAAATTAAAAAGTGACTTATGAACGTTATTATTAGGCATGGCATTTTAATTCTTACGAACGAACGTTACTTCATCATCAGGACAATTTTATGAAGATAAACTTCGCTCTTTATAGTATGTTATTTGGACGCGTGGATTAAGAGATAATGAAAAATTAAAATAATTCAATTTTTCATTAGCTTATTAATATATAAAACACAGGTATAATTTAATTTCTCTATACATAAAAATCAAATACTGTCCGTTAGTCTAGCGAAAACTTGAAAATGGTTTGACCAATTTTGATGAAATTTTTTGTGTGTAGATTCGCAATTGGACCGGATAGGTGGTGCTTTGTCGAGATCCAAAAATCGCCAGTGCGATGCCGGGGTGGACCGCTAGTCTAAAATATAAAATGAACTATAAAATGAAACGATTGTTTCTCAACGTTTTCATACTAATTGTATAAAATATTATATTGCAAATTAATTTTATATGTTTTTTGAACTAGTGGTAAAGCTGAAATGACTTTCAATAATTATTCTAGTACCTTATCTATATTGAATCAAAATGATTCTATTCTATCCTAACACAATCATCATCCTCGTTCATCAAGATATTTATCGCCTATTCATCTTCCAAGCATGGCGATTAATGTGCGTGAATTAGTGGGAAATCCTCCCTAAAACTTGGAAAAGTGGACTTTTACGGGCTGTTGTTAATGATGATGAACAATGTCATGAAAGGCGGTGTATTGTGTGATATAGAATGACTTAAAGCATCAAGACTGTCCTTTGTATGATTTTATGATCTTGCAAAAATGACAAAATAAATAAATAAAAGATCTCAGCCTCCTATAGATAGCAGACCGATAGGACTTAAGGACCTTCAAGAAAAGAGTCTACTCTTTTTCGAAAGGCCGGCAACGCACCTGCATGTCCCTTGGTGTTCATGGACCGCGGTATTAACTTACCATCAGATGAGCCGCATGCCCGTTTGCCCTTAGTCTTATATAAAAAAAAAACTAGTGTGCAGATCACACGCGGTAGACCTTTAGAAAAGAAGACCGAGACAAAAGGAAACACTGTATACTGTATTCTATCTCATTCTCTCGCAGGCTAAATCCTATAGATGTATATATTTGTCTCTTTTTAGTACCGCTTTTTCGTTTCATCGAGTTTCAAATCACAACGATTCTACAGAAGTTTTCACTTGATAAATAACCAGGTTTTCGTAACCGAGAGGTTATCGCTAAATGAACTCACAAAGAACCCTAACTCCAAATCATACGAATACCGCTGTATAATTTGATTGATAAACGTAACGATTACGAGGCAACGGAACACGCGATCCATCACCGACACAAAAATATTTGTATTCACTGAAATAACGCGGGAACACTTCCGGCCGACAATCGCCGGCATCGCCCAAAAACGCCAACAATAAACGGTTCTTGAATTGTAATTATTCCGAAATATTTGTGACATAAGAACGGATGACGAATGGCCTCGACTCCTATTACTGATCGAATAATTAGTGCATATAAAAAATGGAGTTGAATGCATAATAAAAAATAATGTATAAGAGTAATTATACAGTTTTATCATTTGCTGTAGAAATCACTCCGTAGTATCCTGCGATGGAGTTATTTTTTTTTATAGAAAAGGGGGCAAACGAGCATGCGGCTCATTTGATGGTAAGTGTTGAACGCCGCCCATGAAACAAATGCAACACCAGGGAAGTTGTGCTTAGATGTTAGGACACCTTTTCTCCTCACATTTTGATTCAAAGTCGTAGATATTTTTAGATGTCTATGGGCCTCAGATCCACTTTAGGTGTATCGTGTAGTCTGTCACCTTAGGTTTTGTTAAAGAGCGTGTGTCTCAAAATATTCACAACCAAAACTTGTAATTTGTTATATTATGATATGTAAACGCGGTACAACCACGCTGCAGCTATATTATGGTTGTAGCACGAATGGGTCGGCTCGACAGGATCACGCTCTTCCTGAATACCATCGTAAAACAGCAGTGTAATGCTGTTGTGTTTCATATGTATGTATATATGAGTGTAGAGAACTGAAGACCCTTTTACTGGAAGCGAGGCTTTCCATCTTAGTCCTCAGGGGTGACAACGCATCTGCATTTTTATTCTTAATTGAGGATGAATTTACATATCTATAAGCCACAGCATCCACCTAAAAAAAAACTATTTATTAATGCAATCACAGAAGCTAATGTGTTGTCGTAAAGTTTCCAATCAACCACAAATCAAAAATATTTTCAGTGAAGCCAAAACTTTGTCCCGTAGATCAAAAATTATTTGAGACAAAATATGACTCACAACAAATATTTCAACGTTGAATCGAAATAATTTAAAAAATTAAAACGATCAAAGCAGCCGGAGATTGATTAAAACTTGTGTCTGACTACCCTCGTCAGGTTTTTTAGCGGGAATCGCGTCAGGGAGCGTGCGCGTGCGCAGTGACTCGGAAGTGACGGACTGGCGGACACTTTTGTTGTTATGATGGGAACTGTACGGGTCGGAATTAGGGTAACCAGCTCCCGTTTTATGATTTAAAGGATTTGATAAGATTAAATAAAGGACACTTACCGTGTAGTGGTGGTGTAAGAATATCTACTATCCCATATCAGCCCGGGCGTGTCGTAAGAGGCAACAGAGTAAAACAAATCAGGAGATGCCAAGCGTGATAACTATGGCAAATATCCTATGAGGCAATCTATGAGAAAGGTCTATGTTCAGCAGTGGACTTTAATAGGATCTAACGGTAACGGTAAATATAGGATATATGATGAAAATAAAGGATATCATATTGTTTTCGATAAAATGCTGTTACAATATCAGTAGCGACATTTATTGATAAAAAATACGGTTGACCCTGCAGGCCATCCCTGGAACTTCCCGCTATGTTCGATCTTAAAACGCTCGACAAATATTTTTACGAACTAATAGTTAACTCATTACATCAAAAACGATCCGAGCAGAAATTTCGAAGTTATTAAAAAAAAATCACTTCTTTTGAAATTTTTTGACAACGATAACTTTCGAACGGATCAACCGATTTTTGATGTAATTGCTGGCAATCGACGAGGTATTTTAAGAATAATAATAAAATCTATTATAAAAAAACGATTAGACTATAAATTCAAAAGTTATGTTAAAAAAAACACTTATTTCCAAATTTTTCGTCAACGATTTCTCTTCAACGCATTAACCTATTTTGAAGCGGTTCACAGCAATTGACGTCGTTTTCTATGTTTAAGCACTGATTAGATTTTGGAATTGATAGTTACATTTATTTAAAATTTATTAAAAAAAACATTTTTTTGAAATTTTATTTTCGAGATTTCTCAAAATCTACCAGTCCAGATAGATTCAAACAGTATTGAAAATCTAAGTTTAGTGAAACCCTTTCGAACGCCACCAAGTTCGTTCAAATCGGTCAAGCCGTTTATAAGTTATAAGAGCGGTAGCGAAGCCTCCATAGAAGCCGAGAAGCCGGGTTTTCCCTATCAAACTGTTCAATCAATAATATCAACTAATAAAATAACTCGTAAACTGTTTCAAACTATTTCAAATTTCCCGCGCGCTCCTCTGTTCTACACAGGTCATGACCTCGTAGCCTTATTAAACATGGCAAAACTTAAAAACGGCAAAACTGCGCGATACTGCTGTCATAAAAAAGGAGTTGAGTTGAGCGATTAGTCGTCTGTCTCGCACGCGTGGGCTTTTTACCGGGCTTTCGAGAAGACGATCGTTCCCTTTCTAACATGTGGCAAAATGTTCTATAATGAAATATAACTACGATTGTTTATATTGCAATTAGTATGGAGCGATAAGCTGGGCTTTCGGTGTGAAGTTAGTCGAGCGCGGGGGCGCGCAGGCGATACGTTTGCAAGTTCACTTCACATTTCAATGTTTACTCTGTGTGTTTTGAGCATAAATTTTAACTCGCAATATTCATTATATTGCGAGTTAAAAATTTATGCTTTTTTAAAGATTTTTAGTGAAAATGGAGGATAATAGTGTTCCTTGTCATGAATTGAAGTGTGTTAAAGTGCTAATCGGCGAGGAAAAGGTAAAATCTTTAATCTTTCCTTAAGAAAGAGACGATTCCATTTGTTTTTTTAATTTCATACATAGTTTGTTTGTACTTTGTTCATGCTTTTCTTTTGTTTGTATTGTAAGCAAACGCAAACGGCTTTTTTCAAAGCCACCGAAGGTATGCAATTGCTGATATGTCATACAATCTATCTAGCAGTTGTATGCCTTCTATGTGCTTTGTTAAACACGTCCTCGACAGCACTGAATATGAAACTGAAGAGTGGAGACAGATCAAAACCATATCTTGGGCTTGCCTAGTTTGGAGCCCTAGCTTCGCCACTTTATGAGAGGTTTACATACACACACACATACACACACACACACAAACACACACACACACACACACACACACGCACACACACACACACACACACACACACACACACACACACACACACACACACACACACACACACACACACACACACATAGTGACATCCTTGTAGGAATAGTCAGAATAGCTTCCTAGGACCTCATAACGTCGAGATCTGATGAAACCTCGATTTTCGAAAACTGGGCTGAAACCAATAACTTCCTGATTTTTTGAAAATCATTGATTTTCATAGCGTCAAGTTAAAAACAACTTATAACGCAATGCAACTTAGTTTGTCTCCCTAACATCGCGTGTCACCTCAACGTGATTTTTAAACTCTTTGACCTCAACTAGCAGAGGGAATGTTAAAAACGCGCGATTTTGCCTTGTCCTCTATTAAATATTACAAAATATTCAAAGATTCATTTTTGGGTCTTAAATGGAGGACGTCCTTTAAAATGATTTGTACGCCAAAACTTAAGCTTTTAGAAAAATCAAAAAGTAAAACTGTTTTGTTTAAGAAAAGCGTATTCTGCGCGGATCCTAAGAGATAATAATAAGAGAAGCTTGGAGCCTTCACATTATTAAGAACCAACTAAACATTTTTTAACCAAAAAGGCGTATTATAATATTGACGATTATTTGTTTGACAAGTTTTAAATTTAAACTATATAATTTATTGTATAGAACCGCAAGACTGTATCTGCATATGTTATTTAAAATTAAGACATTATAATTTAACTATTACAGTTATTATAATATTATGTGTCAAATTATTATGATGTTAGTAAAATAAAATATAATATAAATAAATATATATTATAACGTAAAAGATTTATGTAAATGTAATTATCAGAAATTTCCATTCTAATTATTAAAAAATATCTTGTATTTAATTAGTTTGCACACCGGGAGGTAGAATATGGCTGTATATTTATTTAAATTATTCAATCTATTGCAACCTATGTAGCGCAAACGAATAAATGAATTTGAATTTGGTAAAAAAAATGGATGTGTGGCGACCCTAGTCGGAATCGAAAATAAATATCAAGGAAATAAAGAACAAAGACGTGCGTTTTGAAAAGTGAGGACGGATGATCAGCGGGCGGTGAAGGACTATATTTGCTGCATGCATATTTGATGCAAATTTTGCATTTTGTACCTGGTAGAGCCATACTGCAGCTATATTACAGTTGTAGCACGAATGGGTCGGCTCGACCAGGGAAACACCACGTCTCACAAAATATCTGTGTAAAATAGCAGCTAAATTCTGCTATATTTCGTATGGTGAGAACCGGAGACCCTTTTTACTGGAAACAAGGCATTCCATCTTAGTGCTCAGGTGTGACGACGAATCTCTACTTTGATGCTCACTCGAAGACACATGTAGATGTCTATAGGCCGCTACATACGCTTGCCATCGGGTGGAGTGTGCTCGTATGTCACCCTTATATATAATATAAAATAAAATATACAATCAACCTGAGGCAATCAAATCGGCCAATCTTAATCTAAACCATCGACAAACTAGTGCTTCGATGACCTTTAAACAGCAATAAACGTTATAAAAATACGCCTAGATCCAACTAAAACAAGATAGGCGGTGGATCAAAGCGTACAATCAAAGGCGGGGAAGGTAAACTTGTAAACAGTAGAACTCCCGCCGCCGCTCGGCCACTTCCTGTAATGATTAAATTACACCTGTTTCACGTAAACAACGATTTCCGGGATCAAGGCTGTTTATTATATTTCAGTATTTTTGATGGCATCTGAAATTATATCATCTGTTATTAAAATACATAATCTGGTTTTTAAAAAGATGTAAAATAGTATTTATGAATTTGTGGTATCTTTTAACTGTTGAGATGATATGACATTATGATTTTTAACCGACTTCAAAAAGAAGGAGGTTCTCAATTCGAGTGTATGTTCTTTTTTTTGTGTGTATGTTACCCAATATCTTCGTATGTTATGAACCGATTTTAATGGTTCTTTTTTTTAAATAGATTATATTTCAAGGGTGGTACCATCAAATTTTGAAGAAAATCTTAAAGAATAACTTAAAGAAGAAACAGAAAAACTTAAAGAATTAACTTAAGAATAGGGGATTTTTTTTTTATATTAGACTATTGTTTAAGGAATTTCATATGATATCTTCGCAGATTGAGAATCGATTTCAATGATTCTTTTTTTTATTAAATAGGTTATATTTCAAGGGTGGTACCATACAAATTTGGAGAAAAAATGCGACCCTAAGGGAAGCATATAAATAACTTATTTTTTAGCAATTTGAAGTCGGTTTTACTTTTGTTAAAAATTATAATTATTTATTGACTGCTTTTATTTTTAATTGAAGGGACAAACGATCATACAGTTCACCTGTTGGTAAACGGCTACAGTGGCTACTTCGCTAATGACAACCGCAACCAACTTCAAATAAGAAAGCTATAAATGCGTTTTCACCTCCGAGCATTAAGATGGAATGCCTCGTAGCCTGTCATTATTTATTTTATATGTAAGTATAATATCTTGGATGAGGCCTATGTTCAACAGTGGACTTGTGAATGGCTGTAATGAATAAAAAAAATTCAATAAATATTCGTCCATAAATAGGTTAATCAATACTATAGTTAAAGTTGTTACAACTTAATTTGCTTATTTCCGCGTAATGAAATAAAATGATTTGTACTACCCAGTTTGAAGAGCACCTCCCGCCCTCTCTCAATTGCGTGCACTATCCCCGTTATCACCACTCCCAGCACCACCACACTAGGAAAGACACACCACCCTCGATAATACGACACGTGTTTCGCCTCTACACGAGGCATCCTCAGGTGAAGTAGACTCTGGCCGCTGAGTGAGCAGCGAGCCTAACAATTTTAACATAATGGATTTCCGCAAAGTAACGCCTGATTCTGTTAATACTAGAATTCATCTATACAAAGTGTCAATTTATGTGGTATTATTACTTTTTCTCTACTTGACAAAGGTAGCGTACTGCCTCTTTGGTCTAGTGGTTGTAAACGCGACTGATGATCTTGAGGTCCCGGGTTCGAATCTTGGGTCGGGCCAAAATCAATTAGTGGGTTTTTCTTTCAAGAAATTGACTAAAAGACTGAAGCTGGAAAGTTAGCGGTGCTGCACCCCGTGCCTCGGAATGCATGTAAAGCCGTTAGTCTTGCGCCTGATCTCTCCGCGGTCGTGTCGGATTACCTTCTTATCGGAATATGAGTGTAAAACGAGTATTCCCTCATTCTCATATTCCGAGAGTGCATTTGTAATTGCGCATAAACTCAGGCACTATAATGCTGTCCTGCGCAGATGGCTAGTCTCATTTCAGACTTGCCGCCGTTACCGAAATTCGGTCTAGAGGACATTAATATCGTATGTTATGTTGTATGTTTTTCTTAAATAAAAAAATTACCACATCTACAACGATCTACTTCTTCCTACGTTCTCAGAAAAGAGAGAAGGCGTAATTAAGATACAGCCTCTGAGGCTTATTTAAAGTTGTTCGATGTCACAATATTTTTGGGGTTAGGCACTTATCCCTACTATACGAATCAACAACGGTATGTTGTGATTTGACTCTTTTTGATTATTTTTGAATAGAGATACCAAAACTAACGTTTTATCAAATGTTCTGCGCTGAATCAACTGAAATATACAGGGTTATTTTGCAATAACCGGCCAAATTTGCAGAGAAGGTTCAGAATAAAACAAACAAATGGTGATGAAAATTTAATTAAAAAAGTCTCAAAGATTCTGTCCTTTTTATCTTTTAAATCCAAAATACGTGGTAATGCATTATTTTAACTGATTTTACTGCGCAAATAAAAGTAGAAGCCTTTTTAACTCGTATTTTCAAAAACTGCAATAACGGTATATCAATATTTATGTATTTGAACTTAAGTTTAAAATTTGGCTACTCTTTGAAAAATAACCCTGTATTATAATATGTATAGAGGTCATACAATGGACACTTTAAGTACTGTTTAGCCACGTGCCCGTGCTCGGACGTGAAGGAAAGTATCTTATGAAACCACCAGGAGGCCTGTGCCCAGCGGTAGGACATATAAAGGCTGTAACTGTACTTTTTACACATAAAGTCATAAATTTTAAAACATTCGAAACTAAGCCAAACAAAATTATTTCAGTCTGCAAACGTAAACATTTCATATTTTCATTTCCATAGCATTTAAAGATGCATCCCGCGAATCTTGACTCGGATAGATCATCTTCGATGGTTTCAAACGCATCCGGCGCCATTTCTTTGATCCCACGGAAGCATTCATCAATGCCGCTGAATTTGGGACTGTATTGACAGATTTACGATTCAGTAATGTTCGCAGTTGGAAAAATAACCATTGAATCATGTCCGAAATTGCTAAATACTGTTATTGGAGCAGTTCACTGCGGGTCAACTTTGATGTTAAAACAATCATCAAAATTTTGTAATATTCATACAGGAACTTGTGTTTCGCGTTTCCTGCCTTTCAAGTTTCAAGTACATTACTGAAGAAATTAAATCATTGAGATTACCTCGCATCCAAATGTTTTATTTTACTTTACAAGTGCATTGTACCATACCATCTGGATGATTGGCGGTCCACCACCGTGCGATTTTCTAGATGTTTTCTTCCTCGCACAACTTCCTTATGGAATCGACTACCACCAGCGGTTTTTACGAACCGATACGATTAAGGGATCTTCCACAAAACAGTCTACTCTTTTTAAAAGTTATAAGTTTAAAGTTATAACTTGTGATATGTGTCATCTTTTGTAACTAAAGGCCCCTGATTATTATATCTGTCGGCATGTCTATAAAATGCCGGATGTATTGAGAGTGAGCGAGAGGTTGCGTCGCTCTAGCGGAGCGTCATATCGATGGTGGCGGCGTAGAATTGAGGGTAGATTGGGAAACCCCCACTCGTTTATGCAGTATAAAGTTCCGTGTACTCGTAGGTGCCGAGCACGATAGATATCCGGTTAAGTCATTCTACGAGTGCTAAGACAGTATCCTGGTTCTGTCCGTTGTAGTGATTCTTCTGGTGCAGGAAAGGAAGATGGTGTTGCTAAGAGGCTGCTCTGTGTTACACTAAGATGTGTAGTATTGCTGTTGGTTTGCATACTTTGGTGTTATTATGTAATTACGTCCGTCAAGTTACACTACTATATAATTGTGACGGGGACATATTACGGTATGGTCGAACTGTGATTGCTCTATACTGAATGTATAGCGCATTACGCTGTCTTATTACTGCTAATGATTTGTTGCGTAAGCAAGAGAGCAAGTTGAACATCCGCTGTTTTTACTATTTTGAACAATTAACCTCATGATGTATTTCCAAGATATATAGATCGTGTTATAAGTGCATCCTTATTTACAATAAACTCCTTCTTTTGCTATATATTTCAGACAGTGTAATTTTGTCATAAAATATTGCATGGATAACGTGCAGCCCGTGCACACATATCATAAAACTTTTATAAGGACTAATGTGACTTAGCAGTTTTACGGATTCCATATTAAGAAGCCGCAAAATTTTATATTAGCATAATTTAAAATGTATTGTATGTGTACGGTTTCAGAATATTACTTTATTATTTGTAACTTTGTACGGTTTAGCTAATAATAGTTATTCATAATTCATTTATTGCATGTCACAAAGTATAAAGTTGTTACAATATATGTATAGAGCATGTGACACCCTGTACGGGCGTAGCATATTAAGACGGAGTTTAAATGTTAATTAATGTAAAATTAAATTATATTACAATATTTACAGTACATAAACTATACATTATTATTAATTGATTTATAAAATGTCAAACTGAATAATACACACACATTTATTTTAAAATTAAATGTCAATAATTATTTTATCTCAACTATTGGCACATGAGTAAAGTAACCGTACGGTACGGTTTCTTTACTCATGTGCTATTGGTCTTTTTTCATTCATATCAATAAGATTTAAAATTTTGATGAAAATATTAACAATGTCAAATAAGTAAATAGGATATTAAGTAAGACAGAGCAATAATATAATCCTCCTCTTCACCAGCCTGTAAAATACCACTACTGGATATATGTCTGTTCCCTTGTAGGTACATGCTTGTTTACTTCATAGTTCGTCATGCGTTTTTTTATAGAACAAGGGTGACGAACGAGCACACAGTCCTGTTAGATTCTGTGGCCCATAGACATCTATATCTAGCCTTAGTAAGGAATCAAAATACAGATGCGTTTGTCAACCCTGAGGACTGCCTCGTTTCAAGTAAAAAAGGCTCCAGTTCTCTACACTCACCATAAGAAACACTGAGAACTAAGAGAGAAGGAACTAATAAAATTGAGAAAACCTTTCTATCTAAACATTAAAAGACATACCTATGTAATTTTATGTTAAAGTGCTCTCCAGAACGGCAGTGTTTCATTCGCTGACGCTAAAATAACAAGGTCTGTCTTTAGACGGAGGAAGTGTTAAATTAATTTAATGAAATATAAGGACTTATTTTGGTCTAATTGCAGCGGCAGTAGTCTTAGAAAACACGTTGTCAGACAAAATAATAACAGTACAATAACTGTAATAGGTAGTCCGTATAAATAATAAATAAAATAAAATAATAAAAGCAATAAGCTGCTATTTTACTCTGGTATTCTGTGAGAGCGTGATCCTTCCCCGGTCGAGCCGACCCATTCGTGCAACAGCTACAATATAGCTGTCGCATGGCTCTACCACGTATATAACTACAACAAAGGAGTGGAGTAGTTTGCCAGTCTTTTCAATGTGGGTGTCTTAAAGACAAGAGTGAATAGGCTTTAGTTAAATCAGTGCGCTTCACCATCTTCGGCTGCATTACCACTTAACATCAGGTGGGATTGTTCCCAAGCGCTGGTTTAGTAAAAAAAAGGTTAGATTAGCCTAAATCACCACGCTTGCGCGGATTGGTGATTGTAGATTTAGACTTTTTACACCTTACTTTATCGCTGCTCCCGTGTTCTGTGATTCTGTCCGTACGTTTCCGTCCGTTTTAAAAAAGAGTAGGCTCTTTTCTTGAAGGTCCTTAAGACGTAACGATCGGCAAAAATCCCTAGAATACATATGTAATACTGATGGTGAATGTATATTGTCTGGTTTGGACAGCACCTTCCTTTTTTCTACAGTTGTGTGTACTGTCACTGTCACCACTAAACCCAGCACCATAACATCCAAAACCACTACACAGTATACTCAGCAAGACTTATCAGGAGAAAAAGACACTCCTATAGTTAACATTTACCGCGTTTTATTTAACTAATTTTAATAATCACACTTTACTTAAATCTTATTAATTTAAAGCAAAAGTAAGCCAGGGTTACATATGAAATTACACCGTGTAGTAGCGGTGTAAGAATATATATTCACTACCCCATATTACCATTCGTGGTGTCGTAAGGGCGACAGAGAGAAACAAATCGGGAGATGGGCAGCAGCGTCTTCCTAATAACGACTAAAAATAAAAAACTGCGGTTGCCGACCCGCTTGCCAATAGTATCAATTATGGCAAATATCCCCCTATGGGCGATCTATGGGGGAAGCAGTAGACTTTAATAGGCTGTAACGCAATATATGACATTATTACATAACATATTTTGTATCCAACAATGTCCATGGTTGTTGCAAAGCATGGAGTATCAATAAAGCCGATAAAACCTGTAAAATTCTGTTCAATTTACGTCTAGTGATTAGAACTGTCAAATAGCAGAAATATTGTGCGTATTTATTAAATCTTTTCCAACATACATCATTTTGTAACTCTCGCTAAAGCATTAAGATCATATTTTATATTCTTGTAACAGCGGCAATTCTTAACCAATTTCGTTGAAAAGCAATAAGTTAGTAAATTACAGAGTTTAGCGAGTACCGAGCAGTTTATAAGTTCGGGGCCACCGCAAATATGAAAATATACAAACACTACGTAAATATCCCGAGAGCACTTCAAAGTGAATTGAGTACGGTCCGCGGGGCTTGGCCTAAGTGCGAACAATGAGCGGAAAGACTATTTATTGGAATTATATTTGAGATAATTAAATTTTGTTAAAAACAATAATTTAAATATAGTGAAAGCTTAAAACAATAAAAAACTTCGGTTGCCAACCCTCCTGCCAAACGTTGCAACTATGGCCAATATCCCTATATAAATCAATGGGTTAGGCCTGTGTTATGCTGAACAGTCGACGTGTGACGTAATGAATAAAATAAAGTTAAATGTTAGTAGTATCTATAGTTAGGTACAGCCTTCTCATTACTGAGAGGGTTTTAGGCAAAGAAGTGATATGCAGGTTTTCTCCCGATGTTTTCTTCACCAGCCAGCACATGATTAATGAGTACTAAAAATTGTAATTTATAATTTTCCAATTTGCTCGCGTAGTAGCTCAGTAGCAAGCGCTTGCCGTAAAATAAAATATTTATGTAAATAAATCTTCAGTTTTTCAAACTAATGTAATCTAATATATAAAAATTAATTTTTGTTTGTTCGTATTTTATGCGCTGCCATACCGTTCATCAGATTGCGGTAAAACTTGGTCAACTTATTGCTTGCACTTGCGCAAAGGTTATAGGCTTAGTACAATTAACATAACACTAGTTGGCACGCGTATCGTACCGGCAATTTATTTAAAAGATATAGATCATTCAATTTCAATAATTGCATTATCGTTCCTAATTAAATAATATAACTCTTCCAAATTTAAATATTTCCACTATTATTTCTTCTCCGGTAGTAACGCGCCGGGTGCCAGTTAGTATTAAATAAGAATTACTTTCATACAGTTAGTACTAGAATTTAGTTGACTTGATTGTTTTTTATAGAATAAGTTGACAAATGAGTTCATAGTCTACCTGATGGTAAGTGGATCCTGTAGCACCTTATATTTATTGACCTTGATCCTTAATAGACAACATATGTGGACCTACATATATTGTTTGTTAAGAATCAAATTTGTAGATGCGTTATAACTCCTAAGAGTTTAAACAGAATGCCTCGTTACTAGTAAAAGTGTCTCCGTAATATAACTTCAGCGTGGCTTTACCACTAGATATTAATAAGGTTAATAAAAGTTAATTATTTACCCAGGTATTCCACGCTGCGCAGTCTGTGAACACCACTAGCAGATGATTAAAGGACATTATTTGGAGATTAGACATAATATACCTCATTATATTATTATTAGAAATATAATGATTTCTTATATTTACGCGAACACTACACATTTAAATAAAACTAGTTTTACGGATTTTATCGCGTATATTAACTTATTTTTATATTCCCGACGTTTCAAGTACTTTACTTTACTTGTACTTTACTTGTACTTCCATACTGCGTAGATCGGAACAAAAATTAATAATTTTTAATCTGGAGGTAACCGTGGTTAACTATGACATTAGGACGTCAAATACCTCAGTCCCCCCCGTGACCGTGGTTGCTGTAAAGTACTCGAAACGTCGGGAATATAAAAATAAGTTAATATACGCGATAAAATCCGTAAAACTGGTTTTATTTGAATCCATGATAATAGTTTTAGTTACGAAAAAAACCTCAAAATTACAATTGAATTAAAAAGTTTTAATTTTATTTTTACTACAATCGCTTTGGCTTATAACATCGACCGGTCACAAACGTAGAAACCGCAGTATTTTGTTTACACACAATATCGTTCATTCGGCTTAGCCGAACGAATGTAACAACAAACACCATCATAGCTGGCCTTCGGCAGTCGCCAAACACCAATGTTTGAACCAACCTACTACCTGTCTACTGCAGTGAAAACCTAGTTTAAAACGTAAAATGTAAATATGCAACTCTGACAACCTTTGATTTATTATGTCGAAGTTAACATAACATTAACTTTTAAATCGTTTAAAATCATATATGTACATAACATTCAAATATACAATATTTATTACCACAATATGTAGTATGCCCCATATCGTCCCGTGGGTAAGAGGCGACAGAGGGAAACTGTAAACAGGATAAGCAGTAGTGTCTTTCCGATAACAACTCAAAATATTTAAAAAAATGCGGTGGCCAACGCGTGGCAACTATGGCAAAATTTTCACTATGAGACAATCTATGGGAGAAGACTAGTGCACTTTTATAGGCTGTAAACCTTCCATCCAATCTATAACCATAGTAAAAAAAAAACTAAAACTTTAATGCGTTTTAAAAGTGGGTTGTGGCAGGTCAGGGACAATTAAAAATTGATGCCATGACCAGGACAGAATATCGTGAGAAATCTTTTTTCTCTAAATTTTTTTTTTTACTGTACTTTACTAAAACACTTGATGGTAAGTGTTGATGCAGCCGAAGAATCTAGTGCTATGTTTTTATTTTGTTGAATTGCTTCTACTGTATTTATACTGTATTGATTAATATTTTCATTATTTAACACATATATTAACACTTTTTTGAATTATTTATTGTATGACTATTATATAATTAGACTATTTCTACACTCTCTCTTAAAACATTTCTCCTTTACAAAGGTCTAGTTCTTATATATTTAAAGATTTACACATTAGTGGTATTGGAGTGTTGGCGAGTTTTCGAGTTGGCGTCGTTACTCCAGATGAGTTTGTTTAACGGTAAACACAGACGAGCGGAGCACGTAAACAGCGGCCACATCAAAGCTTGCGGCTTTGATTATACCCGCATGGACCATCTTGATCGTTAGTCGATCAGCAAGAAGAATAAGAAATTCCAAAATCCCAGTACCAGCTCTTTTTACCCGACTGCCCTAGAAGGAGGGTAATGTTTTGTAGTATGTACGTGTGTATGTCTATTTCTTTGGCACACTCTAAATATAAAATCCATCACGCCGTTTAGGCTTTTTTGTTTATCTTATATTTAGCGCGTGCTATTTTAGCATATGGATGTCGTTAAATTCATCTTAGTTGTGCAAGTGACATGGGTACAAAAATGTTCTCTTTTTCCAGAAAACTTTTTTACGCAGTCGTTTTTTTTTTAAATTACTGTTTTAATCTTTAATTTGTTGTTTTTTATTCAGCGACTTTTCCCGAAAAGCCTTGTAAACTTAGGTTTTATGTTTTTTTCTTTTCTGGCATTATCTGTACATGCCATTACTAATTCACCTAAGTTTGACCGCATTTGACTGCACCATCTTGTAGCCGGATATACCTAGATCTATCTATATATATAGGTATATCTAGGTGTCGGCATTTCGGCCTTTAGCCGCAACATTTATATATCATAAAGTTAAGAGTTTTAAATCATCTAAAACTTACGAAAGGCTATTATGTAAGTTTTGGACCGATTTTCAAATTAAATTTCTTATTTATTACTTAATTGAATCTTATTTTTTTAATGTCTTAAATTGAATCTTAAATAATCCAAATTATATTTAATAAAAATCTTTAACCTTAATTTGTGTTAATTTTTGTTTGTAAATTACTTCATCAATTTTTTATTAAAATATTATTCATCATCATCATTACAGCCCTTCACAAGTCCACTGATGAACATAGGCCTCCCCCAAGGAATGCCACAAAGCACGGTTCTGAGTCACCTGCATCCATCGATTTCCTGCATGTCTTACCAGGTCGTCACTCCATCTAGTGGGGGGACGCCCTACACTTCGCCTACCGGTACGAGGCTGCCATTCGAGAACCTTCTTTCCCCATCGGTTGTCAGTTCTTCGAGCTATATCACCGGGCAATTGGCACTTCAGCTTACAAATTAGTTGGGATATGTCGGTCACTCTGATTCTATTGCGGATATCCTCATTTATAAGTTTATCACGCAAAGAAACCCCGAGCATAACCTCTCCATAGCTCACTGAGCCACCTTGAGCGTCCTCATACGGCCAGCAGTGAAGGAGCACGTCTCAGATCCATTAAAATATTATTAAATAGACAGTAAAATTGCTTTCGTAAAAATTCATAAAGTACCAAGACGCACTCGGCGTACAGATCGGCGGATTGATCAAAACCTCTTTGATCTTTGAATCACGCGCTCCTTACTTATATTACTTGCGTCTGATATCGTTTAAGCTTTAAAATATTTATCTGAATATTTGAAAACCAACCTGAGTCCTTTTACTTAAGATCCATATTCGATAGTCATGTTTTTGAACTTATTACTTCAATGTATGGGGAAAGAGTGCACCGTTTTATAATCGAACGGGGTTAAAAACTAATAAATAAACTCTACATTATAAACTTTGTTGTGTGTGCACTAAGCTCATATTGCAACACCTCGAATGATGTTTATGTGATGTTTTAATTGTGGTATAGTTGGTGTGACCTGTCAAAATGGTGAGTGGTAGCAGGCGCGTGGTGTAAACACCAACACGTGGCGGTCGGAACTGCTCTACTCAGCACGGCGGCGAAATCAAATACAGGACAGCACAAATTTTGCAACAAACTATAGGGGACATGATATTTCATTGATGACCTAATTTCACACATTTTCTAAGTTAGTAAATAAGAATATATTTTATTCTATATAGATTATAAGAATACTTATTGAAAGTCATTCATGCTTTTACCACTTTTTTGGAAGAAAACTCTGTCCTGGGAAGAACCAGCAAGATACCAAGAAGACATATGATGTACAATTAAATATGAAAACATTTAGAAACAGCATGATAGCAATCATCTCATTCCCAGGGGTTATTATCAATCATGTACTCTTTAGTAGTATAATAACCCTTATTAAACAATTTATTATTGGAAATCATTCATTTTTGTACCACTTAGTTCTGATATATGCTTTTTCTTAAGAAAAATAATGATCATTATTTTGTCACATCAATAAAGTCTATTTATTGAAAAGAAGACTAGAAAATAATGTCTGATATTTCATTTTAGACGCACATTCAGTATTTTCTTCCCCACGCCTAAAATTATAAAATTAAATTGTGTTAAATTCTTCTAGGAGGCAAGACTTCCTTTCTGCCTCTCCTAGGCATTAGGAGATATTACCATTTACGACCTACTTACCTTTTCTCCAAGCAGCAGTGCTTACGCTGGTATGCGGTTCGGTCTGATGACTATAGACATACAAAATAATTACAGCCTGTGAGGACTTCCATCTTACTCCTCAGAGATGGCAACGCATCTGTAGAATTCTTCTTTGTACAAAGTTGGTGGCAGGTGTCCATGGGCTGCAGTATCCACTTACCATCGTCGGGTGGACTGTAAGTACATTTGTCTCTTCAATTTTATAAAAAAAATAGTAGTGTTATGTTTATAAATTAGTCTTTATTTTGCTGTATTGTGGTCACAAGTCCATAACACCTACACAATGAGGGCAAATAATCTTACACTCACCAGATACCGCTAGTTGGTATTGATCTGAACTTATTTGTTACGCAGATGGTCACACAGAGTCATCAATATGAAAGGTTGAGTTTTAAATAAAAATTTATCGGTTTCTAGTGCATGTGCCTATACTCGTATACATACACAAAACAATGCCTCGGTGCTGTATTCTTAAGCGGCGAAATTTGTAAAGAACAATATGAATTGTTTCACACAAGCCAAATACCTCTACGAACGAGGCACCAGAAATAGGAATAGGTTGGTTCCCGCTATAATTTCCAAGAGTGCGAGATACCATAAAAATTGCTATTGGATGTGTATGACAGTATATAATAAGATACCACAAGTAATTCAAGACCTATCCTTTATTAAATTTAAAAGGGAATTACAAAATTGGCTCAGTGAAAAGGTTTTTTACATTGTACAGGAATATTTGAACTACGATAGTTAATATCAACTTGACTAAAACAAATTTACTGGACCAATTATGAAATCTTTATTAATTATTTCCTATTTATTGATTACTTGTTGACGTTTTGTTATAGACAGTTTTTACTCTTAAATATTATTATCTCGACATTTTATAGTTGTAAAGATTTGCCTGCCATTAATAATGGCTGATTAAGCGGATGTTTAATTGCTTGGACCACCTTCAGTGTACCTTAACCAAACGCAAATAAATATTTCATATTTCATATTTAATTTTTACACATTTTTTTTTAAATTCTTCTACTATTTGCAATATCCATAGTTTGATTAATCTATTTCTAATGTAATTTTTTTTTTATATAGAATAAGGGTGACAAACGAGCACACAGTCCACCTGATGGTAAGTGGTTGCTGTGGCCCATAGACATCTACATCTATCTTCGTTTGCGAATTTAATTGCAGATGCGTTGTCAGCCGTGAGGACTAAGATAGAATGCCTCTTTTCCAGTAAAAAGGGTCTCCGGTTCTCTACACTCACCATACGAAACACAGCAGCATTAAACTGCTATTTTACGCTGGTATTCTGTGAGAGCGTGGTCCTTCCCCGGTCGAGCCGACCCATTCGTGCTACAACTATACTATTAATATAGCTGCAGCATGGCTCTACCACGTAAATATAACTAACATTTCAGGAAGAAATATTAATCTCTACAGCTTTTTAACAAATTAACTTTCATCACATTCCAAAGTGGCGCCGCCCTGGTGGCAGAAAAAGTCGTAGATCATTAAGTGCAAGGGCACTTAATGATCCACGACATGTTAAAGAAAACAATCACAACTCATCGTATCAAAATGTGTCATATATCAAACTAGTAGTTATGTCTATTTTCTTTAAGAAATCAATTAAGAATCGTACATAACACTAAGGACTAGAAAACTAATCTATAATCTGACCATATAATAATAATAATAAATTATGACCTTCAGACCGAATTTTGATCACTGCGGCCAGTCACCGCACCGTTGAGACTGGCTAGGATTATAGTGCCCAAGAATATGCGCATGCACAAATGCACTCTCTATTCCCTCACTCTCATAGTCCGATGAGACGGTAATCCAACACGATCGGAGAGAGATCAAGCGCAGAACCAACGGCATTACGTGCTTTCCGAGGCACAGTGGTGACAAACCGTCAACTTCCTGACTCCAGGCTGCTACTGAGAATTTATTAAGGGAAAACCCAATAACAATAAATTTTCGAACCCAGTACCTCAGGATCAGCGATCCCGCTTACGGCATCTAGACCAACGAGGCAGTCAGTCCCAATGTAACCACGTATTCAATAGATAGACAGACCGCCCACAACTACAATGATGGAATTGAATTGACGCATATTCTTCTGTCATAATCATATCCTTTCTGAACGTAAGAAAGTAAGCTCGTGGCCGGTGGTCGCTTCCTGTGTAGGGTTTCGAACAATTGAAAACGGAAGTGGCGTCCTGGATAATGAAATTAAATCAATTAGTTCCCTGGACACACGCGTAATGCAAGGTTACGGCCAACAGTTACTTAATCGGGTACATAGTTCCACTTTTTGTGAGTATACTTTTGTGTGCGTGTATATAACATGTAACCAAAACCATGTTGTTCCCTTTAAGTGAGTTTCAAAATCAGTATTCAAACGTATAGCTTTATATAACTTTATTTCGGAAAACTCGACCATAAAATAATTAAATTAAATTTAAATAAATGTTTATATGCAAATTGTATGTGGTTTTATTGCCTCTAACTGACACGTGCATCGGAAAAGCGGAGCCTTTGACAATACTCTTAGGCTGAGATCTATAGACCGTACTTTGACTTGGCTCAGACTTTACTTACGAAAAACTTAGCTGAGTATATGCTTAGCATAATCTTTGATTCTGAATTTATAGTTGTATCGGGCTAAGATTGAGCTAAACTTATGCTAAGGCCCAGACAGCCAAAGAATTAATGGATGCTTCATTCCACGAATTATGTTTTTGATTATACCTTAAAAATTAAAAAAAAAAATTATTACATGGAATAGAAAACGGGCGTATGAGAACGGGAAAGGATGAGAAGAGCGCAAAATCAGAAAAAAAAGAAAAGAAAAAAAGATTTTAAGAAATTCGAAATAAGTTTGAAATTACGTTAATACAAAATGGATTAATGCTATTTAAAACTAAGAAACGGCCTAAAACTATCTATTTATTGTTATAAATAATTAGAGTATCATAAAAACAACAATTTTGAATTAATCCGGTGGTTTTGGATAATATCTTTGATATTTTTCATAATCACTCAGCACGACTTCGAAGTTAGCTCTATAAATACCGACATTGTCTTAGCTCGAAAGTAAAGTCTGAGCAAAGTCAAAGTACGGTCTATAGATCTCGGCCTTACTCCCCGACCAATGCAGAAGTAATAAAACCATATACAATTGGCAAATAAAATTTATTTAAATTTAATTAAGAAAACTTATGTTCATTGTTCAGTACAAACTAAACATATAAAATATTCTAATAATTTATTACTAAATTAATATTTTGTACAGCAACATTAAAATGTAACTTTTTGTATTGATTTACTCCGGCAACTTTTTCCTTCTGTCAACCTAGTCAGCGTGTGGTTGCTCTGTCCACTAAATTAAGTAAAAAAAACCCAGAAATAAACAGTTTTCAAATGTTATTGCATGTTTTTGTTATACAGTCATTTCAATACGTTTGAATACAGATTGTGATAATGCACTTAATGGAAACCAGAGTGATTTTGTTAGATGTATGGATGACTTCTTTTCTGCCTAGAAGCTCGTTTAGGTACCATCCTCTAACCTATTTCTGGCACCAAGCAGCAGTGCTTGCACTACTGTGTTCCTGTCTGAAGGGTGAATAGAGCCAATATAATAACAGGCTGTAAGGCATTACGCATTTGACGGCTCCGTGGCGCAGTAGCTAAGCAATGAGTTGCAGCGGTAAGGACCGCGGATTCGATTCCCGCACGGAACAAGCATTTGTATGGCCTACAAATAATTGTTCTGAGTCTGGATGTTTGACCTTGTGAAATATATGTATGTAAACTGCCCCCGCGATACAGGAGAAAATCCTAGTGTGGAGGTAACGTTTTTTAAAAAAATATGTAAAAAATTGTAATTCCATATTAGTCTTCAGAGGTGACAACGCATCTGTAATCTTCTTTGTTTGAAGATGGTTGCAGGTGTCCATAGGCTATGTGTGTTACCATCAGGTGTACTGTAAGTTCGTTTGTCACTATATATTAAATTTTCATTAATATTCTGAGACACCTTGAGGCACAAGTCCTTTCTGCTAGTATTTGACTGTAGAAATTCCTGGACTTCTGTAACTACTCAAGTGGATTTTTTGTATGAAAGAAAAGATGAACATAAAACCAGCCAAGTGCGAGTCGGACTCGCGCATGAAGGGTTCCGTACCACCACATACGTTTCTAGTAGAGGAGCCCCCTTTAATTTTTAATTTATTTTCATTTTTATTTGTTGTTATAGCGACAATAGAAATACACATTCTGTGAAAATTTCAACTGTCTACCTATTACGGATCATGAGATACAGCCCGCTGACAGACAGACGGACGGACGGACGGACAGACGGACGGACAACGGAGACTTAGTAATAGGGTCCCGTCAGTTACACACATCCCATCTAATGGTAAGTGAATATTGTGGCCCATAGACACCCACATTTGCCTTAATTGTGTCGTGCAGACAGTTTACAAACATAAATTGCACAAGAGCAAACATCCAGACTCGGAACAGTCATATTTTGTAGGCCCTATAAGCCGCGGATATACTGCCGTGTTAAACCACTACCCCACGGAACCGTCAATCATCACCAACATGCTAAAAATTGTAATATAGTCACAGCGTAAGTAAATCCATCACCTCATTTCGTCTCGTAGGTATCATAAGTGTAGCGCCTATTTTTTTTTGTATAAGAGTGACAAACGAGCACACAGTGCATCTGATGGTAACTGGACACTGTGGCCTATAGACATCTACATCAATCCTCGATAAAGAATCAAAATGCAGATGCGTTGATATCTATGAAGACTAAGATGGAATACCTCGTTTCCAGTAAAAAGGGTTTCCGGTTCTCTACACTCACCACACGATACACAGCAGCATTAAGCTGCTACTTGACGCTGGTATTCTGTGAGAGCGTGGTCCTTTCCCGGTCGAGCCTACTTATTCGTGCTATAACTATAATATAGCTGCAGCGTGCCTCTACCACATACAAAACTTCGTCCACAGGCTACAGGCGTAGAATGTCTGACAATAATGTTATCTTAACTCAATTCGCACACCTAACAAACTTGCAGAAAGCATATTACACCTCACTTCCAACGCTCTACGTTCCCGTTCAACATCTAAACCATCAGAGAGATCCATCAGTGTCCCGAATATCTAAATTTGTTGACTCTCCTCCTCCTGAGTACCTTATTTTATAGAACAAGGACACAGTCCACGTGATGGTAAGAGGATGCTGCATAGATATCTACATTTATCCTCGATTAAGAATCAATATGCAGATGCGTAGTAGAACTAAGATGGAATGCCTCGTTTCCAGTAAAAAGAGTATCTGGTTCTCTACACTCACCATACGAAACACAACAACATTAAGCCCAAGTCTAACATTTAAAGTGTAGTATTCGCGCCAATATAAGAAATCATTATCTGTTTTTATTCTTCAAATAACCACCATGCCTATAAATTTACAATAACAAAGCTAAGTTGTATTCTTGCTTTTGTTGCTTCATAGATTATAATTATTACAATAAAAGCCCAAAGTAGCGTAAACTGCTGCCACAAACATCCCGCATCATATCGAATCACCTAATAGATAAGCGAGCAATTACTGCAACTGTTTATACAGAAATGTTACTAAATCGAAATCCAAGCCCGCGTCCATTTTCACTAATTCTGACAGTTTTGTGAAGAGTTGCTTATAATTGATTTTATTGAATAAAGACGAATACACAAAGTTTTAAGTTGGCTTTATGTGACACTTTTTTCTATGGATTTTCTGTAAGTTAATATTTCATTAATCATATTTAAAGGACTTCAATTACTAATTAGTTGTTTTAATCAGGTAAAAGACGTTTAAAATAATACGTTCATTGGAAATTGGATATATGGCTATCTATATGTTTTAATACCCCATATCTTCCCGTGGGTGTCGTAAGAGGCGACAGAGGGAAACTGAGGCAGAAGATGGGCAGCAGCATCTTTCTGCTAACAGCAAAACAACAATAAAAAGACTGCGGTTGCCAACCCGCTCGCCAAGCGTGTTAACTATGGCAATAAACCCCCCATGATTAAAGTAACGAAGAGTCGGCCCCCAGTCCCCGGCGGCCCCGCTATTCCTGGCTACGGTGGAAACCATGGTAACGGCAGGGCAGGGAGTGCTAAGAATCTCCGGTGGAGGTTCGGTTGCCACCTAAGACGACTCGACCTGGCAACATATAACGCACGCACTATGAGGACTGACGAGAAGATCCTGGAGCTGGAAGAAGAGATAAACAAGTTGCGCTGGAATATTATAGAATTATCTGAGGTTCGAAGAGAGGGGGAGGACATGCTAATCCTCGAATCCGGCAACTTGTTCTATCAGTGGAAGGGCGACCATCTGTCCTAAGGAGGTGTCGGATTTATCGTCCACAAGTCTCTCGTTAACAACGTTATAAAGATTGAGAGTGTGTCGACGAGGGTTGCGTACCTTATACTCAGAATCACCAAACGGTATTTGCTGAAGGTCATACAGGTTTATGCACCAACCTCGGCACATTCCGATGAGGAGGTGGAGTTAACGTATGAGGATATATCTAGAGCCATGCTTTCCTCCAAAACCCACTATACGGTGTGAATGGGAGACTTCAACGCAAAACTAGGCACAAGAGAGAACGGTGAGCTAAAGGTAGAGAAATTTGAAATAGGGCAACGGAACCTAAGGGGCCAGCAGCTGGCCGACTTCATGGAGAAAGAGGGACTCTTTATGATGAACTCTTTTTTCCAGAAGCGGCCCCACAGGAAGTGGACCTGGTGGAGCTACGACGGTTTGACAAAAAATGAGATTGACTTCATTATGACGACCAGACCACAACTTTTCAGTGATGTCTCAGTGATCGCGAGGGTGAAAACCGGCAGCGATCGCCGAATGGTGAGAGGCACACTAAACCTAAACGTTAGGTTGGAGAGGTCTCGTCTAATGAAGTCAACGCTCCGTCCCCCTCGTGCTCTAATCCAAAGTCCCGAAACCTTTCAGCTCAAGCTACAACACCTTTTCCAGTGCCTAGAAGATTGCAATGCAGTGGGCGATATGAATGATAAGCTCGTGGAAACTATCCATGCTGTCGGAGCTAAGTTCTGCAAGACCCGCCGCAGAAGACAAAAACTCTCCGATCACACACTTAATCTCATGGCTGATAGACGGGAAATGAAGCTGCAGTCTTCAGCAGATTTGACAGCATACAGGTAACTAAACAGACAGATCTTCAAATGCATGCGGCGTGACTTATGCAACTTCAATACAGCTCGTATTGAAGAAGCGGTCGACCGGAACTAGGGCTCCAAGGTCTTTGCTAGAGATCTGTCTGCCAGAAAGGGCCAACTGTCGAAGCTGAAGACCGAGTGGCAGCGTCCTGTCCGGTACACCTGAGATTTTGAGTGAGATTTAGAGGTTCTCTGGGCAGCTGTACACATCATCGTTGAAGCCACACGTAAGTGTGAGTAACGATCCAACAGCAAGTCTTATCCGACACTATTCCGATGATATTCCGGACGTCAGTCTGAGCGAGATTAAAATGGCTCTCCGGTACCTTAAAACGGCAAAGCCCCAGGCGAGGATGGAATTACAGCGGAGCTTCTGAAAGCGGGTGGAAACCAGTACTTGAAATCCTTAAGAAGCTCTATAATTCTGTCCTCCATGGTGGCACTACTCCGGAGGCGTGGAGCAGAAGTGCGGTGGTCTTGATCTTCAAGAAGGCGACAACGCTCTCTTGAAGAACTACAGACCGATTTCTCTTCTGAGCCGCGTCTACGTGCTGTTTTCAGTATCATTACGAATCGTCTCGCATGCAGACTCGAACGACTTCCAGCCTCCCGAACAAGCCGGTTTTCGAAAAGTTTTTAGTACCATAGACCACGTACATACCCTTCGGCAAATTGTACAGAATACCGTGGAGTACAATCTGCCACTATATCTTGCGTATGTGGACTATGAGAAAGCCTTTGATTCCGTCAAAATTTGGGCGGTGCTGAATTCCCTTAAGCGGTGCCAAGTTGACTGTCGGTATATCGAAGTGCTGAAGTGTTTGTACTGTAGGACTACAATGTATGGCTATCCGAGTACAGAACCAGAGTACGAAACCTATCCAACTGCAGAGAGGTGTAAGATAGGGTGACGTAATATCCCGAAATTCTTCACCGCTGCATTGGAAGACATTTTCAAGCTTCATGACAGGAAAGAATACGGTATTAACATCAACGGCTAGTACATCACTCACCTCGATTTGCCGACGATATAGTTTTTATGGCAGAATCGCTATGCTCAATGACCTCATTAGTGCCTGCCAACGGATAGGTCTTGAGATGAACAAGGACAAAACAAAGATCATGTATAACGTCCATGTCACACCAATGCCGGTAGTTGTTGGGACCACCAAGCTCGAAGTTGTTGACGAGTATGTTTACCTGGGACTAATAGTCCGACTAGGTAAGTCCAACTTCCACCGAGAGGTCAATCGACGGATTCAACTAGGCTGGGCAGCGTTCGGAAAATTACGGCACATCTTCTCTTCAGGTATACCTCAAAACTTGAAAACGAGATTATACCAGTGCGTGTTGTCAGTGATGACCTATGGAAGTGAGACGTCCTTCACTGCTGGCTGGATGAGGAAGCTCAAGGTCGCTCAGTGAGCTATGGAGAGGGCTATGCTCGGAGTTTATCTGCGTGATAAACTTAGAAATGAGGATATCCGCAGTAGAACCAGAGTGACCGACATAGACCCCAACGGATTAGTAAGCTGAAGTGGCAATGCGCCGGCCATATAGCTCGAAGAACCGACAACCGATGGGAAAGAAAGGTTCTCGAGTGGCAGCCTCGTACCGGCAGGCGAAGTGTAAGGCGTCCCCCCACTAGATGCAGTGACGACCTGGTAAGACATACAGGAAGTCAATGGATGCAGTTGGCTCGAGACCGTGCTTTGTGGCATTCCTTGGAGGAGGCCTATGTTCAGCAGTGGACTTGTGAAGGGCTGTAATGATGATGATGATGATAGTATTTCAATAGAAAGTACTCGCTAAATAAACATTAAGTAAGAAGTCTCAATGCTTGTACAAGGGTTTCATAAGGTAATAATTGAATCGCGGATTCAAATCTATGGCATTAGGACCTTTAGGGTTATTCGGGTTTGTACCGACACTAAGGGGATGATAAACTGATAACGCTTGATAACTTTGATAAAAATATATTTTGGATAAGTTTACAAATTAAAAGGCTAGAACTACTGATAATGAGTACGCGTAGCGCTCTTGATGGCTATAAGCGAACTGATTTTAAAATACATTTGCCGCGGAAATATGTAAAAGAGGTCGAAGAGTTGTGAAGTGATGACTTGACAATTGTACGTTGCATTACATGCTTGTACAAGGGTCAAAAATACTAAGCCAATATTCTTTGCATGCATGCCACTTAATAAAGTTATACATACAACTGCTATAATTTCCTTTATTCTTAATAAAGAATAAAGGAAATTATAGCAGTTGTATAATTTATATGTGTACAATTCTTCTGTAATCCAGAAGAAATCCTATATTGGCTTAAGTAATTTCAAGATCCAGTAAATTTATTTTTTACGTATCTTCCGCATCCATTTTCACTAATTCTAACAGTATTATGAATCGTCGCTTATTATTATTTATGCGTGTTAAATTCCTCTATGATTTAGGAGAAATTCTATATTGGAATAAAGTATTTCAAGATGAAAGAAATTCACTGGATCTAGAAATTTCTTAAGCCACTCACTAAAAACTAACTAAACTTAACGCGGGTTTTTGCGACAATGTGTACTAAGCTTTATATTTATCGAGAGAAAATTTCTTAGAGAATCCGGTAAAGAGGCGTATGCGGGAGAGCTCAAGTGGTGCGAGGGCAACAACTATAAATACAAATTATTCTATTGTACCTCATTTATTTTACTCCATCTCACCCTCCGATTTAAAGATGGACCAATGCTTTCAAATCAAATCAAATTAGATATAATCAATGTTTATCCATTGTTTTATATTGTATTCCTTACAATTGCATCTATGCTGTTACTTACGTGATACTTTTCTGGAGGTGTAATATACAATTTACAATCTACACATATACATTAAATTGAAGTGTATTCTTTTGTAATAGGGAATGCAACAAGTGGTAAAATTAAAAATGTTGTACAACCGACTTCAACATAAATTATTAAGGATAATTAAAAAACTACTGGTCAGACCTTGATCAAAATCGGTTCACCTACAAAAAAGTTATGAGGTAACGCACATAAAAAAAACATACAGTCGAATTGAATACCTCCTCCTTTTTGAAGTCGGTTAAATAAATAAATAACTGTCAATCTGTAATATCAAAGTAACTGCCTTGTATTGCGCTTTTACGATACCGACAGAATGAGATGGAAATATGCTTTATTTCTCAGATACGTATAAGAATATATTGTATACTAGCAACCCGCCCTGGCTTCACCTGAGTAGGGTCCATTAACGTGGCGTTATTTAGATTTAAGATTTATTTGAAAGGCCATTTAGTTTATTAATATCTTTTAAACTCCAAGTTTGTCGAATTAATGTAGCCTAGGTCACTCCTGGCATTGCTCTGTATCTCTTCGTGGAGTTTCAACACACTCGGTTTAGCCATTTCGAAGATTAGCCCGTACAGACAGACAGACAGACATACAAAAATTTGAAAAATGGTTATTTATGTCTAAATAGCATGCAAATAACCTCCTCAGTTCAATGTAAGGCATATATTACAGATAGATAATATAGATGAAGTCTTTAAACTGACAACGGGAAGAAGCATCAAAGATATAATACGCCTGGTAATACGGCCACCAATACGCCTGCCAAGAATGGCGATTGAGTCTCTAATAGTTGAGAATCAAAATGCAGATGCGTTGCCCATGAGAGTCCCACAGGAAAGAGATCCAAGTCGAAAAATAATTCGTTACTCTAACGAGAATAAAAGAAGTACTTTGAGAATAACAAATAATTTCAAGCAGTATTCACAGCAATAAAGTCTTCAATATTCTGAGAATTATATGTCATATTTTTTGATGCAATCATTTTGGCCAACCCAGTACCCCAGCCATCGTTTAAGATTATCTAATTTGTGTTCATTTTCAACGACAATAGATTATAAAGTATTACAATGAAGTCGCGACGCTCACGACGCGACGGTTAAGACATACGGGCCTATTGGAGTCCAATCTGCAGCCAAACGGGCACAATGCATCATATTAGCCATTGTACGCAATTGAAGCCAGCTCTTTGTCCATCAATTGTATTGAGAGCATGCTCCTAAGAGTGGATCCTGGAGACTGCCGCTGGGAACACTCGATTTGCTTTACGCTTTCAACAAAGTTGTCTCCAATGTAAAAGGGGATTGTAATTTTGAAGTTAGAACAATGTACAGTACTTCTGTCACACAATTTTTAGCTTTCATATCTAGATGTGTTGTGACTTGTGATCACTTTTATATCTAAGATATTTACTTATACTTATACTCAGAAGCTTTCTTCAATCGTGTTGCACTAAAGATAGTTACTACTGCATTTATATCAATAGATATAAATGCAGTAGTATTAGTAGTAGATAGAGATTTTTTTTTGTGGTAGAGCCATGCTGCAGCCATATTAATAGTATAGTTGTAGCACGAATGGGTCGGCTCGACCGGGGAAGGACCACGCTCTCACAGAATATCAGCGTAAAATAGCAGCTTAACGCTGCTGTGTTTCGTATGGTGAGTGTAGAGAGCCGGGGACCCTTTTTGTTGGAAAAGAGGCATTCTATCTTAGCCCTCACGGCTGACAACGCATCTGCATTTAAATTCGCAAACGAAGATAGATGTAGATGTCTATGGGTCACAGCAGCCACTTACCGTCAGGTGGACTGTGTGCTCGTTTGTCACCCTTATTCTATAAAAAGAAAGATATCTTATAATTACATACTTGACAGTGTAGTGGCAATGTAAGAATATTCACTACCCTATCTTACCGCGGGTGTCGTAAGAGGCGACAGAGGAGAAACTGAGACAGGAAATGGCCAGCATCTTCCTCATAACAACTCAAAATTATAAAAAACTGCGGTTGCCAACCCGCCTGCCAAGCGTGGCAACTATGACAGAATCCCCTCTATGAGGCAATCTATGGGGGAGGCCCATTTTGAGCAGTGGACTTTTATAGGCTGTGATGGATCGATGGATGGATATACTCCATCTATATGTTAACTAACTCTGGATGTGTAAAAAGTTATTTCCACGTTTATTTTATTTCACCAGGATAAATAAACGGCTTACACCTCATTATGTTACACTAACTTAGACTTAAGGAAAAAGATATTTTTTTCTCCGGGGAGACAACTATCTAGATAAACTTGGAAAGTAAAATATTACCTACCCTACAAGAATTGCTCGTTTAAAGTATTAACATGCAATAATGAAGTTTAGTTTAAGATATATCAGTCAATAGTGAAACCGACTATCAGTTGATTAACATTAATACATTTTTTTAATTTGACAAGTTTAAATTTTTAAGATAAGTAAGAACCAGGCGTTACTTTGCGGAAATCCATTATATTAAAGATGTTAAAAATTAAATAGCTAGGATCCGCTCAATAAAATAAAATGATGTGTCTTACCTAGTTTGAAGAGCACCTCCCGCCCTCCCTCAATTGCGTGCACTATCCCCTATTACAATACTATTTATAAATTGAAAAATGAAGGTAACAAAATATTCTATCGTAACTTCAATGACGCAAAGCAATACAAACAATGCTTCCATATTTTTATATATATAATTCTTCTGTCCGTATGTATGTGACTGAACTCCTAAACGGCTGGACCAATTTTGATGAAACTTAGTGTGTGATTAAGTTGATTCGAAAATGGTTTAGATTCACAATTAGACCTGGTAGATGGCGCTGTTGTAGAGATCCATAAATCACCTGTGCGATGGCGGGGCGGATCGCCAATAATTATCTTATAATGCTAATGCTGCATTAAAAGTAATTGCAGCTTTACCAAATTAAAGCCTAAAATTACTTAATCTAAATGAAAAAAAAAACTATAACTATAAAACTATAAAAAACTATAAAATTTTACAGTTCACCGCTGTACATTTAAATTAATTGCAATAGTTTAGCATACAAAGGAATACAAACAATGCTTTCATATCTCTCATGATGTTGCTGCAGTAAAAAATAACAAAGGTTTATTTTTAATCCTTCTTCACTTTCCAATCGTAAATATATCTATGAGAGGTCAAAAAAATTTAAAGGGTCATTTTAAAGCATTTATATTGATTTATAAACCCGATAATTTAAATTAAATTGATTGTTATTAATTGAGGACAACACACGGATCATCGACTGACTGCTCCGTCATAAATTCGTTTGAAATTGTGACCCTTGATCCTTGGAGCAATTTAAAAGGGGTAAGCAAACCTCGACTATTTACAAGAGACAAACGATTGCCTAACGTGCAAGATACTTTAAAAATAGTTATTATTATCGTTAAAATCAAATTATTCCATTTCATTATGAAACCCTTTTCTTCATAAATCTCTTATAAAATATAAAAATAACATTAATATTAACTGCAAAAGATTTAAAACATCGTGACCTTGTTATATTCTGAAATCTTTTCTCAGACGATTATCACCAGTGGGGTGTTGGGTTGGGTGTAACACTTATAGGACTTTATTATATCATTCTATAATAGTTGTGAATTCTTTTATGCCATCATAGAGCCAGAAATTAAAATACCAAAAATTATCTATTTATTTAACTAATTTTAATAAATTGTTTATTTTTTGATTCTCCTATCACTTACACCAAATATAGAATAGCCGCAAAATGAGATTTAAGCAATCCGTTCCAATATCATCGATAACCGTGAAGTTCAAACTGGTACTGAGTTGAAGACGTGCTCCAGTAAGGTTAGGCTATTTTAGGTAAGGTAAGGTATAGATCTACACATAATATTTTAAGTAAAAGATTATGATAATAAATATGTATAAATAGATCTATAAAAAAACACTACCACGTAAAAACATAACTATACAATAACAGGGGTCATCGTGATGATGACGATATCCGTATTCCACAACTCAAAGTTAAGAAAATACATCTTTCGATTGATTCATTACGTCTTACTGGCGATTGTTTATTTTCTAGGCCATGCGATAAATAGATTTCCCCAAATTCCACAATAGTGATTGATGTCGAGTCGCGATCTCGTAAATAAATCTAGAAATTTCAGAGTCAGGACATTCCGGGCACGAAATCGCAATGAAAAAGCCGCGCCAAAAATCGTGACATGCGCATTAAAACATATCTTATTTTTCTATAAAACTTATAAATAATAAACAAAATGAAGCGACAGTAGCGCAATGGAAGGTTTCGGATCGCAATAGGTGCAAACAATCTATGGGGAAGGCCTATGTTCAGCAGTGATCTTTAATAGGCTGTACTCGTAACGGTAACGGTAAGACGAGATACATCATGATGCTACTTTATCATGTATATGTATATGTAAATGTGTATGTATATATGTATGTATATATTTATGTCCGCTTAAACAATGTATTCTTATTTCCAAATAATACCTCATATGCTGATTTCTCCACTTACTCACTTTTCTGAAGGTTTTTTTTTTTAAATTTTTAGCTTTAGGTAAATGTATGTCCGTCCGTGAAGTCAATATTGGGCTCTATTTGAAAATCAGCGCTGCTTTTATTTAGTACAGCAGCAGTTAAAATAGGGACCTAATTTAACTTCAAACTAATTCTCTGGTATTATTTATCTCTTTTTTTTATAGGATAAGGGTGACAAACGAGCACACAGTCCACCTGATGGTAAGTGGATGCTATGGTCCATAGACATCTACATTTATCCTCGATCAAGAATCAAAATGCAGATGCATTGTCACCCCTGAGGACTAAGATGGAATGCCTCGTTTCCAGCAAAAAAGGTCTCCGATTCTCTACACTCACCATACGAAACACAGCAGCATTAACTTTCTATATTACGCTGGTATTCTGTAAGAGCGTAGTCCTACCCCCGGTCGAGCCGACACATTCGTGCTACAACTATGATAAAACTGCAGCGTGGCACTACCACGTATATATATATATAACTTCTATAACTTCTTTCTTTCTTCTTTTTCTTAGTGATGGATAAGGGAATGCAAACTATTATAAAATCATTGCCGACACGAGATTATTTTAACAAGCTTCAAACTCATCTAGCAAGCGTGTTGACACGAGAGGGTGCGAGTGGGTTTGTGTGCGGACAGTAATGACTGTGGCAAACGGACGGCGGCGTAGACAAGTTATTATAATTGCTATATTAGCCCGCGCCGCTATGCGGGCTGCTGATGGTCACTCCCGGTATCATCAACATTTTTTCAATAGATTTATAAGTATTTTTATAGAATAAGGGTGACAATCGAGCACACGATTAAGTATCAAAATGTTCTGCGTTGTTACCTCTGAGGACTAAGAAGGAATACCCCGTTACCAGTAAAGTAATTAAAGTAAACTAATCATACGCATCATATCGTTGATATGCAGAAGAAACAGCGTTGGTGATAGCACGCAGCCTTGTGGAACACCAGCGTTAATACGCTTGTAATCGGAGCATGCACCGTCTACTACGATTTTGATGCTCTGATCTGCAAAAAAGCTGGTGATCCAATTGCACAATTTCTCGGGAAGCCCATAGGAACGGAGCTTCGAAAGAAGTGCTTTTAGCCAAACCTGATCGAAGGCCTTCGCAATGTCCAAACTAACGGCTAATGCCTCCCCCTTGAGGCTACTGCCACCGCCCATCTATGAATCAGGTAGACCAGAAGATCACCAGCTGATCGAACCCGACGAAAACCGTATTGGCGGTCACTAATCAGCTGATGATCCTCAAGGTACCGCATGAGCTGGCAGTTTATAATGGATTCCATTATTTTGGAGAACAAGGAGGTGACGGCGATAGGCCTGTAGTTAGACGGGTCGCCTTTTTTAGGGATCGGATGGACGAAAGCCGTCTTCCATGATTTCGGGACTACGCCTAGGGAATAGGAGTACCGGAAAAGACGCGTTAGAACCGGTGCTAACTCTGGAGCACACGTCCTCAGCGCAATTGGGAGGATTCCGTCAGGCCCACTCGACTTGTGGATATCCAGGGAGAGGAATGCTTTGCGAACCGAGCGCTGTGTGAATCGCACATCCGGCATGGAGCACTCGCACCGCGGGATGGTCAGCGGTGTGTTCCTCCGTCATTGAGAGTCGAGTTGGACGCAAAGAATGAGCCTAGCAGATCGGCTATCTCCTTTGCGGCATGGGCCAGTGAGTCGTCCTCCCTGTGCAGAGATGGAAGAGATGGCTGGCGGAAGTTCCCTTGGACAGCCTTGGCGAGAGACCAGAATGCACGGGTTCCCGAAGGAAGGCGAACTAGTTTCTCGCCAATTCTGCCTATGTGCTCTGACTTGGCTAAGACTCTTTTGAAGGAGATGGAAGCGGAATTATACTTCTTTTTAGGGGCGCTGGTGTTTACATCCCGGGACGTTGATGCGTCAGTCCAGGCCCGGTAGCGCTCCTGCTTATAGCGTGATGCTATTGTACAGGAGCGACTAAACCATGGCTGAGATCTGCCTCCGATGGGCACCACAGAGGAAGGAATAAAAAGTTCGATACCCTGAAGTACCACATCAGCGACTGAATTAACAACAACGTTGGGATCGTCCGGCGAGAAGCAAACCCGCCCCCAAGGGTAGGATGCAAAGAAAGACCGCATCCTATCCCAATCGGCCGACCTATAATGCCAAACACGGCGGCAGCCTGCAGTATGCAACCGCGATTTCAGCGTGAGTGGCACCCACACTCCAGACTAGACAATGGTCCGAGGAGCCAAAAGGGGCGTCGACGGAGACTTGGTATTTGTCCGGATGAAAGGTCAGCAGAAGGTCCAACAGGGAAGGTGCATGATCCTCCACATCTGGAATCCGCGTAGGCGAAGTAACCAGTTGTGTCAGACCATATGCAAAGGCAAAATCATGAACAGATCTCCTCGCATGATCGGTTAAACGTGAACCGAGCCATTCGGCGTGCTAGGCGTTAAAATCGCCGAGGATCACGATCTCTGTGGGTGGGATCTGCTGTAGCAAGGAATCTGTAGCCATTTGGACGTGGTCTATTAGTCGGTCTGTTTCGGCATTACCGCTGTGGGACCTATAGAGGCACCCGTAGACGCGCGGATGGCCGTCGCTGTCTACGCGTAGCCAAAGGATGAACAGGTCCGAACCTTCAAGACTGCCGAGGCGTCAAGAACAGATGTCCTCTCTGACGTATATGCAAACTCCAGCCCGAGGCACAAAGGAGTGTTCCAATTTGTACCCCGGGTAGGAGAGATACGAAGTATCAGCCGGAGAGGACACATGTGTGTCGGTCAGAAAAAGCAAGGCCGGCTTCGCCGCCTCGAGATGGTAGTGAACGACGTTTAGGTTTGAGTGAAGTCCCCTGATGTTGCAGAAATTCACGGATAGCGTGGCAGGGGTCGCCTTGGTCTTGTTGCTCAGTTTGCTCCGAGCAGTTATTGTCTTGAGCGGAATTTTGCCCACCCCCCCTAGAAGCAGGGCAGCCTGAGCACACACTCTCAGGAGTGGAGTAGCTTGGTCGTGGATGCTCAGCGACGGATTCTCCAGGGGCGCTGGTACCCTCCTGGGGTAGTCTTCCGTTTAATTCCGCTACCATGTTGATGGGAGGGGGGGGCATTGTGCCTCCAGCCACCTGCACTCACCAGACGAAACGCGGAAGCAGAGCTACCACAGTTGAAAAAGTATATTGTGAGAAAAAAAAGTATATACTATACTGTGAGAGCAAATTTTTCCCCTCTCAGGCCGACCCATTCCCGCTTTAACCATAATATAATATTATTGTCATCGTGACAAACGTAGGTATATTATAAACTTTACTAAATACTACAGTTATATGCGGTAGGTTTCAAACTAAAATTTAGATCTAGATCATCTACTAGAGAGCCGTATTAACATTTTTGAATTATATCTACTACTAATTGTTTTAAATTAACCGTGTAGAGTCGATGTAGAAATGTCCACTACCCCATATCATCCCGTGGGTGTCGTAAGAGGCGACAGTGGGAAACAAACCAGAAGATTGATAGCGGCGTCTAACTAATAACAAGTAGAAAATAAAAACTGCGGTTGCCAATTCGCCTGCCAAGCGTAGTAGCTACATCAAGTATGCTCCACCTATGAGGCAAACCAAGGGGAGGTAATGATGATGGCTTATTAACCGGCATCTGTCTTTCCTTCCAAATTCCATCCGGGTACTTCAAGGCATGAGTGAATAGGCTCCCATTATACTAAGACAGTGCGGTTTACCATGTAATCCCAACTAGTGGCAAGTGGTGATGTATATATATTACATCACCACTTGCCACTAGTTGGGATTACAGTCAAGCACCGGTTTATAATGACTTAAAAAAAACCAGGTTAGTATAATTGTTACTATATTCATTAATAGACAAATGGCTTTTAAATATTTTATTCCAATTAACCTTAATGTTTTTTTTAAATATTTAAGCTTAATGTCCAGTACATTCATACATTAAATCTAAAAAAATCTTTCTCTAGATTCCATCGGGCCTAGCAGTTTATGTAGAATTTACCAAACTACTTAAACATACCTATAATCTAAATCCTAACAATACTCTGGTAGTATATGCGTAATTTTTCCAAAATAAAAAAATAGTTGCCAGTTTTCTAATACTTTTATAGAAACAGTTGGTCACCCCTGTCTAAACTAGGCAGCCTCCGGTGAAGGGTGCGAACTAATTGCCTCGAGTGCAGTTTAAAATCACTCAATTATCATTATTGACTAACAAAAAGTTTGGTCAGTCGGTAACGACCGGCCGTTACTCAGCAAAATACTTGTTAAAACAAACACAATTGTGGGGTACATCGCCTCTAATGTGATTTCGGTTAAGAAGAAAATTCTAAAGAGCACCAAACATTACCTAAGTTTTAACAAATCCGTTACTCTATTGCAATTGTTTGATACCTACGCAACTTGATATTTTAACTTGTCAATTTGTTTTAATATGTTATTGTAAATTTACGTTTGTATCATGTAGTGACGGTGTAATAATGTCCACTACGAAGAAGAAGAAAATAAACCAGCAGATGGATAGCAACGTCTTCCCTAATAACAACTACATAGTAAAGAAAAAACTGCAGTGGATAACCCGCCTGCTATGTGAGGCAACTATAGCAAATAAACCCCTTATGAGGCAATCTGTAGGGAGGCCTATGTTCAGCAGTAGACTTTTGATAAGCTGTAATTATGATGATGGAACACAAAAAGTAGAGATAACGAACACACACATATATATACTTATATAAAAATTTGAGAGATCTCATTTAGGAAAATTATAGTTTTTTTTGGCATATAACATAACATTGTTTTATTTCAGAGGGTTACCTTCTTGAAGAAGATTTCAGGTGAGAGAATAAAGGTGACAAGTGAACACACAGTGCTTCTAATGGTAAGTGGATACTGTGGCCTATAGACATCTACATTTATCCTCGATTAAGAATCAATACGTCTGCATATTTTTTGCCACCCCTGAGGACTACGATGGAATGTCTCATTCCAGTAAAAAGAGTCTTCGATGCTCTACACTCACCATATGAAATACAGCAGCATTAAGCTGCTATTTTACGCTGGTATTCTGTGAGAGCGTGGTTCTTCCTCGGTTAAGCCGACCTTTTCGTGCATCAACCAGAATATAGCTGCTATTATATAATTTATAGATATTAAATAAATCATCCAGGTTTAGTTCTAAACGCTCTAACGTATAAATTAGCATTTTCCATAGCAAATCTTTAAAGAAATCATCCAACATGTTACATTCAACGGCTCTAGTATCATACACCAGTAAATTAGAGTCCCTTATGTGGCCAATAACGTCGGCGACTAGAGGTCCAATTACCCGAGTTAACCCCGGCGCAGGGTCACAATGTAATTTAATAAGCGCATTGTGGCCAGCTTCTACTTACTAGTACGATGTGTCGCACGATACTGTCAATGTACGTCTATGTCATTTCTATTACGTTCTTGTTTTTTTTTTAAATCGTCATCGTCACAGCGTTTCAGTAGTGGACTACTGAACATCGCCTCAGGGACATTTGCCATAGTTGTCAGGCTTGGAAAACGGGTTGACATTTGTAGTTTTTTTCTTTTAGTTGTAAGGAAGACGTCGCTGCCTATCTCGTGGTTTGTTTCCCTCAGTTGCCTCTTACTACACCAAAGGGACGAAATGGAGTAGTGGATATTCTTACGCCGCCACTACGCGGTAAATCAATTAGTATGTAATTTGTACTTCTCCCTCTACCTCTTAGCTTTTTACACAAAACAAGCGTAAGAGTTCGGCAGCAGCATCCTCCTGATAACAGTACAAGATAATAAAAAAACTGTGCTGCCAATTGTCACCTGCCAAGCGTCGTCACATCCATTACAGCCTATAAAAGTCCACTGATAAACATAGGCCCCTCTCATAGATAGCTTTATGGGGAGATTTTGCCATAGTTGCCACGCTTAACAAGCGGATCGGCAACCGCAGTTTTTTATTATTTTGTGTTTTAATCAGGAAGATACTGCTTCCCATCTCCTGTTTGATTTTCCTCTATCGCCTCTTACCTGCCAAGCGTGACACAAGCAATTATGGAAAATATTATCCCATAATGATTTCTTATATTTACGCGAACACTACACATTGAATAAAACTACTTTTACGGATTATATCGCGTTTAATTAACTTATTTTTATTAATTCCCGACGTTTCGAGTGCTTTACAGCTGGTACAGCACCCGAACAGGTGGTAGAGCCACGCAGCAGCTTTTGCTGTTGCACGTATGGGCCGGCTCGAGCCGGGTTAGTACCACGACCTCACAGAATACCGGCGTGAAGTGGAAGCTCTGCTTTTGCGTTTCGTCTGGTGAGTGCAGGTGACCGGAGGCCCAATTCTCCCCCCCCCCCCCCATCAACATGGTAGCGGAATTAAATAATAGACTACCCCAGGAGGGGTACCAGCACCCCTGGAGAATCCCTCGCTGAGCATCCACGACCATGCTACTCCACTCCTGCGCGTGGGTGCTCAGGCTGCCCCGCGTATTCTGGGGGGGGGGCAAAATTCCGCTCAGAACAATAACTGCTCGGGGCAAACTGAGCAACAAGACCAAGGCGACCCCTGCCACGCTATCCGTGAATTTCTGCAACATCAGGGGACTTCACTCGAACCTAACCGCCGTCCACTACCATCTCGAGACGGCAAAGCCGGCCTTGCTCTTTCTGACCGAGACGCAGCTGTCCTCTCCGGCTGATACTTCGTATCTCTCCTACCCAGGGTACAAATTGGAACACTCCTTTGTGCCTCGGGCTGGAGTTTGCGTATACGTCAGAGGACATCTGTTCTCGACGCCTCGGCAGTCTTGAAGGTTCGGACCTGTCCATCCTTTGGCTGCGCGTAGATAGCGAAGACCATCCGCGCGTCTACGGGTGCCTCTATAGGTCCCATAGCGATAATGCCGAAACAGACCGACTCATCGACCACGTCCAAATGGCTACAGATTCCTTGCTACAACAGGTCCCATCCGCAGAGATCGTGATCCTTGGCGATTTTAACGCCCACCACGCTGAATGGCTCGGTTCACGTTTAACCGATCATGCGGGAAGATCTGTTTATGACTTTGCCTTGGCATATGGTCTGACACAACTGGTTACTTCGCCTACGCGGATTCCAGATGTGGAGGATCATACACCTTCCCTGTTGGACCTTCTGCTGACCTCTCATCCGGATGGATATCAGGTTTCCGTCGATTCGATTCGATCTCGGCTCTTCGGACCATTGTCTGATCCGGAGTGTGATGCCACTCACGCTCCCCTCGCGGTTGCGTTCTGCAGGTTGCCGCCGTGTTTGGCATTACAGGTCGGCGGATTGGGACGGAATGCGGTCTTTCTTTGCATCCTACCCATGGGGGCGGGTTTGCTTCTCGCCGGATGATCCCAGCGCTGTTGCTGACTCTTTTTTCTTTTTTTTAGGATAGGGTGACAAACGAGCACACAGTCCACCTGATGGTAAGTGGTTGCTGTGACCCATAGACATCTACAACTATACTACTAATATAGCTGCAGCATGGCTATACCACGTATAAAGGAGGCAGATCGCAGCCTTGATTTGGTCGCTCCTGTAAGACTGTATTACGCAGTAAGCAGGAGTGCTATCAGGCCTGGGCTGAGGCTTCGGCGGCTCGGGATGTAAACACCAGCATGCTTAAAAAGAAGTATAACTTCGCCTCCAGGTCCTTCAAAAGAGTTATTGCCAAGGCAAAATCAGAGCACATAGGCAGAATTGGCAAGAAACTAGTTCGCCTTCCTTCGGAAACCCGTGCATTCTGGTCTCTCGCCAAGGCTGTCCAAGGAAATTTCTGTAAGCCATCACTACCATCTCTGCACAGGGAGGACGACTCACTGGCCCACGCCACAAAAGAGAAAGCCGACCTCTTGGGCTCACTTTTTGCGTCCAAGTCGACTCTTGATGACGGGGGGAACACACCGCCAACCATCCCGCGGTGTGAGTGCTCCATGCCGGATGTGCGGTTCTCACAGCACTCCTCTCTCTGGACATCCACAAGCCGAGTGGGCCTGACGGGATCACCCAATTGTGCTGAGGACGTGTGCTCCGGAGTTGGCACCGGTTCTAACACGCCTTTTCCGGTACTCCTACTCCCTAGGCGTAGTCCCGAAATCATGGAAGACAGCTTTTGTCCAACCGATCCCTAAAAAAGGCGACCGCTCAGACCCGTCCAACTACAGGCCTATCGCCATCACCCCCTTGTTCTCCAAAATAATGGAGTCCGTTATAAACTGCAAACTCATGCGGTACCTTGAGGAGCACCAGCTGATTAGTGAAAGCCAATACGGTTTTCGTCGGGGTCGATCAGCTGGTGATCTTCTGGTCTACCTGACTCATAGATGGGCGGAGGCAGTAGAGTCCAAGGGGGAGGCATTGGCCGTTAGTTTGGACATTGCGAAGGCTTTCGATCGGGTTTGGCACAAAGCGCTTCTTTCGAAGCTCCCTTCCTATGGGCTTCCCGAGAAATTGTGCAATTGGATCACCAGCTTTCTTGCAGATCGGAGCATCAAGGTCGTTGTAGACGGTGCATGCTCCGACTACAAGCCTATTAACGCTGGTGTTCCACAAGGCTGCGTGCTATCACCAACGCTGTTTCTTCTGCATATCAATGATATGTTGCAAACCGGTAGCATTCATTGCTATGCGGATGACAGCACTGGTGATGCTCTATACACCGGCCGTGCCAATATTTCTCGGGAAAACGTCGCCGAGTACCGGAACAAACTTGTGTCTGAAGTCGAGTCTTTGCTGAACAAAGTCTCGGATTGGGGGCGACTAAATCTAGTCCAGTTTAATCCTCAGAAGACACAAGTTTGCGCGTTTACCGCTAAAAAGAACCCCTTTGTCGTGTCTCCTCAGTTTCAAGGCACTCCCCTTGTTGCCTCAGCCAGTATCGGAATCCTCGGCGTCGACATATCGAGTGACGTGCAGTTTCGTGGTCACTTGGAAGAAGGCCAAATTGGCCTCTAAAAGCTTGGCGTGCTCAGCAGAGCGGGACAGTATTTCATGCCGGCACACCGCCTGCAACTTTACAAGGCGCAGGTTCGGCCTCACATGGAATACTGTTCCCATCTCTGAGCTGGGGCTCCCCAGTGCCAGCTCCTTCCACTTGACCGCATCCAGCGCAGAGCGGTTCGAATCGTCGACGACCGAGTCCTTTCCGATCGGCTCAATTCATGGCGCTGCAAAGAGATGTTGCATCTCTTTGCATTTTCTTCGCATTTACCACGGGAGTGCTCTGAGGAATTGTTCGGATTAATACCAGCCGCCAAATTTCACGAACGCACATCGCGGCAGAACTCCCGATACCATCCACACCATCTGGATGAGTGGCGGTCCACCACTGTGCGATTTAGAAGATGTTTTCTTCCTCGCACAACTTCCTTGTGGAATAGTTTACCACCGGCGATTTTTCCGGACCGATACGACTTAGGGACCTTCAAGAAAAGAGCCTACTCCTTTTTAAAAGGCCGGCAACGCATCTGCAATTCCTCTGGTTCCCCTGGTGTTGCAGTTGTTCATGGGCGGCGGTAGTCACCATCAGGTGAGCCGCATGCTCGTTTGCCCCCTCTCCTATAAAAAAAAACCCATGGTCACTGGGGACTGAGGTGATTGACGTCCCGATGTCAGAGTTAATCCGGAGTACATTCAGCTTTTTTAATTATTCATTTTGGTCCGATCTACGCAGAATGAACTAACTGTGTCTTGAAGTCTTGCAGTGGTATGCTTGGGTTTAGTTTTATAATATTAATTACAGGATCCCAAGCAGGTGATAGTACCCAGCCTCCCTCTCTATTGAAATTAGGATGTTTTTTAATTTCAATAGCCTCACGTATCATCCTTGGCAGGAATCGATGTTCTTTCGCGAGAATCTGTGGTTTATCAAATCTAATGTAATGGCGGGGGCCGTCTAAGATATGATCACATACTGCAGTGAAGCACCAACGTTCCGGGAAGTCTGCTTCATATTGCACTTTCCCATATCATCTCGTGGTTATGGTAAAAGGCGACAGAGGAAAACAAAAGCGGAGATGGGCAGCAGCATCTTCCTCATAACAACTCAAAAAAATAAAAAACTGCGGTTGCCAACCCGCCTGCCGAGCGTGGCAATTATGGCAAAATTCTCCCAATGAAGCAATCTATGGAATAGTCGCATGTTCAGCAAAGGAATTTTATAGTCTGTAAGAGGATATAAACTAAACATAGTTCATAAAAAAGCCGTGTTACTTTGGTAGCGACGGAAGAAAAGCCACCACCCCATTGCGTCCCGTGGGTGTTGTAATGGCTCAGCTACACTATGCTCCTCGCGCTGCCGCGATGTTACCCTCTCTGGCCACACACTGCTCTACTCGCGCAATTAATTGCGACGCTCCGCACTAGGTACCGCTCGCGTTTTGCGTTCATGCAACTGTGGCAGCATGCGCGTTATAATATGCATATTTAGTATAGCTAATTAAGGAACAAGTATTTGTATGGCCTACAAATAATTATTCCAGGTCTAGGTGTTTGTCCTTGTGCAATTTATATTTGTAAACTGCCTCTACGATACAGGAGAAAATCCCAGTGTGGGAATTACGTGTTAAAAAAATATCAATGTCATAAAAAAGAAATATACGTCGTCGTTCTTGCCAACGGAGATGGTGAACAACATCTATTCATCAAAATAGAACGACGCTTCCTTAACGAGCGCTCGATTCGGACTGCGTTTGCGCGAGTGTGTGGCCAGCCACTCGCGCTCATTTCACTCGCCCTTTGACTCGCGCCCAAAAAACCGACAAAACAAGGAGCATGACGAGGAGCATGACGTGCGGCATAACGAGTATTGTGGCCACACTACGTCTCTGCATCCTTTCCTCGCTACTTCCCAAGCCACTCAATGAGTGTGTAGCCGGGGGTTAAGAGGTGACAAAGGGAAATATCAAAAATAATTAATAGAATGAGATGTTACTTTGCGGAAATCCATTATATTAAAGATATTAAAAATTAATCATCTAAGATCCGCGAAAAAAAAAAAAGTTTTGTGTCTTACCTAGTTTAAAAAGCACCTACCGCCCTCCCTCAATAGCACTATCCCTATCACCACTAATCCCAGCACCACTACACTAGGAAACACATACCACCGTCGATAATACGACACGTGTATCGCCTCTACACAAGGCACCCTCAAGTGAAATAGACCCTGCGGTAGCTCACCGCTAAGTGCTCTAGGCTTATTTTATTTTATTACCCGGATCTTAGGTAATTAATTTTTTAACATCTTTAAATATCAAAAAGATGTTATGGCTTCCGATAGAAGGCGATATAATCACCTTTTTACACCAGGCATAAAATACCCATGGACATGGCATGCGACAGAGAGCAGCATCAAAATTGCGAGACATCTGGCACGCACTGCAGTCATTTATCCGCTTGCCAAGTGTGATGATTAAGACAAATCCTTCACGCAATATGCAATCCACATCCAGCGGTGGAGCGGTGGACTGAGAGCTGATGAAGAAAAACCTTGTAATATAATTTGTAATATGGAATGTATATTATCCTTGATGAAAGATCAATTCGGGGTGTAGTCACCACTGAGGACAAAGTATTCACATCGTCGCCAGTATTCACATCTTCGATTCGCGTCACTTTTTTTAATCGACTTCAAAAAGGAAGAGGTACTCAATTCGACTGTATTCTTTTTCTTTTTTTTTAATGTTTTTACCTCATAACTTTTTTCTACGTAAACCAATTTTGATGATTCTGAAAGCTGGTACTTCTCGTCATATAAATTTGATCAAGGTCTGACCAGTAGTTTTTGAGTTATCCTTAATAATATATATTGAAGTCGGTTGTACAAAATTTTTAATTTTAAATCATTATTAAAGTCTATCTTTGAATCAAAATTTTAATTTTCCCTCTTGTTACTTTTCTAAGCCAGCGCTTGACTACTATCCCATCTGATAGTACAGAATGGTGATGCAGCCGAAGATAGCAAAGCGCACTGACTTAACAAAAGACTATTCAACTCTTGCCTTGAAGACCCCACATTGTATGAGGATGGAAAGACAGATGCTGGCAACTTATTCTAATCCATTGCTGTACACATGACGAACGATGAAGCAAACCGTTTGGTTCGAATGCGTGGTAAGTCGATGACGAATGGCCGGGCGTCTGTTTGTTCGATGGTGGAAGGGAGAGGAAGGAATTAAGTAATGCAATGCCTGGCCCACTCTCGAGGTGATCGCTACCAAGCTATTTCTAAATTGTTTTGTGTTGTTAATTGTAACATACATGACTGTAAGCAGTTTATTTTTTTTTATTTTTTCACTTCGATTCCCTCTGAACAACATGTATTTATAAAGGGCCAGTCAACTGCTACTAACCTAGGAGTTTTTGTTGACTATGTATCTAATAGTATAGATGGTGGGTCACAAGTAGATATAATATATACGGATTTTGAGAAGGCATTTGACCGTGTTGACCACAGTATCCTTCTATGTAAACTATCTGAACTGGGTATCCACGGTAATTTGTTGAGATTTTTCGAGTCATATCTGCGCAATCGTTCTCAAGCTGTAGTGGTAGGTAGTTCACGCTCCGACTTTTTAGAGGTACCATCTGGTACATGGTGGTATTAATTTAAAGAAATGTTGTCTTGTATCATTCACTAGAAAAACTAATCCAATTAAATACAATTATAAAATAAATAACTTTACTTTATCTGAGTTGAATAGTGTACTTGACCTAGGGGTAAAATGGATTCAAAATTAACATTTTCGAACATATCGATACAATAGTGGCGAAAGCATACAAAAATTTAAGTATTGTTTTACGAGTCAGTAAGCCCTTTTCAGACACTGGATGTTTACGAGTACTATACTTTGCATATGTCAGAAGCATTCTGGAGTATAGTAGCATAATATGGAATCCTAAATATGTGACGTATATTCAAAAGCTGGAGAATATTCAGTTAAAATTTGTAAAGCACCTACACTTTCGATTTTCTCGCCGCTTTTCTGATGATAGCGAGTCTAGTCTCCACTACAATTACATGCCTCTTCAAAGTAGACGAACCTTAATTGATATGTCCTTTCTACATGGCATATGTAATAACTACATAGACTGTTGTGAATTAGCGTTACAAATTTTAAGTTTTAGTGTTCCAAATATACGAACTAGACATGCGACACTTATTGCTACTGCTCTTAAAAGAACTAACTGTGCTCAAAATTCGATTGTCAATAGGCTTCACATAATTTATAATAAAACATTTAATTCAATTGATATCTTTCACTCTAGTAAAACTTCATTCAAAAGTGAAGTTGCCAAGGTACTTTGTAAGAATATGTCAAATTATAAACTAATCTATAAATTTAAATAGTAAATAGCAGTAATAATATAAATGCAGGAAAGTTTTTATAGCAGGTATTAATTGGATACATAAATATACACTATAATTTACATACATCATGTTTATATTTATTACATTTATCTATTTATTTTAAAATATCGTTATTTAATTAAACTTTGTATCACGTTCACATACACACACGCACACATTCACTCACTCTCACATACACACACAAACATACAAACTCTTCCGCACTTAAACAAATTTCGAGCGCTTTGTTTACCTTAAATTGTAAATATTAATTAAAATATAAATATTTACAATTTATTAGATAAACTATTGTAAATCCGTAATTGGCTTAAAGACCTATTTTATAAGTTTTGAGTGTAAATAAGTTGTTACAAGCTGTGGATTTTGTGAATAAATAAAAAAAAAAAATAAAGTCCCGCTGGGTTTCTTGCTGGTTCTTCACAGGACAGAGGTTTTTTCCGAACCAGTGATAAATAAAAAAAGTGACTTTCAATAAGTATTATTTATAATCTATATTGAAAAAAAAGTTTCTGTTTCTGTCTCCGTATTCTACTTAGAACAAGAAATACGCCAGAATTTTAGCCTTGCGTTCTTTTTACCTTGCGGTTCTGTGTACCTACCTGAGAACACTGACTGGTCCATTTCATGTTCCTAATTACACTTAATCGTTGCCCGGAAAGTATCGAATATCCTTCAATTGTTAACGACGCAAATATTTAAAAACATTTGAAATACAAACCCGACTCAGTGAAACGATACCATAATTATTGCAAACAATGTCATTCGATCTGATTTTAGTTCTGCTCTTGCGTAAAAATTGTTTGTTTGTATTGCTGTGGAATTCGGAATTTCTCGACAAAAAAACACAAGAAACAAAAACGACCCCAACAGAAAAATACAAAATACTGATCTTAATTCGAACAAAAATAAGTTTTTTTTTTATAGAATAAGGGTGACAAACGAGCACACAGTCCACCTGGTGGTAAGTGGTTGCTGTAGCCCGTAGACATCTACATCTATCTTCCTGTATGCAGATGCGTTGTCAGCCGTGAGGACTAAGATAGAACGCCTCATTTCCAGTAAAAAGGGTCTCCGGTTCTCTACACTCACCATACGAAACACAGCAGCATTAAGCTGCTATTTTACGCTGGTATTCTGTGAGAGCGTGGTCCTTCGCCGGTCGACCCGACTCATTCGTGCTACAACTATACTATTAATATAGTGCAGAATGGCTCTACCACGTAAAAAAGTTCATTTCAGTGTAAAAAAGTGCATTTCATTTGTTAATAAAAATATTTTAGATTCATCAGGCTTTTAATGCTTTATTATTATTTATTATAATCTATCTATCTGCTGGCCGTATGAGGAAGCTCAAAGTCGCTCAGCTATGGAGAGGGCTATGCTCGGCGTTTCTCTGCGTGATAGACTTAAAAACGAGGATATCTGCAGTAAAACCAGAGTAACCGACATAGCCCAAAGGATTAGTAAGTAGAAGTGGCAATGGGCCAGCCATATAGCTCGAAGAACCGACAACCGATGGGAAGAAAGGTTCTCGAGTGGCAGCCTCGTACTGGCAGGCGAAGTGTAGGGCGACCCCCCACTAAATGAAGTGACGACCTGGTAAGACATGCAGGAAGTCGATGGATGCAGGTGGCTCGGGACCGTGCTTTGTGGCATTCCTTGGGGGAGTCCTATGTTCAACAGTGGACTTGTGAAGGGCTGTAATGATGATGATGATGATGATGATGATTATAATCTATACATATAAATAAAATTGAAGTGTCGAAAGAACTGAAAGAACCTTACATTGAACTGAGCGGGTTATTTGCACGCCATAAAGACATGAATAGCCATTTAAAAAATTTAACAGACTTCAAAAGAAGGAGGTGATCAATTCGACTGTATGTTTTTTTATGTGTGTTACCTCATAACTTCTAGGTGAACCAATTTTGATGATTTTTTTTTATTTGAAAGCTGGTGCTTCCCATGTGGTCCCGTGTGATAATTTTAATATTATAATTTGATCAAGGTCTGACCAGTAGTTTTTGAGTTATTCTTTATAAGTAATATTGGAGTCGGTTGTACAAAATTTTTAATTTTACCACTTGTTGTTTGTCTGCCTGTCGGTCCGGGCAAATTTTCGGAATGGTTGAACCAATGGTGACGAATCTTAACCAATAGAGAGCAATGCCAAAAGGAATCTGGGCTATATTTTATCCGAAAACTTAACGTGTTTTTTTTATTTAAAATTGATACCATAAATGGTCTTTCATTACTTTAAATCTAAACAACTCCACGTTAATGGAGCCTATCCAGGTTCCAGGCGAAGACTGGGCGTGTCGCTAGTATTAAAAAAAAATATATAATATTACCAACATAGACCTCTCTTACATATTGACTCGTAGGGCGAATTCTGCTATAGTGGCCACGCTTGGCAGTTGAGTTGGCAACCGCAGTTTTTTATATTTTGTGTTGTCATCAGCAAGATACTGCTGCCCATCTTCTGTTTCAGTTTAAAATTCCCTCTGTCGCCCCTTACGACACCACGCGAAGATATTGGGTAGTGGATATTCTTACACCACCACTACTCGGTTAATAATAATAATAAGATCTCCCCTTCCGAGGGCTTCTATCTGGTTGGACTTTTATTTAGTTAGTATATTTAATATATATATTTATGTATATTTATTTACTATATCCTTTTATAAATGTATTCAGCCCAAGCAGATGAGAATACTTTATAAATACCCCAAAATAATAATAATACCAACAACTCAATATTAATAAAATATTTCGGCTAGTAAAATATTGTGGCTCGCCTTCCAAGCGTAGCAGCTATGTCAAATATCGCCCTTAGATTATCTCATTTCTATGGCGAAGGCCTATGTGTTCAGCACTGAACATTTAGAATACAATAATATTCAATATAGATTACAAGTATACTTATTGAAAGTCATTTAAAGTTTTATCATTGGCTCAGAAAAAAACCCTGTAATGGGAAGAACAAGCAAGAAAAAAAAATAATTTAATATGAAAACATTTAGAAACAGTATGGTAGCATTTTATATGGAGATGTAACGAAATTTTTACTAATCCAAATTTATTCATCCGAAATCCTGATAACACTATTGGTCACACTGTGTATAGGAAAAAACCCATACCAACCGATATTTAAATGATGAATCGCACCATCATCCATCACAGTTAGCTACCGTGGGAAAATCTTTGTTTCAGAGAGCACGAGGGATCTGTGACAGAAAACATCTCGGCTTCAGCACGTCGAGCAAGTATTACAAGACAACAAGCTTCGGGTCCCGCGCCTACGTCACTGACCGAGTGAAGCCGGCCACAGTCGAGCGTGTGCTTGCTGTACTACCCTATGTCAGTGGAGTCACAGACAAGGTTGGCTACATCTTGAAGCGAGCTTCCATTAAAACATACTTCAAGCCGCCGAAGAAGATTAGTAAATTTTTACCATCCGTCAAGTGTCATATCCCTCTACAAGATGCAAGAGTGTACAAGCTGGATTATGAATGTGGTCTCTCTTACATAGGACAAACAAAAATATCTATAAAAACCCGCGTAAAAGAACATATAGCTGACTTGAAGCACCGACGTATGGGAAGTCTGCAGTTTGTGAACATCCTGCAGACTTCCCATCTCTGCTTGGGATCCTATAATTAATAAAATTAAATCCAAACCCAAGTATACCACTGCAAGACTTCAAGACACTGTAAGCTCATTCTGCGTAGATCGGACCAAAAATTAATATTCAAAAACTGAAGGTAGCCGGGTTAACTATGACATTGGGACGTCAAACACCTCAGTCCCCCCCGTGACCATGGGTGCTGTAAAGCACCCGAAACATCGGGAATTAAAAAGTTTAATTAAACGCGATACAATCCGTAAAAATTAGTTTCATTTAATGTGTAGTCTTCGCGTAAATATAAGAAAACATTATGTAATCCAAGTGTATTTTATAAGTTGGTCGACTAATTTGTTAATTTGTTAATTCTACTTAGCTGTGATAGTTTTCCTTTTAACTTCATTATATATACTTTTGATTTTTCCAAAAACAGCGGTTTAGTTCGTAGAGGGGAGAGGGACACATGACTCTAATGAAAAATACCACTTTAAAGCTAAATATTTCGCAAACGGACCCTGAATCGAAAAGATGTTGTTCTACACCCCCAGTGTTTTTGAAATACCTATCCAACGATACCTATATGGAATAGACGGGTAAAAAAAATCATCCTCCATTTACTTGTATGGGAAGTATCCAAAATAAAAATGTTTTTTAATATTTTATCTCACAGTTTTCTAGGCGTGATTAATATCTATAACTATGCCAAATTACAGGTTTGTAGCACCTAGGGTCTCTGAGTAAAACCACGGACGGACATGGCGAAACTATATGTTGTGTAACTACGGAACCCTAAAAATTTACACTTTTAGATTGATAAGTTCGGTATATTTTCTGGTACTTTGTTGTAACAGCGTATATACTGCCTTATGAAGGAATTACTGAGTATTTTACTTAAGAAGCTGTATTCAAGAAATATTGCTACAAATAGCATTCAAACCTAAAAAGCACGACGGTAGGTAAAAACTCTGAACCTTGAGTCATGAAGTCGTCTTTCTGTATAGGCGATAGACAAACTAGTACACATTGTTACATTTTAGATAAATCTTTGATAGAAGAAAATCAGTCTATTGATAACCAGTTCAAGACCGTCGCGGCGCGTTCTTTGATCACAGCAATTGTTTGCCCTTTGATGTTGCCGCCGTAACTGGTTCGTGTTAGACGTGGTTTGTTAAAAATTACAGTAAACAAATTTACTAACGAGAAGCTGAAACTGCGCGTTACGGGTTAAATTCAAAAAAAAAACTCATAAAATCAAACGATCTGATCAAGCGAAAAATATATAACAAATACTTATATTTTATACATCAACATAAACACTCACGTCTGTAATTCAAGGCAGAGACTACGGACTGCCATTTTGCACGATCCTGACAGACCTCTCTCGCATTCTTTACATCTCTAGATGTATAAACCTACGCATACAAGCTTCTTAATTTTAATTCTGGTCACAATAATGATTGATTTTGTTTCAATATTTCGATGCCCTTGTCAGGTCGAAATCGCATGTCTCTTTAGTATAAAGATGACACTGACTGCAGAAGTGTATGGTTTGCCATAGTTACTCACGATCAGGTGGAATGTTAGCTTATTTGACACTCTATTCAATTTAGAAATAAACATGACGTACTGATCAGAAGAGCATCTAACACGTTTGATATTAAACCGTTTGTAATACACTATTTTAGTTTTAATCGTGGCGCAAACAAACAGTTCGTGGAAGCCGAGGCTAAAATGTTATGAAATAACATCAGAGGGCCGCAAAGAGTTCATAACGCGCTGAAATTGTTTTATAAACAACGTACTCGCAGCGGAGATTGTGTATCTGTGGTAGGGGGCCACAGGGTAAGGTAAAACGGGACAAATCCTTTTTCTTTTTTTAAAACGTTACACCTACACCAGGATTTTCTCCTATATTGTAGAGGCAATTTACATACATAAATTGCACAAGGACAAACATCACGACACGGAACAATGTAGGCCATATAAATAATTGTTCCGTGCAGTATTCTATACGTGGTAGAGTCATGCTGCAGCTATATAAATTGTATAGTTGTAGCACAAATGTATATCTTTTAAATACAATTTTAAAAAAAATTGTCATAAATGAGTTGATTATGAGAGTTAAGAATGATACAGACAAAATATGATCTTTATTATAATAAAAATAATGATTTTGAGAACAACTGCTATTGTGTGAGTAGAAATTTAACCTTGTAGCCAAATTATTTCCTTAATATCTTGTCGTTAAAGCCGATTTAAGGATAATCACCCCAACAAGAAGAGTTACCCACACATACAAATAATAATAATTAATTTGCAATTTTTTAAATTATTATTCAATAGACTTGAAGTCGAAGTGTTTTATGTTTAATAAAACGAGGAAGATAAAACTGCGTTTAGTTTAAGTTAGGTACTAGAAGCTGTTTCGTAGCAAACTACTTATTTATTATTTACTAGCCGGTGCGTTGCTGCCACAGAAGAAATAATTATTGCTGTCACAAAAGAAATAATTTTATACGTGGTAGAGCCACGCTGTAGCTATATTATGGTTGTAGCACGAATGGGTCGGCTCGACCGGGGAAGGACCACGCTCTCACAGAATACGAGCGTAAAATAGCAGCTTAATGCTGCTGTATTTCGTATGGTGAGTGTAGAGAACCGGAGACCCTTTTTTAAAAAAGAGGCATTCCATCTTAGTCTTCATGGCTAACAACGCATCTGCATTTTGATTCGCAAACGAGGATAGATGTAGATGTCTATGGGCCACAGCAAACACTTACCATAAGGTGGACTGTGTGCTCGCTTGTCACGCTTATCCTATAAAAAAAAAGTATTCGAACCCGCGGCCGTCAGTGACGTAACTCATTGCTAAGCCACTGCGTCACGGAGTCGTTTCGTGAATTGTTTGTTAAACTTCATTAAATTGAATAACATATTATAATTTTAGATTAATCAACCGTTATTGACTCAAATTAAGCGAAATTTCAAGCAAACAAAAAGCTGTAGTTGTTTAGTAAGCACTTTATGCTGAAATATTATTCTGTGTATAATCTAAATAGATTGATGTGATCATTTTGGCATGTAAATTTCAATTTTCAACCGACTTCAGAAAAAGGAGGCGGTTCTCAATTCGATTGTATTTTTTTATGTGTCTTATCTCTGAACTTTTTTCTAGGTTTATGTAGTCGCATATAAATTTGTATTAAGATGTGACCAGTAGTTTTTGAGTTATCTTTAATAATGCGTATTTAATTGACTTCGACTACATTGATGATGTTCTCATTTTATTTATATTGAAGTCGGTTGTACAATTTTTTTATTTTACTACCTGGTTTCTCATCGCTCTGACGTAGGTACTCACTCTGACTTTGAGATGGCTAACTACAGCCTCCCCTAACTTTTTACATAATAGCATTAATATTTAATTATACCGCATCAGCTTTTTCCATACTTGTACCCTTGCAACTGTAAAATACACATCATTTTGTTGGGTTTCAAAAAGTTTAGTTTCTAATTGTCACAACTAGTTTTATAAAGACATATAACATGAGAAGTTTATTGGGACGATCCAGTGACTTAGTAAATAGTGTGCGTACAGCTTCTAGTACAGCGTGCGAATTCCTGTCGAAGTAAAATATTTTTGCACCTAAAATAACATAATTAAATACCCTAATTTGTGTTTGTCTTTTCAAGAAGACTCGAGTTTGAAGTTAACAAGTCTGGTTTTACTTAATTATAACTTATCCCGAAAATATCTGCAACGTGGTGACCCTACTCCCTGGCTGCATTAGGCTAATGAACACGGGTATAGTGGCCGCACAAACAGCCGTCCCCAGAGCCCAATGAAAACAAACACTGAAAGATCTGCATCTTCGCGTATCCGGAGCTGCTACAAGAGGAGTCACACGAAGGAAACCTAACGAATTGAGCAAAACTGTAAATTGGTCATTAATTTATTTGATTTATTACAGCTCATCAAAAGTCCTCTGCTGGATATAGACCACCCCTAAGATTGATTTTCTATAGTTGCCACGCTCGGCAGGCAGCCTGGCGACCGTAGTTTTTTTAGCCGTTATTAGGAAGACACTGCTGCCAATTTCCTAGTTTATTTTCCCCTAACGCCTCTTACGACCCACACAGTAAGATATGGAGTAGTGGATATTCTTCCACCGCCACGACGGTGTTATGCAATATATGATGATTAGAGAATTAAAAAGAAAAAAAATAAAGTTACACTTTATACGGTTCTACTGCTGGGCATTCTTCTCATTTCTGAGAAGGCTATGGAGGAATTTCAGCAGTGTGTCCAGATTAGAGAAGTACTACGTTGCAATATTTTATTACACAACACGCAAAAATTGACACTCCAGAAAAATTGCAGTCTGTGAACACGTTCAGGATCATCCCGGCCATTACTTCAAATTTGATAAGCGACAAGTCCTCGCAAGAAAACACAAACTCCTACCAAGGATGCTCTGTGAGAGTTTTGAAATTAAAAACCTAACAAGTGCGAGTAGGACTCGCGAATAGAATTATGTATGAAAATAATTAATCCATCCCGAGATTTATAGGTAAGGAAGCACCGAATCTTGCTCTACCAAAAGGTAAGTCGGTTTTAAAGACAAACTCAACTTTACCGTTAAAGCCTATTAAAGTCCACTGCTGAACATAGGCCTCCCCCATAGATTTACTCATAGGGGGCATTTTTGCCATAGTTGCTACGCTTGGCAAGCGGGTTGGCAACCGAAGTTTTTATTTTTAGTCGTTATTAGGAAGACGCTGCTGTCCATCTCCGGATTTGTTTCTCTGTGACGCCTCTTACGACACCCATGGTATGATATGCGGTAGTGGATAGTCTTACATCGCCACTATAATACAATATATATAACTTAACTTTGCGGTGGGCAAAATAATGTTCTAAAAGAATACATAGTCTGCATTAAGGACAATGCTCCATTGATGTTTCACTTTTTTCTTTACTTGTGCTGTAAAACTTTGCTTCTTGCTAGATTGCATGACTTTAGATTAACGGAGAGTATTAGTCTTGATGAGCACCCGAAACGTCAGGAATAAATACTAATTAAATGAAGTAAGTTCTCGTATTTTCGAACCAAGTTGTATTGTTTCAGAGAACAATGCCAGGTAAGATCTAAGCTACATTTTATGCGAAAATCTTAAAGATTTTTTAATCAAAAAATTGATTAAACACATAGTCTTTGATGATTATCTTTTAAATTAATAAAAGCCGGTGGTTCTAAATAAATTAAACGAGCACGCTAACGTATAAATGCCGTAGACAATCTCAAACGTAACAAATAAATTTTACACAAAATTTGAAGAAACTTCATTGTCTATAATTTTTTTGCCTTAAGGTCTGTCTTGTGGCCTATATTAATAAATGAAGGGAAATTTATCTATTGAATTGTAAATTTCTTAGCTTTTATAATAATAATAATGTCCTCCAGATCGAATTCCGGTCACGGAGGCCACTCTCAACGGAGAATAGCCATCTGCGCAAGATAGGGTTATCGTGTCCAAGTGTATGCGCAAGCACAGGTGTTCTCTGTTCCCTCACTCTCATAGTCCGATTGGACGGTAAACCTAAACCATCCAGGTCTACTCAAACACAAAAAGAATTTATCAAAATCGGTTCAGTCGTTTAGGAGCAGTTAAGTGACAAACATACATACGTTATCTTCTCTATACTTATATAAAAATCAATTGCTGTCCGTTAGTCTCGCTAAAACTCAAAAACAGCTCGACCGATTTTGATGTTTTTTTTTGTATATATGAATGGATCCCTAGATGGTTAAGATTCACATTTGAAACCGGTAGGTGGCGCTATCGAGTGTTGCTGTCGAGGCGCTGTGGGTGCGAAGCCGGGGCGGATCGCTAGTATATAATATAAAGATAGAATTAATTTACGTATCTGTGTGTTGAATCACCTGGCTTACAACCAAAAGACATTCCAACCAAGAAATACGCGAAAACAATAAAACAACTATTTAGTAACATAAACAACTATAATGGGTGATTACAGAAAATACGATTGTTAAATCTAAATCAATGACAATTCGGTATGAACAAATAAATATTGTATATATTTAGTCTCAGTAATTATTTCATAAGAAGTGACTGTGGGTAAACCCACAAAGACCTGTAATCTTTCGACAAATGGCTACAAACATACTATCTTAGTAATAATGATGAATTTATAGATGATAATAACACCAGGGAATGAGGTGATCGCTACCAAGCTCTTGCAATATTTTTGTGTTGTTAATTATAATTATATAACATATTAAAAGATTGTAAACTGCACTTTTTTTTTCAAAAATAATGTCTTGCTGTGTTTCTTGATTGTTCTTCCCAGGACATAGGTATTTTCAGAACCAATGGTAAATTGAACATACTTGTAAGAGTGACTTTCAATAAGTGTTATTTATAATATATTAATATATATTGAATAACAGAGGTTCTATTCTATTCTATTCTATACGTAGTATAGCCATGCTGCAGCTATATTAGTAGTATAGTTGTAGCACGAATGAATCGGCTCGACGGAAGGATCACGCTCTCACAGAATACCAGCGTAAAATAGCAGCTTAACACTGCTGTGTTTCGTATGGTGAGTGTAGAGAACCGGAGACCCTTTTTACTGGAAACGAGGCATTCCGTCTTAGTCCTCACGGGTGACAACGCATCTACATTTTGATTCTTTATTGAGGATATGTGTAGATGTCTATGGGTCACAGCAACCACTTACCATCAGGTGGACTGTGTGCTCACTTGTCACCCTATGCTATAAAAAATGTTAATGTCGTAAGAGGCGATTGTGGGAAATGCTTAAAAGTCTCTAGGCTTCCGACAGATGGCGATATATCCATCTTGTTTACGCCATGATGTACAATACCCAGACCGGCGACGGGCAGAAACGTCAAAGGTGCAAGAGTGATAGTAAACGCGACTGTTGATCATGAGCTCCCAGGTTGGAATCCCGAGTCGGGTCAGAAAAATTAGTTATTGAGTTTTTCTGTCAAGAAATTCTCAGTAGTAGCTCGGAGTCAGGAAGCTGATGGTGTTTCACCCTCATGCCTCGGAAAGCACGTAAAGCAATTGGTCCTGCGCCCGATCTCTCTCCGGTCGCGTCGGTTTGCCGTCCCATCGTACTATGATAGTGAGGGAATAGTGAGTTTTTTTTTATAGAAGAGGGGGCAAACGAGCATGCGGCTCACCTGTTAGTAAGTGACTACCGCCGCCCATGAACAACCGCAATACCAGGGGAATTGCTATTACCGGCCTTTTAGAAAGGAGTAAGCTCTTTTCTTGAAGGTCCCTAAGTCGTATCGGTCCGGAAAAATCGCCGGTGGTAAACAATTCCACAGAGAAGTTGTACGAGGAAGAAAACTTCTAGTACAACGCACAGTGATGGAACACCAAGCATTTAGATGGTGAAGATGGTATCGTGAATTTTGACGCGATGTGCGTGAAATTGGCGGCTGGAATTGAACCGGACAATTCCTCAGAGCACTCCCCGTGGTAATATCGCATTTACCACGGAGAGTGCACCTGTGCTTGCGCATACACTCGGGCACTATAATCGTGTTCTACGCGGATGGCTAGTCTTCGTTGAGACTGAGCGCCGTGACCGAAATTCGGTCTGGAGGACATCATACTGCGATCGCATAACCGCCTGCCAAGCGTGGCGATTACGGCAAATCCTTTGCACTATGAAAGGGCCAATGTCCGCTATAACTATGTACATTTGCTGGCTGAAGATGGAATGATGATACTATGTTGGTTAGTATTAATTACAAAAACGACATCTATGAACATTTAAGGCCGGCAACGCACCTGCAATTCCCCTGGTGTTGCAGTTGTTGGGCGGTGGTCTACACTTGCCATCAGGTGAGCCGCGTGTTCGTTTGCCCCCTCTTCTATAAAAAAACATTCAATTCAATCTTCTCATTTAATTTTTTTATTAGTTTGACCTGTATGTATGGATGAATGTAATTCAATTTCATAATTCAATGTTCACCCACGTTCATCTGAATAATTTGAAAATTTGCAGACGTGTTGAGAACCGATGACAATAATTTCATGACTATGACTGGTATTCCCGCAAGAATTATCACATCTCATGATCAAATGAAGCAAACGGTAAATTCATTTTTTATAGAGTACGAGTGACAAACGGGCACAGAATCCACCTGATTTTCTGACATCTGCATCTATCATCGATTATGATTCAAATTACACATGCGTTGTCACCCCTGAGGACTAAGATGGAATGCCTCGTTTCCAGTAAAAAGGGTCTCCGGTTTTTAAACTTACCATACAACACACAGCAGTATTAAACTGCTATTTTACGCTGATGTACTACGAGAGCGTGGTCCTCCCAGGTCGAGACGACCTATTCGTGCTACCACCATAATATAGCTGCAGCGTGGCTCTAAACATGCAAAGAGACTCTTATTTTTCCTGTTTACATAACTTTCTGAATAAAACTTAATCACAATTGAGTGAAATTAATACATTATAATACTTAACCAACCGAAAAATGCATTTTTCGAACAATAAACACACCAATGTCAGTATCTAAATAGACATGAGCAGTTTGAAAGATTAAATGACCATTGTGAGAATCGATAATATCTTTCGATTCGTATGACACAAATTTCATTTCCTTCATGACACAAAGGAGGCCAAAGCTTCGCAATTATCCGATTTTTAGAACAATCTTGCCCTAAAACTCATAATTCTCAAATCCTATTGAACGGTCACAATGCACCAAGAAAAACATCCGCCTCAAAGGGTTTGTATCATTCATGGCAGCAATGTGTGCAAGTAAACATACGTAGTATTGAATAAACTAAATGTGGACAAACATTTCTGCAAACGAAACTCATAATGGCGTAAACTATTAAACATTTTTGATTGTCCCCATTCGGACCGAATGCGAAGTTTTTGCAACAAGATTACCCAGCGTCAATGCATTGTAAATCCCTTCAAAGGATTATGAATTTAGAACTGGAATTATAAATAACCATTATTATAAATTCTGAACAAAAATGGACGGTACGTACTACGTAAACATTTGTAAATAATCGTATTCCTAAATATACAGGTGATAATACACATATATCCAGAACTTGTACACATTACATGAGTCTTAAATTGTTCTGTATATTTTTCAACTACTTACATATTTATTTAAATTTTTAATTTATTTGAATAGTACTTGCCTCGGAAACACGGTTAACAAAAAAAAAACAAAGATTTATTTCATATTATTCCGCTGGTAGGTGTGTAATTTAGGACATATTTCACCGTGAAAAAAATGCACTGTATTTAGCAGGGCAGTATCTCATTTACGTTGTTTAAAAATCATGCAGTACCTACTATAATAACTTCAGTAAAAATCTTGAATGTCTTTATTAAATATGTAAAAGACAATATGAAAATCTTTTCTATCGCTTCTGCATAATTTCTTCGTTTTTGTGAAATATACATGCACTGATGCGGTGAACTGTTGTAGAAACTTCTCAATGGATGTCGTAAGAGACAACAACTGGAAATTTAAATAGGAGATGGTAGCAGCGTGTACCCAATAACACAATAAAATAATTAAGAAACTACGGTTGCCAATCCGCCTGCACAAGCGTGGAAATTATGGCAAATATCTCCCCCCCCCCACATATGAGGCAATCCTATGGCATGAAGGGCCTATGTTCAGCATGGATTTTGACAGGCTCTACTGATGACGAAAATGATGACATGCACTATGGATTCCAAATCTAAGGCGGTGCTTTGACATATCTGCTGATAAATGAGAGTTACAATTTACGATACTTAATTTTATCTTAATAACATGTATTGCTAGAACAGTAACAGCAAGTAAATAATCTCTATATCCTTCTTATATAAATAAATCGTAATAATAATTTTGTAAGGACACATTGTATGTAATGTATTTTGCTAACGCTTTCGTAAGAGACGTGTACTGTAACACATCTCGTTGACCTAGCATACTACGACATTTCTTATATTAATATTTATATGCATTCATTTTAACTTTTTAATTCCCGAAAAAATGCGATAAAATTCGTTAAATTAATTTCCTTTATATATAGTACCTATTCACGTAAATATAACAAGGAAAGAAAAAGTTAAAATTAAACGCGATAAAATTCGTAAATTTAGCTTCACTTTTAATATTACGACATTTGCAATGCCGTCTTGTGTCCCAAACCAAGAACAAAGGGTTGCAATGGACGGTGTAGTGTTATTGGGACGTGTCATAAAAACGTATGACTCCCAGGGATCGATCGATACTTGGCCCTTTTTCGTTCTTCGTTTACATAAATGATATTCCATGTATGTTACAAAGAATGATATCTAATAGGTATCTTTCTAATGACATCTCACTGTTATTTAAAGTTTCAAGAAACGATTTTGCACTGGAAAGGCCCAAACAAATACTGGATATTGTTTCCAAATAGTTCGCAGCATTGAGTTATACAAGACTATATAAATCAATGGTTTGCAGCGAGTTATTAGAAAAAAACAAAATGTTTACTTTTACGTTGCCTAACTCGTAGCAAAATGCTGTAATTCATTTACAAAATATCAATTTTCAAAGGTCTACGTATTTTACGTAATTTCCATTGATTCCAAACTCGAGTGGGGAGCACATATTGATGAACTAGCTTCGAAATTGAGTTCTGCTATTTACGCTATTAGAAGTATTAGAGAGCTGACTGGTGAGTGGTGAAGCAACCGCGCGTACGTGGCAGAGTCAAGCCTAATTTAATTAAAAAGCTTTGAATTTGAATGATAGAGTGGAAATTGTGTAAAAGAAAATACCGTACCGACTTTCATTACGACGTAACAAAGTGCTCATCAGTTATCGTAACTCTTGTTTCAATAAAACATCATGTGTGCCACGTCAACGCCTTCCTATCTTTAAACAAAAAAAAACAAGAAACTTAAATTGGGACACAGCAAAGCCATATTTAGAGCTCGATAACCATATGCACAATGTCACCATATTTAACACCAGATTAACGCTAGCCAATACGTCGAGAAGTCGGTGCTTTCCGAACGATATGCACATAAAACTGAATAAAACGGGTTAATCTGTGCAGTAATCCTAACATATGTATGTGTCGTTACGTTTTGACATAGATTTACAATTATTTACAAGAAATACTTGTCTTACGCCGCTTGTGTCTCCTCACGATAATCCGCGGATTAACGCGCCTCATGTTTATGTTGCGCTGTCGTCCATTTAATTGTCTGTGGTTAGGAAAAAGCGCGGGAGCGTTAAAACAAAATGTTGGACTGATTTATATGGAGGTGCGGTCGGCGCAGCTTTTCACAATATTTCTAGCCCACAAGATGTTTTGTGTCGAATGAGAGATGGCTGGTTTTACACGGATTATGTGGGTTTCGAGTTACATGCGACATGTTTTTGTTGGCAACTAAAGCAATGCCATGCGGTGAACGGTGACTACTCGACATGTTTACGAATGACACAACGCCAGCCGTAGTCGGTTTAGCTTGTAATAAATATTTAGATAATTGTAGCGGTATATCCAAAATTCTATTTAATATTATTACATTTATTTTAAGATGCTTTTATCTACATCGGATTTATAAAACAAATACCCATTATGTGATGTCTCATATAAGATATATTACGCGTCTTTTGCATTTTATTTTTCTATTTTTTTTAATTTTCCTTCTGATGGCTCGAAAATCAATGATTATATTACAATTAGTACCTAATGTAATAAATAAAAATTAATGTTTGTTTGTTCGTATTTAATGCGCTGCCATACCGTTCATCAGATTGCGGTAAAACTTTGTCAACTTATTGCTTGCACTTGCGCGAAGGTTATAGGCAAAGTACTATTAACTTACAGTAGGTAGCGCGCGTATAGTACCGACAGATTTATTTGCGAGTTATATATCATTTAACTTATAATTCCAACGAAACAATATAACTCTTCCAAATTTAAAATGATATTTCCATTTTTTTTATAGAATATGGGTGACAAACGAGCACACAGTCCACCTGATGTTAAGTGGATGCTGTGGCCCATAGACATCTACATTTATTCACGATTAAGAATCAAAATGCACATGCGTTGTCACCCCTGAGGACTAAGAGGGTATGCGTCGTTTCCAGTAAAAAGAGTCTCCGGTTCTCTACAATCACCATACGAAACACAGTAGCATTAAACTGCTATTTTACTCTGGTATTCTGTGAGAGCGTGGTCCTAGCCGACCTATTCGTACAACCATAATAAAGCTGCAGCATGGCTCTACCACGTATAAAATTATTTCTTTTGTGGCAGCAATAATTATTTCTTCTGTGGCAGCAACGTACCGGGTTAAAGTTAAAAAAAGTTAAAGTTACAGCCTATATACGTCCCACTGCAGAGCACAGGCCTCCCCTCATTTCTGAGGGGGTTTTAGGACAAGGAAATGTCCGCCACGCTGCCCCAATGCGTGTTGGCGAACTACACATGTCTGGGAATTTTTTTTTTCTTATTACTCAGACATGCAGGTTTCCTCACGATGTTTTCCTTCACCACCAAGCACGTGGAAAATCAGCACTTAAAATTGCAATTAACAATTTCCTTGGTGCCGGCGGAAATCTAACCCAGGTTGTCCGCGTGCTGTTAAATTTACAGTGAGCGCTAACCATCTGAGCTACCACGGCTCAGGGTACTAGCTAGTAAATAATAAATAAGTAGTTTGCTAAGAAACAGCTTCAAGTACCTAACTTAAACTAAACGCAGTTTTATCTTGCTCGTTTTATAAAACAGAAAACACTTCAAGGCTATTGAATAATAATTTTTTTTAAAAATTGCAAATTAATTATTATTATTTGTATCTGTGGGTAACTCTTCTTGTTGGGGTGATTATCCTTAAATCGGCTTTAACGACAAATATTAAGGAAATAATTTGGCTACAAGGTTAAATTTCTCCTCACACAATAGCAGTTGTTCTCAAAATCATTATTTTTTTTATAATACAGATTATATTTTATCTGTATCATTCTTAACTCTCATAATCAACTCATTTATGACAATAAATTTTATTTTTTAAATTGTATTTAAAAAATGTCCGATATAATATAATTTACTTATAGTTTTTACAATGCTACATTTTCGACAAAATTTTACAACTCTGTGGGTTGACTAGTAAGAAAGCCTTTATCTCGGCATTTAGTCAGGCTTTTTGTATTCAATTTTAAAAGGCAAAGAAAAAAAAATATTTTTTTTTGGAGTTTATGGCCTAGTATCTAGACCTTTAGGCCAAGTCTTAGGTATTTTTATTCGGTTTATTATAATTTCCCCAAATCTTCCTAGTACACTGCTTCACAATATGTTGATGCGTCACATTGTGCAGCCCTTTGGAGATTTTGACGGCAACTTGAATCAGCAGACAGCTGACAGTTGGCGATGGTATCTCAAGGCGCCTAAGCAGATAGACACCTTATCTTGAGAACCACATCACCATCAGAGCACTTGTTTCACCGTTTCAACTAATAGTTTACATGCGCAGACACTTAATACACAAAATCGCACCACTTTTACATATCAAAATCCACTTCAAACCATTATTCAAACAATAATACAGGAGCAGCAAACCGCCGCCGATCAAGTTCCCGCCAAAACTCCTAAAAAATATATATATATATTATACCATTTTTCACAGATTAGTAAAAACTAATTTTTCCCTATTTTAAATGTTTTGTTTCCAGAGGTAATGATAAGTCGAGTCAATCAGCGCCATCTATTGACGAAAACTTATAATTCATGTTACAGTATTAAAGGAATACTACTAATTTTTAAAGGAACAATACTTATCGTAACCTCTAAGGTACGACTTTATGGAAAGCTTTAAAACTGTTTTATAAAATCACACATATGGCCAAATACTCAAACACCAATCAACCAAATACTCAAACACCAATCAAATTCATTATTAATTCGTTAAATCTCGTGGTGTCACAGTCACTTTGACTTAAAGTGATAGAGACAGCACGAGACATAACGGCGTCTTATAATTGAGTAGCGTTTGAGTATTTGGGAAATAGGTAGTATCTTAACTATGTGAACAAAACGGTCACAGAGAGCTGGTACCTACTTCATAGTTCTTTCGAAAGATTGGTTACCGTTACTATTGTTATTGGTACAGTTACTGTTGCAGTACCAAATAGCTACCGCAACATACCTGTAATCAATTTCAAAAAACGAAGGCCACAGATCACCCCTCTGATCTAAGATGAAATGCCTCAAAATCTTTATTTATACAGGTGCTTACCCATTTTACACAACAACAACATAACAAGAACTCAGCAAAAGGAACTCTGCTGTTTGCCGGAAGAAATATGTATATACGAGTGTATGGTACCAACTCATACAGATGTAAAAAAGGTACCCAACGCCATCTGTCGGTAACCCCAAGATTGCCTGGAATTACTCTAGTTTACTCTTATATTGTCCTCCATTCTCAACACAGAATATACAAGTATGTGTGCAAGTACAGGTACACCTATTCCCTGTAGTTTGATGGGACGACAATCCGACACGACCGAGAGAGATATCAGGCGCGACCCTAACGACTTAACTAGAATTCCGAAGCAAGGTGTGCAACACCGTCAAATTCCTGACTCAAGGATGCTACTGAGAATTTCTTAACAGAAAAACCCAATAACTGATTTTTATCCCGACCCGGAATTCGAACCCGAGACCACATGATCAACAGTTGCGCTTACGACCACTAGACCAACGAGCCAGTCCATCAATGAATTAAGAAAATAATTTATATATACACATATCATAAATTATTTAATAGGAGGTAGTTTCTTTGGAATTCATCTAGGTTATCCTGTTACCTATTTCTGGCGCCAAATAACCTAGTGCTTGCACTGCTGTTTTCCGATCTGAAGAGTATAGAAAGCCAGTAATTACAGGCATCTGTAGCCTTCCTTCTCTGAGGTTCGCTGCAGGTTTTCATGGGCTGCATAAACCACTTACCACCAGGCACCAGATGGACTGTTCGTTTGCTACCTTATTTATATGAAAAAAAAAAATATTTGAAAGAATTACGTTTAAGAGATGATTTTACATGCAAATCATAATTTTAATCGGTTTCTATCAAAATATTAATTTTAATCAAATAAAAAATATGTTAAGTCTACCCGAATGCGTAAGTTGAGTATACTGTACATTTAATAAGACTGTACGGATCTAAGATTGTACAGATTTAACGCATATTGGCCTCGTGATCATTGATGCTATAACGCCCGAAATGTCAGGAATTTAAAAAAAATGTTAATATTAAACGCGTTAAGTCCGTATATGTTTTATTCAATTTAAGAAAACTTCTTGTCCGTTTTAGCTCCTTGTTTAATTCATTTCATTGACGTACTCTGCTCGATTACATAAAAGGTCAAATTTGTTGACACTACATATTACGGAGATTGAATTTGAAGATTTCCGAACTTAACACTTTCAATGTCCGGTTTTCAGACATAATAGTAAGACAATAGCAATGACCTATATGTAGGGCATAGGACAGCGAAAGGGTTAAAGGGCAAATCTTTGTAACTTATTAATACTTCCGTTTAATTTCTTTAACCTACATTGCGTCTCGCCTGTAATCCCCGAAAGGGTAGGCAGAGTCCAAAGAGCAGAGAACTAATCGGAACACTTGTAGGCAAAAATAATGCCTAAACATGGAAAATTGTGAAATAATTGGTAACTAGCCCATCGCATACACAATCACAAACCCAATATTCCATTGGTCCTTTTGCGACATACTAGGCAAGTAACAAAGAACACAAAAAAGGTTTTATTTAGATTAAAGAATAATGTGCCAACATTACTCTTTAATATAAATAAAACCTTTTTTGTATTTAAACCGAATAAAGATTTAAATACCTAAGAAAAGTTAGAATTTTTATTTTAATGTTACATGCGTCCTACTGCTGGGACGTAATCTATATATAAGTATATAATTCTTCTGTGCATGTGTTTGTCATTGAACTCCTCCAAAAAGGCTGGATCGATTTTGATGAAATTTTTGTGGGTGTTTGAGTGGGTCCCTGGATGGTTTATATTCATAATTGGACTTGGTAAGTGGTGCTGTTGTTTAGACCCAGAAATAACCCGTGCGTAGCTGAGGTGGATAGATAAGATACTTTTTCTGATCACTAAGAGGGTTTTTGAAGCAGCGAAGTGTCCGGCAAGTTAACCAGATACGTGCTACCGGACTTTATATGTCCAAAAAATGCTTATTTTTCTTATTCCTCAACAACGTGTTTCTTCAAGATTTTCCCTTTACCATTGATCATTTGATAAATGAGCAATGCTGCGATTAATTACACTCTCCGTCCGAAACGGTTCAAGAACTTGTAGTAGTACCGTCTCGGTCGAGGAGCTTCGTATAGATAATTATTGTGATCAGAAACAGAAACAGAAACTTTTTTATTCAATATAGATTATAAATAATACTTATTGAAAGTCACTCTTTTGTTTAATTACCACTGGTTCGAAAAAAAACCTCTGTCTTGGGAAGAACTAGCAAGAAACCCAGCGGGACTTTTTTTTAAATAACAGCTTACAATCATGTATGTTACACAATTAACAAACACAACAAATTAGAAATAGCTTGGTAGCGATCACCTCATTCCCAGGGGTTATTGTCATCCATAAATTCCTTAATATCGAATTTCACTTAAGGTATTCGTTTAACCATTTAATTATTTTATATTTATTATATTATTATTTTATAAAATTAAGACTTTATTAAAAAGGTTACTATATTATTAATGAAGACATGGTGAATAAATACAGAGGTTACCTGGTTGGTTACTTGGTTCATTAAACAAAAAAAAGTTCATAATGGTTCTTCTCAGGACAGAGGTTTCCTCCGAAATAGTGATAAAAGTAAATAATGATTTTCAATAAGAATTATCTATATTAAATAATTTATTCTTTTCTTTATTCTAAAATCAATGTTCATGCGACAAATTGGTACACGAATAATAAGGAAAATATGAACACCGGTAATTAAGCAAAGTTCTCGTAGAATTTATTGCTTCATATATAACTTAAATTTAAACTCTTAACGTTAATTTATATTTCTTAAATAAATTCTTACGGCAATAAATAAATAGAAACACCAGTTCTTACAGACACGACATATTTTACACACTTGATCCGTCCACTTCTATCACAGTCTTAACTCTTCGATGCTCACCAATCCAGTCTTCGGCGAGATATCGCAGGAATACCTTCAAAAGACCCAGTAGTCTAAGAAAACGTCTATCAACTGTGCTTCAACAGATGCGGCTCAGGATCCGGAGCGGGAGGACTGATAGGAGGCGCTAGTCCATGTATCCTTCTGTACAACTGATGATAAGGACTCGGGGGTGGTGGTGGAAGCCGGAGTAATGGACTAGGTAGGGCATATCGTCCATAAACTGACAACAAAGGCGGGTACAATCCGACAAGTGACGCGTACGGATTCCCGAACATCGGATGGAGGATTGCTCCTCTTTTGAACGCGGCTAATCTCGACCTGGACGCAGCTGTAGACCTCCTCCTCAGCTTCCCGGTCGTACCACCGATGAACACATCATCCGACGACGGATCCAGCATCCAGTAGTTGCCCTTCCCAGGATCGTCGTAGTGCCGCGGCACCTTCACAAAGCATTTATTCAGACTTAGGTTATGCCTGATAGAGTTCTGCCAGCCCTGTTTATTCTCCTTGTAGTAGGGGAAGTTTTTCATTATGTATTCGTATATACCGTTCAGCGTCAGCCGTTTCTCGGGGCTGCTTCGAATCGCCATCATGATGAGGGCGTTGTAACTGTATGCGGGTTTTTCGTTTTTCTTCTCTTCGTTCGTTTGCTTCGACGAGCCCGGCGGCGGGGTCTCGGTGCCGGTGACGTCGAGCTCGGTGTCGGAGGGGGAGGGCGAGCGGGACGAGGCCTCCGGGAGAAGATCGCGGATCGCGAAGCTGTGCGGCGGTGTCATAGTGCGGCATCGCGAGCCGCTCGCTCAGTACTAACCGCTGGGAGCGACTGCTCGCGAGGCCCCGCCTTTGAGTCACCGCCCAGCTATCTAACCCCTCCTTGTTGTGCCGCGCTCTTGCGTATCCGACGATCCGTCTTTATATACTGCTAGTTGAGACTCTATATCGGTATACCAAGGTTGATTTTCCTGTAATAAACTATTATTTGTATGTTTGCGAGTAGTCGTTTCACTTTTTTTTTTACTTACATATACGTTAGGGATGCGAGGGTTAAAAATTAAAAATTAACCCGATTTGTTATGGGCTGTAAACATTTTTTTGGCGTAATTCTTCACGCGTTGTTTAGGATTTTATTTAGTGCTATTCGTTTCAATACAATTAACGTAGGTAGGTACCTACTAATAAATATTAAAGTTATTCAGTATGTTTTTTAAACATTACTACAAAATGCGTAATCGATGATAGTTTTTGTTTTTACTATTAGACAAATTAATGTATTCTATTTGAAATTAATTATTCCTGTAGTGCTGATGTAAGAATATCCACTACCTGATATAGTTCCGTGGATGTCGTGAGAGGCGACGGAGGGAAACTAAAACAGGTGATGGGCAGCAGCATCTTCCTGATAAAAACTCAAAATAATAAAAAAACTGTGGTTGCCAACCCTCCTGCCAAGAGTGGCAACTATGGCAAATATCCTCCCTATGAGGCAATCTATGAGGGAGGCGGGGTTGAGCAGTGGACTTTTATAGGCTGTATCTAATGGATGCATTGACGGATGGATTAAGTAAAATTAGTGTGCTGTATTCAAAGTCAATTATTTTTTAGAGTAATAACATTGAACTCACAAATTTATATTACACAAAGATATCAATCATTAATTTGCTAAGTCCCGCGTAATAAATTAGGTAAATATATAAATAGCGTATTACGCGGATCTTAGCAAATCAATGTTTGACATCTTTGATATAATGGATTTCCGCAAAGTAACGCCTGATTCTATTAATTACTTTATACAAGAAAAACGAGCGCACAGTCCACCTAATTGTCAATGGACTATAATATGTGACCCAAAGAATCAAATTACAAATGCGTAAGGGTCTCCTATTCTCGTCGCACACCATACGAAACGTTATGTTACAATTTCACGCTGGTATTCTGTGATACCTGGGCCTGGGGACCTTCCTGGGTCGAACCGACTCATTTTACGTTCACGTGGCATTACCACCAAAATTTACTATAACCACAGAATAAATAATAGTGCTAAATAAAATTTAGCTGTAGAGCCACATGAACGCAACATTTAGTTAGTAAAATACACAATAAGTTATATAATGTGAATTTGGTTTTCCACGAGATATTAAATACATATTTACTAATTTATTTATTAACAATAACAACCTACAAACGTTAGACCAATCCACGGGCACCTGTAGCCGACCTCAAATAAAGAAGGCTACAGATGTAATGTTACTGTTTAGACCGGAACACCGCAATATAGGCACTGCTATTTAGCAACAGTAACGAGAAAAAGCGCGGTACCCCCTCCCCTCCATTGGACTAAAGAGATCAGTTAAAATATTTTTTTATACGTGGTAGAGCTACGCTGCTATATCCGGGGAAGGACCACGCTCTCACAAAATACCAACGTAAAATATAGCAAAAAATTAGCAGCTTAATGCTATTGTGTTTCGTAGGGTGAGTGTAAAGAACCGGAGACTCATTTTACTGGAAAAGAGACATTGCATCTTAATTCTCAAGGGTGACAACGCATCTGCATTTTGATTCTTAATCGAGGTTATCTAAATGTAGATGTCTATGGGCCTAAGACCTCTTCACATTTCTCAAAGGTTTTAGAGTAAGGAACAGTTCACCGTGAGGCCCCAATGCGTTGTCGGTCTTCACACGTCCTCGTACTTTTTTTTTAAATCTTAGAAGCAGATTCCTTCAAACCCAAGTACGCGATTTTATTGGTACCGGCGGGGTTCGAACTCGGTTTGCTAATGCAAGCGTTGATCTCTTGATTCTGACCTCTTATGCTACTAGGCTCAGTTTTGAAAATTAGCACAGAATCTATCGGCAGACTAAGAAGGAATTAGTTTTCATCACGAACACATATTAATAAAATAATAAATAAAAGTCAAAGTCAAAAATATTTTATTCGTTGTAGGTCTACATACAACTTTTATCAATACATACATACGTAAATACTCACGCCTGTCACCCAGAGGTGTAGGCGAGACTACAAACTTCCGTTTGGCACGATCCTGACACACACCTTTCTCGCCTCATTCACCCTACGCATACATGCTCATGCTAAGGGTACTCTTAATTTGAACGTTAAAAGAAACTTTATTTTTTAGTTTTTTATCTATTTTTTTATAAAAAGTAGTTATTCCATTTTACATATGTGATAATTGAGGAATAGAATAGAATAGAATCATTTTATTCAATATAGATTACAAGAACACTCTTATTGAAAGTCATTTAAGAAGAAGGGAATTAGGTATATTAGATTGGCATTATATTATGTTGGTATTTCTACCTATTTATTTCAACCAACCAGGGCCAGCTTATCACTGCAGTGCAGAGCAGTGGAGAAAGAATTTTATTTCCATATGTTTATACCATATAGTATATATAGTACCAACAGTCGTCAGTACAGACAATATTCCATTCGTTGTATCACACGTTTGCACAAGGCGTGGACGCTCAAAATAATATTTTTAAAATTGAATATTTTAAGGGATAAGCTTTAAAATATTTTTTTAAATAAACTAGCTGGTACCCGGCGCGTCGCTGCCCCAGAAGAAATAATTGTCGAAATATCGGTTTGAATTTAATAAATTTGTCAGTACGATACGCGCGCCACCTACTGTAACTTAATTGTACTATGCCTATAACCTTCGCGTAAGTGCAAGCAATAAGTTGACAAAGTTTTAGCGTAATCTAATGAACGGTATGGCAGCGCAGAAAATACGAACGAACAAATATTAATTTTACAGAAAACCCAGTAACAAATTTTGATTCGACCCGAAATTCTAACCTGGGATCTCATGATCACTAGCTTACAACCACTAGACCAAAGAGACAGTCAGAATATCAGCGCTGCGGTAACTATGTTACTGTAAAATTATTTTATCCCGATAGCCTGTTCGTGGCTGCAATCCAGTGGGAACTTCGTTTTTATAACCTTACCTATGTTTTGTTAATAAGGTTCCTTTTTTAAGCGTTTGTAGCAACGAAGGAGCATGTTCTTCCTCTCATTTTTTTTCTATTAAATATCTAGTACCTACTAGGTGACTGAGCTTGGCACGGCGTTAGTAAAAAAATCCCAAGAAAAAACTTGGAAAATAAAACATCATCTAAATACAAAAGTTCATCCAATCCTTAGAACCTATTTACATATATATATTTATAAATATGCATACATACGACAATTTCCTACTTATAGTATTAATATATAAATTGCACTAAGCAGCTATCCGTAGGTACTTAATACTATCACTATACGCACCCTTTGTCTTAACAAGAGCAGTGTTTATATCCAAGTTAAATGACAAAGCATAGGCCTACGGGCTTCCAGCTCAAACAATTCGGAGGCGGACCCGCCCACGCGATTGACACGCCCACGAGGACAAACAAACCGCTCTTTATTTATATTTATAACTAACACTAAGCCTGTACAAAACAGTTTGTGATACGATAAGTCAATGGTGATATCTATATATTAATACGTAAAGGGAAATCTTTGTACCACCTTTTTAAGCATATTGCGCGCATGGAAGAGTATAGCATAGTTAAAGTTTATATGGTGAAGGAGTGCAGAAAGTTAAAATTTATTTATAATATACATATGTTACAAATTAAAAAAATTCATTGTTTATGTTCATACTGCCAATGTTAAACACTTATAAGTCTGTGGTCAGACCATAGACTTAGAATATACTAGCGTATAGACCACCTGACAGCCCGAAAACGCGTGACCAATTTTGATTTGTCATTGTGTGCGTTAGCTAGTGATGTATATTTTACTTAAAAGTACTATCGAAAATGATTGTTAAGGAAGCGGTAAAAAGTTTATAAAAAATTGTTTAGTGCATGAAGTTGAATAACTTCAAAAATTAACTGAATTTTACCACGATAGTTCTAAAATAATTAAAAAATATTCATATAACATGTTCCTGGAAATAAGCTGAACTACCTGCCTTTTGTTGGATTTTAATTCAAATGTATAAAATCCCAGGTGACTTTACTGAAAACCTAAAAACTCCCCAGTAATCAGATCAGAATGTTGTATTTTCGAGCTATGATCTTTGGAGAAAATATTTACTGCCGTGGGCAGTTTCCGGAATTTATTTTTAACATATTGTTAATATAAATAGGTAGATACTTAACTAAGTATATACCTATTTATATTTTATATATTTTATAAAATGTTTTGATGGGGAAACAAAACGGGGACACGGAGTACAACATAATGGCTGCTTTATTTTTCATATAAGTATTATGTGATAATTACAAACATTTAATAATTAATAATTAAATAGATTATAGAAGTTTATTTTAACATTCGACTTAAGTATGAATGTAAACTTAATAATTTAAGGAAGAAAACTTGTAGGAATCAGTTAAATAAGATTACTCTGTTTAAAGGCCAATATGTTTATGAGGCTTCATCATGCTTCATGTTTATATTCTTTCATCTGTCCCTGAAAAGTATAAAGTAATAATAAACTTATTATCATTTTAGCTGCATGAATTTTAAAAACATAATGATCTTAACACAGTAAAGTGCACTAAGTGTCTGAGGATACAGATGCACTCTCTATTCTCTCAATCTCGGTATGTTGAGAAAATGGTCACTCATTCATGGACTGGCCGCGGCAAGTGCAACTTAATTTCGTAGATCTATTGATCTGCGCAGCTTTTACTTAACCACGAGTTCCTCTTCTCTACGAATAACGCTGTAGGGGATAAACCACGCTATTTAAGCCCTCGTGGCAATGTCGTCGGCCATCAAGCATGAATCGGGCATTGACCGTTGTGAGTATCAAATACTATGGAATTTATACTATCACGTCTCATGCGCGGTCGTCTAGTAGCGCTTGAGGAGCATTACTAAATATCTATACCTAACTACGCTAAAAGTTTTATCGTTATGATTTGGGAATATAATCCGAAGTTCCGAAGCTCCGCTCAAGCCCTTGGGGAAAATAGCATGATGCTATGAATATTGTACTAGTGTGACCGTGAGGCTGTGCGGTTGGTTAAGCTAGGTTATACATTTATTTTGGTTGATAAATAGATACTTAGTTGGGTTCATAATGGCTTAAAGAGGATAATCTCAAATTTTTTTTTGTCTTTAATGTACTACAGTTTTATAATGTATGAAAATCTGTCTCTATATTTATCTAAAGTTTTGAAAGTTATCTTTTTGAAATCTTATTATAACAATATTCTACTTACTGGTACAAATAATGTAGAAATGACTCCTTTTAATAAAATTGTTTTTATTCTACTTTTTCTTTTATACTTCTCAAGAAAATGTTTGCTGCAAATTGTTGAGTTCTTCTTTGCATTCCAACCAACCCGTCCAATGAACCTTAACCACTTTTTCTAATTATAGAATCCGGAGGGAATCTGTTTGAAAAACGACAAAATAAAATTATATTTTAGAACGCAAACCGAGGTATTTATTTATTTTCTTGTTGTGTAGGCAAGTCTATCGATTCATTATAAACATTCAAGATAAATATCGACATTAATTTTGATATAGTTGAGTCAATCTCAGCGTACATGTAAAATATTTTGTATAAAATGTATTTACCAAATTCATGCAAATTATCAACAACGTGACTTTTTTCTTTGCAAAATATCAAAATTAACAAAATAATTGAATATTTTCTATATTTAAAACAGTATGTAACATAAATTTTAACCAAAAATAAACGCGTCATAACATTGAAGATGTCTTGAGAATTTACCTGTGATATGTGAAATTATCAGGATTATTTCTATTATTAACAGCACACTCACTCACGGAACAATTAACCATTTTGGAAAAAAGTTACTAACTAAAAATAACCACTATTATACTTTAAAAAATTACAAAATATCTCGGAGCTATTTCTTGCGTGCCGAATTGTGCCGACCTGTCATTCAAAATCGGTTACAGAGTCATGAGATTTGGTATCCTTTTCTATCTTGCATTTTTGCCATAAGGAATTTTTTTCTCCCTTGCACACTATGTTGGTCTATACGCTAGTATATCCTAAGTCTATGGGTCAGACTTTCGCACAGAGTAGAGATTGTCGCCAAAGACTTGTAAAAGATTACCAACAAATAATTAACTACTACTTAATTTTGTATGATTTCAAATGTTCCTTTTTTAATGATCTGTGAAGTGTATGTCAAGGCAAAGAAGCGTTTATTTTATATTTTTATATGATATATCTGTAATTTAAAATGCAGTTGAAAATGAAAAACTGATTACCTAATACTTAAATTTTAATGAATTACGGTCAAATTTCGACCACTTTGTGACCATTAGCCTTATTCATTGTATTGGGGAGTTTTTTATTCAACTCGTTAATATCGAATTGATTTAGGTACCAGCATAATACCGTATCAATACTATTTCCATCACCATATTGGTTTCTTGTTTCTTCTACGTTATAAACACTAGGATTTTCTATTGTATTTTTATACGTAGTAGAGCCAAGCTGCAGCTATATTATGTAGCACGAATGAATCAGCTCGACCGGGCAATGACCACGCTCACAGAATACCAGCGGAAATTAACAGTTTAATGCTGCTGTGTTTCGTATGGTGAGTGTAGAGAACCGAAGACCCTTTTTACTGAAAACGAGGCATTCTATCTTAGTCCTGAGACGTAACAACACATCTGCATTTTGATTCTTAAACAAAGAAAGATGTAGATGTCTATGGGCTACAGCATGCACTTATCATCAGGAGCTGGGCAGTAGCATCTTCCTGATAACAGCAAAATAAAAAAAACTGTGGACGCCAACCCCCTTGCAAAGCGTGCAGACTATGGAAAATATCCCCCCCCCCCTGCGAGGATATCTATGGGGGCAGTGGACTTCTGATAGGCTGTAACGGTTATACATGTGCAAGACTTGTTTCAGGCACTTCTTTTAATAAAAGTGACCACAAAATATTTCAATGTTAAATAATATATAGCGTGACTATATATTTTTAACATTAAATAATAATAAAAATAACAAAACACAAAAAATGTTCAATAACTTGAAGTGGTATGAATGACTTGAGGAGGTATGGTACAGAGTAGTGCTGTTGAAGTAGATATATATAGAGTAAACCGGGCAAAACGTTCCAGATTTTAGCAGCGGCGAATTTTTTTGAATGAATGAATGAAGAATTTTTATTCAATATTGATCACATAATAATACTTATTGAAAGTCATTTTTATTTACCACTGGTTCGAAAAATACCTCTGTCCTGGGAAGAACCAGCAAGAAACCCAGCAGGGTTTTTTTTAAACATATTTCACTTAACAATAATTTTGTTTATACAATTTTTAAATGAATTTTCATAGAACCAGCATGGTGGCGATCACCCTATTCCCAGGGTTATTTTCATGCATGTATTCCTTGATATTATAATAACCCTTTTGTACAGTTTTGTCTAATAAAACTTTTAAACTTGTTTACTGACAAACTTTGAACATGTTCTGGGATTTTGTTGTAAAGCGTATACATTGCCCCATAAATGAATTACTGATTGTGTGGAGTCTAGTAACTGGCATTACAAGCTTATGTTTGTTCCTAGTGTTTATAGTATGAACATCCTTATTCTTATTAAGGCTATTTATGTACATAAATTACATTTTCATAAATATATTGCGATGCCAAAGTTAATATGTTTATTTCTTTAAATTTTTCTCTAAGGGACTCTGTACAATTTAGGTTATAAATCGCTCGTACGGCTCTCTTTTGCAAAATAAATATGGCTTCAATATCAGTCGCATTACCCCATAGCGAAATTCCATAAGACATTACGCTATGAAAGTAACTAAAATACACTAATCTAGCTGTCTCAACATCTGTGAGACTTCTAATCTTTCTTACAGCATATGCTGCAGAACTAAGTCTACTTGCTAATTTAGATATATGGGGCCCCATTGAATTTAAAACATCCTCTAACTCTAGCAAGTATATGTACCCATGTACTGAAAGCCGATGACATTTTCCTTTGAACGAGAGCAATTTTTTCTTTTCAACAGCTATCTTGTCATATAGGTAAATAACTAGATGACGTTGTGTGATGCAGTTAGAAACGATAAAACAATTTCTCCGATGATGATAATAACCTCAAGTATATGCAATTTGTCCGCTTATGCGTCTCCAGATACTATCTTCATGGACTTCTCCAAATACTACCTGCTGGGTTAAACTGTTGTCAAACTCTACCAAAAACTTCGGAATGTTACGCATTTACATATTATTGTGAATAAATATTAAATTTGTTATCTATTTAAATTTTCAATAATATTGATTTTGGCCGAAGGCCTTTTCGCCAATGCCATAATAAATTGAAAAAAAAATATTCCTTCTTTAGTAAATCTGATAACTATCTTTGCCTAGTTTCATTCATTCATCATTCATTCAGTTCAGCCTATTAAAAGTCTACAGCTAGACATTGACCTCCTTCATGGATCATCTCATAGGGGAATATTTGACATAGTTGCCACGCTTGGCAGGCCGGTTGGCAACCGTAGTTTTTTGTTTTTTTTTTTATTAGAAAGACGCTGATGTGCATCTTTGTTTCATTTCCCTAGTGGATACTCGTACGTCTCCAAGTTGGTTTATCCAATTAACCCAAAAATTGAAGGTCTTATTTTAAACCAAGGACTTAGTAGTGCTGTTCTCACGTTAAAATAGTGACAAGTTCTTAGACAGCATGTCTTTTTAATACCCGTCGCCAAGTTATTTGCAAAGCGCTGTGGCTTCGCCTGATTCTCCCACCCAATTATTCTCAAAGCTTAAAAATGACGGCGCGTTACGCTGGGCTGAGTCGGAACGTGTGCCCACGTACATAGCGTCAGTAATACGGGGCGACCGCGCGACGTGTTTCCAGCACGATTGAGGTAATCATTGCTCAGCCCGATGCTGCTACCATAAAGTTATGCAATTTTAGGATATTCCTAAAACAATGCTAAATAAATAGTTTACTAGAATATGTGTTTTGATTGAAAAAAGTTACTAACTTTTGGACATGGCGTTCTGATGATGATGTAAAAAAATGGTGATATAATATAATGATTTCTTTTATTTACGTGAATACTACTCGTGGAATAACACTAATGTTACGGATTGTATCGCGTTTAATTTTAACTTTTTAATTCCTTGCGTTTCGGGCACTTTATAGCACCCATGGTCACGGGATGGACCGAGGTGATTAATGTCCTGATGTCATAGTCAACGAAAGCTTCCTTCAACTTTTAATTATTAATTTTTGGTCCGATTTACGCAGAACTAGCTTGAAGTATCTTGAAGTCTTGCAGTATTATGCTTGGATTTGGATTTAATTTTATTAATTATGGAATCCCAAGCAAATGGTAGCACCCAGCCAAATTAGGATGTTTTTTTTTATTTTAATAGCCTTTGAAATCATCCTTGGTAGGAATCAGTGTTCATTTGCGAGGATTTGTGGTCTATTAAATCTGATATAGTAGTTGGGACGATCCTGAAGATATTGACTGCTACTGAAAACTTCCCGAAGCATCAATGCTTCCCATCAGCGATATGTTCTTTTACGCGGGTTTTATAGATCTTTTTGTTTGTCCTATGTAATGCAATACCTAATTTTACGTGATATTCTAAATGTTTTCTTAACTCAAATCGACGAATATAAGTATATCTATACACTTTTGTTTTTCAGTCCTCTATTCCACGTTGTAAGAAAATATGAGATTAATCTTACTCATGCATAAATAATACAATTTGCCCATACTCTCCAGTCTGGGTGATGAACATAATATGACGAATATATGTGAACATATGGGTGATGAACATACAGCCGATACTCTCGTACGGATAGTGTTACTTCCATCTCCAGTACTGCGGAGTTAATTGCCTCGTTGGTCTAGTCGTAAGCGCAACTGCTGATCATATGGTCCCGAGTTCGTATCCCGGGTCGGGCCAGAACCAGTTATTAGGTTTTTCTATCAAGAAATTTTCTATAGCAACCCGAAGTCAGTAAGTTGGCGGGGTTTAATCCCCATGCTTTGGAAATCAAGCAAAGCCGTTAATCCTGCACATAATCTCTCTCCGGTCGTGTCGGCCATCTTGTCGTACTATATGAGTGAGGGAATAGAAGGTGCGGCTGTGTTTGCACTCACACTCGTGCGCTATAATCCCGTCCTGAGCAGATGACTACTCTTCATTGGGACAGGCCGCCTTGAGTGAAATCCGAACTGGAGAACATAATTATAATTTCCGCGGTGTTTGAGATCGGCATTTTCGTATACTGTCGTAATAAACATACCGTCACATGTTGATCGCCAGTGCCTTGTTCGCTAATCATGAAGTTGTACCAAGTGCAGAAGGAGATACCTATAGAATAGAAGTAAAACTTTTAACATATATATCTTTACTAAACAAAATTATACATCAAAACTGAACCGGTGTATAATCGCGTATTGTAATAGTAGGTAACCTCAGTTGGTAGGGAAAGGTAGAAAACTAATAGACGCATGTACTCAGGTACAACTCAATATATTTTAGAAATGGTAGCGGACTTCTATCAAGTCAGAAACCATATGATATCACGTTTTAAAATATGGGTGTCGCCATCTAGTTACATTTATAAACATATATTTATATTTAAATGTAACATTAACACATTACAAATTTTATATAAGCGTAAACAAACGATACCTCAAAAACAAGAAATATGTGCACACTACAAGGAGCGGCGTTCGTGCCCGCAGCCATGTTTAGTTCGAGCAGACAAATATTTAATAACCAGCGCAGTGTTGTCCGTTCCATAGGTATTGACGCTGTCTGAATATTATGTAACTTTAAAATATAACAACAATAAATGTAGCAACCACATGACGTCCAATAAATCAGCCGTACAGACGTAGCACCACCATTTTGTTTATTGACGTTGGTGAAATCTTGTGCATTTTTTAAATACTTTGGTAAATTGATACAAAAACTTCCCCGCAATATGTTGATGCATCACATTGTGGATATTTTGGGAGATTTCAACGACAGTTTAAGCCAGCAGAAAATTAAATATATATTAAATATAATTAAACGATAAAACAGGAATCCTACTAATCCGCCGGTGGTCAAGATCACGCCAAAATCGTCCTTTGCGTCCAAAAGTGAGTAACGAAATATTTAATCTTTTTTACGGGACGCAGTCGCCAGATAAATGGCGAAAACTAAAAATAAATGAAAATCTAAGATATTTGAAAATGAAAAATAAATATAATATAAAATCAACATCCCATACAAATATTCTAAATTACTACAAAACGAAACTTAAAAAAAATCAGTGACGCCTTTGTTCATGTTTCACAGTAAATACCGAGTAAGTAAATAAATAAATACGAATGACGCGCGTGTTCCCGAGCAGATTGGAGCAATTATCCGAACGAGTAGCGAACAGCGCGAAACATTGTTTCGGATTGTTGGTCGCTTCGTTTGTTTTTGCGTTTTTACTTAACGGTGCTTCGAGGCGCGCTTTGGATTACAACTTGTCTGTGTACATATATATATATATTACGTTTTTTCGTTACTGGGGATTGAACTGGACTAGATTTAGTCACCCCCATTCAAACGTGGTAGAGCCATGCTGCAGCTATATTAGTAGTATAGTTGTAGCACGAATGGGTCGGATCGACTTGGGAAGGACTACGCTCTCACAGAATACCAGCGTAAAATAGCAGCTTAACACTGCTGTGTTTCGTATGGTGAGTGTAGAGAACCGGAGACCCATTTTACTGGAAAAGAGGCATATACTCGTATATGTAACGAAACCATCGTGAGGAAACCTGTAATTCTAAGAAATAAAAAAATTAAGGACATAAAGCCTTCTAACACCATTGTGGCATCACTACTGACTTTTTCTTGCCCCAAAACCCTCTCAACAATTAGAGGAGTCCTGTGTCCAATATATAGGATGTTTCTTTATATATTATTTCGTTATCAAACTTTCGTTTCCTTTTCGTTGAAATTAAAAAAACTGAAAAAAATGTCCATAGTTCTAGGAATGTTTTATTTAATCCTTTTGCCTTAAACGTCACGCTTGGCAGACGGATTGACGTTCGTAGTACCAGTTGTGAGTACTGCGATCCCCACAAACTGGCTTGACGAGGTATTTGGTGGAGGTATCATGGTTTTCCGATAATATTCCGGACGTCAGCCTGAGCGAGATTAGAATGGCTCTCCAGCACTTTAAAAACGGCAAGGCCCCAGGCGAGGATGGAATTACAGCGGAGCTTCTGAAAGTGGGTGGAAAACAGGTACTTGAAGTCCTTCAGAAGCTCTTTAATTCCGTCCTCCATGGTGGCACTACACCGGAGGCGTGGAGCAGAAGTGCGGTGGTCTTGTTCTTCAAGAAAGGCATAAACGCTCTCTTGAAGAACTACAGACCGATTTCCCTTTTGAGCCGCATCTACGTGCTGTTTTCGAGTGAGAGTCATTACGAATTGTCTCGCATGCAGACTCGACGACTTCCAGCCTCCCGTACAAGCCGGTTTCCGATAAGTCTTTAGCACCATAGACCACATACATGTCCTTCAGCTAATTGTACAGAAGTCCGAGGAGTACAATTTGTCACTATGTCTGGCGTATGTGGACTATGAGAATACCTTTGATTCCGTCGAAATTTGGGTGGTGCTGCAGTCCCTTCAGCGGTGCGAAGTTGACTGTCGGTATATCGAAGTGCTAAAGTGTTTGTACAGTAAGGCTAAGATGGCTATCTGAGTACAGAACCAGAGTACGAAACCTATCCAACTGCAGAGAGGTGTAAGACAGGGTGACGTTATATCCCCGAAACTCTTCACCGCTGCATTGGAAGACGTTATCAAGCTACTGGACTGGAAAGGATACGGTATTTACATCAACGGCGAGTACATCACTCACCTTCGATTTGCCGACGATATAGTCCTTATGGCAGAATCGCTGGAGGACCTAAGCACTATGCTCAATGCCCTCAATAGTGCCTCCCAACGGATAGATCTTAAGATGAACATGGACAAAACAAAGATCACGTATAACGTCCATGTCACACCTATGCCGGTAGTTGTTGGGAGCACTAAGCTCGAAGTAGTAACTAGTCGGACTAGGTAAGTCCAACTTCGACCGAGAAGTCAATCGACGGATTCAACTCGGCTGGGCAGCGTTCAGGAAATTACGGCACATCTTCTCGTCAGGTACATCAAAACTTGAAAACGAGACTGTACAACCAGTGCGTGTTGCCAGTGGTGACCTATCGAACTGAGAGGTGGTCCTTCACTGCTGGCGTATGAGGAAGCTCAAGTTCGCTCAGCGAGCTATGAAGAGGGCTATGCTCGGGGTTTCTCCGCGTGATAAACTTAGAAATGAGGATATTCGCAGTAGAACCAGAGTGACCGACATAGCCCAACGGATTAGTAAGCTAAAGTGGCAATGGGCCGACAATATAGCTCGAAGAACCGACAACCGATGGGGAAAAAAGGTTCTCGAGTGGCGGCGTCGTACTGGCGGACGAAGTGTAGGGCGTCCCCCCACTAGATGGAGAGACGACCTGGTAAGACATGCAGGAAGTCGATGGATTCAGGTGGCTCAGGGCCGTGCTTTGTGGCATTCCTTGGGCGAGGCCTATGTTCAGCAGTGGACTTGTGTAGGGCTGTAATGATGATGATGATGATAATGGTTTTAGGATAAAGTTAGGCCATTTTCCCGCTAATAAGTTAGTCACAATTTTGTAACTTGTCTCGTTTATCCGGCGCCAATATTGATGTGACCTAAATTTAAATTAGATTTATCTATACTATTTCTACATACATAAACACTCACGACTGTCATCCAGAGGGGTACGCAGAGACTGCGGACTTCTATTTGGCACGATCCTGACACACCTCTCTCGCGTCCTTTACATCCATATATCTATGCATACACGCTCGTCAGTTAAGAGTACTCCTAATCTGACCCATTTTATTAAAGCCAAGATAAACCTTCGTCTAGGGCGTCCCTTCCCGACTCTGCCGTTCACTTCTACAACATAAATTTGCTTTCTCATTCTTTCCTCGTTCATTCGTTCTACATGAACAAACCACGGAAGCATTCCTTTCTTAATCCTGGTCACAATGTCATCTTGCAAACCACACTTTTCTCTTATCACACAATTTCTCAACCTGTCATTAGATATCAAAACCATAACTTTCGTCTTACTTGCGTTCACTTTCATTCCCTTTCTTTTAATGACCAGTTCATTAAAGTAACCATCATTTGCAACTCGGCCGCCGACCACGGAAGTATGATTTGATCATCGGCGTACAAAAGCAGCCTTGTCTGACACCTTTTTGGATGCCAAACCAGTCCGAGTAGACCCCGTTGTTCCTGACATAAGCACTAGAGTTCCTATAAAGAGACCTTAATGCCTGTATCAAACCAGCGCTCAACCCAAATAAGTTCAGTGCTTGCCATAACACATTCCTGTCCACTCTATCATAAGCCTTTTCCAAATCCATGAACGCACAAAAAGCTTTCTGGTTTTTGGCCACAAATTTCTCCGTAATCATGCGCATGGAAAAGACTTGATCCGTACACCCCATTCCCTTTCTAAATCGAGCTTGCACATCCCAAAATTTTCCATCAGTTTCTTCCATAACTCTTTCAATTAACACCTTAGCATACAGTTTACCCACAATGCTAAGCAAGCTGATACCACGGTAGTTTTTACAGTCCTGCTGAGACCCTTTTTCCTAATATATTGGGACTATAACGGCTTTGCACCAGTCTTCTAGTACCCGCTTCCGTTCCCAACATAAATTAAACAAGATGTGCAGCAGGCCTTCCACCACTCCCTCTCCAGCCCTTAGCATTTCGAGTGACATTCTATCATATCCGGCTGCCTTACCTGCTTTCATACTTTTCATTGCTTTCATTATTTCATCTACACTTATCTCCCTACCTCTCTCCACTTCTGTCGGAGTTTCTATTTGACTTAATTCAGACGACTCTTCACTCATAAACACGCTTTCAAAGTATTCCCTCCATCCATCTTTTTTAAATTCGAAACTTAATCATTCAGCATACAGACATTCTCGTCTCGTATAGCATTCATTCTAGGCTGTTTTGAATTTCCCCTGGCAGTTCTTACGAGTTTCCAGAACATTTTAATATTTGCCTGGAAGTTATCAGATATCCTTCTATCATTCTTATCCGTTCATTCTTGCTTTTTCCTTTCGACAACTTCTTTTACTCTCTTATTTATACGTCTAAAGTCTGCCTTTTTTCTTTCAATCTCATCATTCATTAAGCTAGAATTACCAGCTTTGGTTGCTAGTAAATCTAGCCATGCTCTCTTCTTTGCTTCAACTTCCATCAGTACCTCATCATCCCACCACAACGTATTATTTTCCCTTTCATTCGTTCTCTTACTTACACCACATACTTCGGTAGCTGCATCTACCAAAACTTTCTTAACATTATTCAGTAAATTCATTCAAACCACTTATATTTTCCCTCAGTTTACATTTATACTTCTCTTTCACACCTACATCTTATAACCTCTCTATTCTTATACGCTGTAACGCAGTGGTAGACACAGATGTCCGATGCCGCCAACGTCTGAATAGACCATTAATTCGGCATAAGACCAAGTTACGATCCGTCCCTACGTTGGACCCCCAGTAAACCCTTGTATGTACCACTGCGCTCCTCATTCTTTCATCCACAATTACGAAATCTATCTATCATGATTCTATCATCACCTCTTTCACATGATACATGTGAATCATCTTATGACGAAAGAAAGTGTTCGTCACAAAAATATTATTTTCCACACATACGGTGAGGAGATCTTCACCATTCTCATTTATACTTTCATCGCCAATGGTTCCCAATATCCTTTCATAACCAGACCTCTTCACCCCAACCCTTCCGTTAAAATCTCCTAACATAATAATATTTTTATTTCCTTTACACCATCAACACCATCCTTACCATGTCCCAAAACTGCTCTCGGATATAAGTGGGCTTATACATGTCTGGGGCGTACACCCTAGCACAAACAACTTCTTTAAGCCCACTTTCATTCGTATCCATAGCAGCCTTGAACTTACACATTCATACTCTTTCACACAATGACCCATTCTTTCTGAAAGGATGACACCGACTCCCTGGCATGCCCGCTCGGTCTCGTCTACACCAGACTAGTAAGCGGTATACATGCCATGTGCGGTGGCATCCTTTCTCTTCGTTCGTCTCATTCCTCTATCATTCATCATTTCGCATACTTCATCCATCTTATCATTCTTTGCTCCACATACATTCAGCATAGCCAGACGGGCCTCCGCAATCCACTTTTCGCCTCCGGGAACAGAACGTGACGGGTGGCGATTCTCGTCGCCGGTTTTCCTCCCGGAGATTCTTCGCACCACTGCCCCATTAAAGGGGCGCCGGGAACTCGGGGCCATTTCTTTTATTTGTTGGCTCATGGTACGAACTAAGGGGGGTAGATTTTACGCCGCTACCATACGGCGAGCATAACTTTCAGCTTTGTCGCTCGTTTAGCACCACTTGGGGGACACGTGTAGGGTGGGCCTAGGGTTAGCTGGTCGAAGCCTACGGACGTGAGCGACTCATCCCCCACCCACTGTTTCTAGTAAGAAATATAAGCTAAATTGTGTTTTGTGTGTTTTAAGTTGTCCTTTAAAATTTACCATACGAAACACAGCAGCATTAAGCTGTTATTTTACGCTAATATTCTGTGAGAGTATTAGCGTACAATAACATATCTAAATAACGTGGTCCTTCCCCGGTTGAACCGACACATTCGTGCTACAAGCATTATACAGCTGCAGCATAGCTCTACCACGTAAGACGTGTCTTTAATTTAAATTAGATTTATCTAAAATGTTTCTAGCAAGAAGTATAAGCAAAATTGTGTTTTGTTTGTTTTAAATTGTGTTTTAAAATTTAAGTTTGTTTCCAAAAATATTTTTGATGCTAAAGGCTGCTTGTTGATTGCCCTTAAATAAATAAATTTAAATTTGATCTGTTCCCAACACTCGCAGCCCTACAACAACACCGCAAATCAACACGACGTAAACAAGATGAAGCCCTACAGAGCTCCCAATGAATTCCCGTGAAGCCGCGCTGTACACTCAGATAAACATTTAACCCTCAATCAAAACTATACGTTCGATGCGATGATTAAACTGCGATGTGACTTCAACACAGGGTTTGCTTTTGTTTTTTGCTATATTTTTATTGAAGTAAGACTGACTGCATCGTTGGTCTAGCGGTCGTAAAACGCGATTGCTGATCATGAGTTCGCGGGTTTTTCCGTCAAGAAATTCTGGAGTCAGGAAGTTGGCGGAGTTTCACCTCCGTGCCTCGGAAAGCACGTAAAGCTGTTTGTCCTGCGCCTGATCTCTCCCGGTCGTGTCTGATCACCGTTCTAATCGGACTATGAGAGTGGGGGAATAGGAAGTGCACCTGTGCTAGCGTATACACTAGGTCACTATAATCCTTTCCTGCACAGATGGCTAGTCCCCGTTGAGACTGGCCGCCGTGATCGAAATTCGGTCTGGAGGACATTATTATTATTGAAGTAAGGGTGAAAGGGGTAAAACAGCACACAGTCCACTTGATACTAAATGGATGAGTTAAATGCAGATGTGTTGTCAACTTTAAGGACTAAGAATTCCTCATTACTAAATATTCTTGGGTCTTCTGCACTCACCATAAGAAACACAGCAGCATTATTTGGCTAATAATCACTAGTATTCGAGTTTAGAGCGTGGTCCTTCCCCGATTGAGCTGACCCATTCATGCTGCCATAATATAACTGTAGCTTGGCTCCTTATATGTAAAAAACCTTGCAAAAGAACATCGATTCCTATCAAGGTTGATTCGCGAAGGTGGGCTACCAGCTGCTTGAGATCCTATAATTAATATAACTATATCCTATAAATAATATAATACAACCCAAGCATACCATTACAAGATTTCAAGACACTGTAAGCTCAGTCTGCATAGATCGGACTAAAATTTATAATCAAAATCTGAAGATATCGTGAATTAACTATAACATCAGGAAGGCACTTGAGATGTTAGAAGACGCGAAAAAATATTTTTATGTGTATTATTCGCGTAAATATAAAAAAATCATTATATGCACCATTTTTTATGGATTTGTTACTTTAAAATGTATTAATACGAATAGTTGCTTCAGTCTCGCAGAATACTATAGTGTGAAATAGCAGCTTAATGCTGTTGTAGAGAACTGGAGACCCTTTTTACAGGAAATAAGGCATTCCATCTTAGTCTTCAAGGGTCACGACGTATTTTTAGCCTTCTTGTTGTGTATTTTAATTTTTAATCGAGGATAGATGTAGATGTCTATGGGCCACAGCATCCACTTACAACCAAGTTGCTTGTTTGTCGGTCTTCTACAGATTGTACTTCGAAGAGTGTGCCTATCAGCTTCATAAGCTCATACCACCATCTCCATTCTTCTATCGGAGTATCTGACGTACTGGTTTCTATCCACACTTGGTTCACATTCCGAACATGACATGACTCATAGCGCTTAGTGCGAATAGCACTAAGCGCTATAAGTCATCTTTTATAATGCGCACAGTCAAGGAGTGGAATGCCCTGCCGGCGTCTGTTTTTCCGAGTACGAATAACATGAACCTCTTCAAGGTACGTGTAAACAGGCTTAGCGTGGGCAAACTCACTCCATTGTAGACCTCATCTTTGCCCTCCGGCCAGATGGAGGTCAAGTGTGAACAATGTGGGCTGTGTGATCGTTTGTCATGCTTATTCTAAAAAAAGGTTAGATGATTCAGGCACTGGCCACTAAGATATAGTTTTTACAACTAGTTTACAAGCCAGGGTTCCTCTGATTTGTTAAAAGGTTTGTGGCACATAAAGAATTTATTTTATTTTAATCTCATTCGTTACTCTCTGATGACTACCCCAAATCTTGAGTACTTTTTTAACTGTTATAAGCCAGTGGTGGACTAGTATACCACAGATGGTAAACTGTGATTTAACTGAAGATGGCAATGCGCACTGACAGCTCTACAAAAGCCGATGGACCCCATTACCTACTTATTTCGAGAAGTCCTAGAAATCTGAACTTTCCAAACTAAATATAGACACACAAATACGTTGGTAATATACTGACCGGCACAAAAAACGACTCACTATGATTTCTTTAAATAAATAATCTTGAAATTATATTTGTGTTTATTTTCGGCCAGGAACAAGTCGCCAAAGACCCTACTCCTTACCCTAGCAATACGTACAGGGCCATGACTATGACTGCTGTTGAAGTCAGGAATCGCCTTGCTGAACCAGCAGACTTGGATTCGCACATGAACATGTGAATTGAGATATGGTACAGTGGAGCCAAGTACCGTTCACAGATGAGTCCCGCTTTTGCTTAAGAGTTTTGTTTGTCGGATATTCTTTGCCAAAGAATTACTAAAAAAACACTTATCAATAAGACATGATACCAAAAAAATTCTAAGACAATTAATTACTTCAAATTCAAAGTTTTTTGTGCCGGTCAGTGTAGTGAGTAATGATCTGATTAATCAAAATTAGTCAAAGTAAACGTAATGTCTTCTATGATTTGATCAATTTAACTATGTCAACTAAATGCAGAGACGTGCGTAAACTCAATCTGAATTTGCCTAACCAAATGATAAGACTCATACAATAAAACCTTAATCATTGTCTATTTGCCAAGCTAAATGGTAGAGATTTGAGTGATCTATCAATCAAAATTTGGCGAACTTTATGTAGAGAAAAGTGTGTATGCAGTATGACACGTATTACTACTACATGTATAGATTATTAAATTAAATTAGTATAAGCAATAACACTTTAGTTTATTACATTCTATTATCCGCGCTTATAAATTCTACAGTTCACGCCAACATATTTGGCAAATACTGACAAAAATTAAAATTATATTAAATAATAGGGAACATTGCAGTGGGATAAAAACAAAATGCGGGTCAGCAAACAAATTGCCCACTGCGCTAGTACCACGCGAGTGCAGCCCTCCTCTAGCGCCCTCTGTCTGTTTAACGAGGTGGCGTTAGTACAGCGTGTGCGCACGGCTGGAAACTCTTTGTTGCCGAGAAACAAAAATATTGTAGTATTTTAGTAGTTCTTTATGAAAAAAATATTTACTAGGTAGAAGAGAAAGTAGAATAAAATAATAATATTAAAGAATTTTCCACTATTATATTATTCTACACTATTCCGATGATATTCCGGACGTCAGTCTGAGCGAGATTAGTATGGCTCTCCAGCACCTTAAAAACGGCAAGGCCCCAGGCGAGGATGAAATTACAGCGGAGCTTCTGAAAGCGGGTGGAAAACCGGTACTTGAGGTCCTTCAGAAGCTCTTTAATTCCGTCCTCCATGGTGGCACTACACCGAAGGCGTGGAGCAGAAGTGCGGTGCTCTTGTTCTTCAAGAAAGGCGACAACGCTCTCTTGAAGAACTACAGACCGATTTCCCTTCCGAGCCGCGTCTACGTGCTGTTTTCGAAAGTCATTACGACTCGACGACTTCCAGCCTCCCGAACAAGCCGGTTTCCGAAAAGGCTTTAGCACCATAGACCACATACATACCTTCGGCTAACTGTACAGAAGTCCAAGGAGTACAATTTGCCACTATGTCTGGCGTATGTGGACTATGAGAAAGCCTTTGATTCCGTCGAAATTTGGGCGGTGCTGCAGTCCCTTCAGCGGTGCCAAGTTGACTGTCGGTATATCGAAGTGTTTGTACAGTAGGACTACGATGGCTATCCGAGTACAGAACCAGAGTACGAAACCTATCCAACTGCAGAGAGGTGTAAGACAGTGTGACGTTATATCCCCGAAACTCTTCACCGCTGCATTGCAAGACGTTTTCAAGCTTCTGGACTGGAAAGGATACGGTATTAACATCAACGGCGAACACATCACTCACCTTCGATTTGCCGACGATATAGGCCTTATGGTAGAACCGCTGGAGGACCTAAGCACTATGCTCAATGACCTCAATAGTGCCTCCCAAAGGATAAGTCTTAAGACGAACATGGACAAAACAAAGATCATGTATAACGTCCATGTCACACCTGCGCCAGTAGTGGTTGGGAGCACTAAGCTCGAAGTTGTTGACGAGTATGTTTACCTGGGACAAATAGTCCGACTAGGTAAGTCCAACTTCGACCGAGAGGTCAATCGACGGATTCAACTCGGCTGTGCAACTTTCGGGAAATTACGGCACATCTTCTCGTCAGGTATACCTCAAAACTTGAAAACGAGACTGTACAACCAGTGCGTGTTGCCAGTGATATGGAACTGAGACGTGGTCCTTCACTGCTGGCGTATGAGGAAGCTCAAGGTCGCTCAGCGAGCTATGGAGAGTATGCTCGGAGTTTCTCTGCGTGATAGACTTAGAAATGAGGATATCCAGAGTAGAACCAGAGTGACCGACATAGCCCAACGAATTAGTAAGCTGAAGTGGTAATGGGCCGGCTATATAGCTCGAAGAACCGACAACCGATGGGGAAAGAATGTTCTGGAGTGGCGGCCTCGTACCGGCGGACGAAGTGTAGGGCGTCCCCCCACTAGATGGAGTGACGACCTGGTAAGACATGCAGGAAGTCGATAGATGCAGGTGGCTCAGGACCATGCTTTGTGGCATTCCTTGGGGGAGGCCTATGTTCAGCAGTGGACTTGTGTAGGGCTGTAATGATGATGATGATGATGATGAGTAAAGAATTTTATGTTTTTATCCGAATTTTATATATTATATTAACGGTTGCAGGTTGCAGAAGTGAACGGAAGAGTCGGGAAGGGACGCCCTAGACGAAGGTTTATCGACTAAATTGGCGATATATTGAAAATGTGCCAGATTAGGAGTACCCTTAACCGACGAGCGTGTATGCGTAGATATATGGATGTAAAGGAGGCGAGAGAATGTGTCAGGATCGTGCCAAATGGAAGTTTACGGACTTCCATTTGACACGATCCTGCCTACCCCTCTGGGTGACAGGCGTGAGTGTTTATGATATATGATTATGATATATTAACGGTTTGTACGTGGTAGAGCCATTCTGCACCTATATTATGGTTGTACCATGCATGGGTCGGCTTGAGCGTGGAAGTAACACGCTCTCACAGAATACCAACGTAAAATGGTAGTTTAATGTTGCTGTGTTTCGTATGGTGAGTATAGAGAACCGGAGAACGCTACTTTACTGGAAACGAGGCATTCCATCTTAGTCCTCAGGAGTGACAACGCATATACCACAAATCCACTTACCATCAGGTGGACTGTGTGCTCATTAAAACATCCAATCTTCAAATAAATGTATATTTATAATCTGTGAAATAGCCAGTTTACTTTTAATATCAAAACACAAATATCTTTTTAAATAAAGCCAATAAACTGAACTTAAATTGAGACAACTAAGCTCAAAACCCGTCTCGTCTTGAGAAGACCTCACTTCACCCGCCTAATGTTGTTGAAATATTGATTAATATTGTCGCCATTTTGGATTGGCTCTTGAGCGCGAAAGCCGCCGAGAGCGGAAGGCAGCGCCCTCTGGATAACGTTCCGGTTTCGATACTTTTTGTCTCCATTGTTGCTTAGATCAAGAGGCGGCTTGAAGATTCTTGAAAAAAACACATTTTATATTGAAGTATGGCTTAGGATTTTGTAAATCTCTATTATTGAGGCTGCAGCGGCAAAATCCCGTTGCGCCATTTTTTGCAACTTAAAGTATGGTATAACTTTTTTAACTTTGTAATAAAATATTCTATTATGTGGTTTAACAGGAATGGGTCGGCTCGACCGGGGAAGGACCGACAGACCGGACAGAACACCAGCTCAATGCTGCTGTGTTTCGTATAGTGAGTGTAAAGAACCGGAGACCCTTTTTACTGGAAACAAGGCATTCCATCTAAGACCTCAGGTGGCAACGCATCTGCATTTTGATTCTTAATCGACGGTAAATGTAGATGTCTATGGGCCACAGTATCCACTTACCATCAGGTGGACTGTGTGCTCGTTTGCCACCCTTATTCTATAAAACAAGCCGTCTAACACCCTAACCGGCGACGAGCAGTAACGTCAAAACTGCTATTATACGTCTGGTACTGCGATCCAAGATTAACCTGCCAAGCATGACGACAAAGGTAAATGCAACGGAGGAGCGCCATATCTAACAAGAGACTTTTATAAGCTGAAGAAGATGAAATAGAGGTTGTAATTAACCTTTTTTTATAGAATGGGAGTGGCAAGCGAGCATAAAGCCCACCTGATGGCAAGTGGATACTGTTATCCATAGACATCTACATTTATCATCCATTAAGATTCAAAATGCAGATGCGTTGTCACCCCTGAGAACTATGTTGGAATGCATCATATCCAGTATAAACTAGAGGTGGTTCTTTACTCTCACCATATGAAACACAGCAGCATTGAGCTGCTATTTTACGCTGGTATTCTGTGAGAACGTGGTCCTTCCCGGTCAAGCCGAGCCATTCGTGCTATAGTTATAATTTAGCTGCAGAATGACTCTACCACGTATGAAAAAACTACAGCATTATCAAGCATAGGACTTAAAATAAATTAAAGTTAGTTTTATCAAAGTAACATAAATACGAGAGCGCAGTAGTTAATAGAGAGTTGGTATATAAGAGCCCTGTTATTTAAACAGTACAATAATAATGAAAAACATTAAAATGCCCGACAATAAATAGCGCGCTACTGCTCCAATGAGCACCACTTAGTAAATACAAAGGAAACAATGCGCCACAACGATTTTCAATTACGAACAAGTATATATTTATTTAATTCTATTTTCAAAGTATTTACGCGCTTAAAAGCTTTGCTGTGTATATGAAGTGATGTAGAAAGGGTAAAAATAGGGCGAAAAGGCTCGGTACACATGCTATGTTTCACCGATGAAAAGGTCATTTCACATTAGATTTAATCGTTTCGGGCAAATATTTTTCATCAATCATAACTTTTTTCTTTGACTTTGGTTAAGATATTAATAATTGCCAGTATTGGAAAAATTTTACAATTCGCTAATATTTTATGATTTTTAATATTATTTTTAATAAAGTATGGTTTGTTTAATTATACACATTACTCGCTACTTAAATTTAATTATTTTATTTCATTTGGCTGCTATTTTGCTCTGGTATTCTGTGAGAGCGAGGTTCTTCCCCGGTCGAGACGACGCTTGCATTGATACTCTACATCTACAGCGTAGCTCTAATGCGTGTAAATGTTTTGACAGAAAACAAACAATAAGAGAAGAGGTCACAATAAAAGAGAAAAGGTCATCATGCTTCCTTTTATAGCGTTTTTGATTTAGTTTTTTATTCTATTTATTACTTCAAATAAAATTTTACAGATATAAATCTATAAAATTTTATTTTACTACTACTTTTTTTGTTCAAACTATTTAACAGTTTATTGGCGAACAACATGCACTTGCCTTAACATTTCACTTTTAGATGTAATAATATAATATTAAAACTGCTAAATTATATCACGATAAAACTGCATAACTATCTCATTAAATGTTTAAATTTGTGTTTAAATGTTGTCATTTAAATGTTAAACAAAAAATAACGATATAATTAAATTTGTTTGTATTGCGGCTATAGTACTCTAAAGCATACAGATAATGCGCCATCTACTTATATTAGAGACAATATGCTTCATTTCTTTTTACTCTTAAAAGAACAAAAATAAAATTGTAATGTAATGCTAGTAATACAAAGACAAACTGGATATATTGTTTTTAAATGAGCCTATGTTGCCTGACGTAAATAAATAAATGAATTTTTTTTTTTTATTATGTATCAAAATGTTTTCACATACCACATTTTATTTTCATTGTCGTCCGATTCTGCGCTCTGATGTTCAAAATTTCATGTCTCCAGTTTATCGGACAGTTAGTTAAAGTCAATTACTAAATTCCACCCGAACATACATATAAGAAAGCGAGTTAAAAAACGTGGTAAAAATACGTGTAGATTCAAAATTGCAAATCGTGAACTTGCGCTGAATTTAACCAAAGAGTTTAACCAAAGAGCTAACGATTATATTAAAATACATTGCTCGGTCGCCACTCAAGTGTTTTTTAAATAACTGAAGAGGCGGCCAGTGAACACCTGGGCACGCACGCAGCGTTCAAAATGCTCTTCAGTTTTTAACATGCATATTAACAATGGCTACCGACTTTATATAAAATTAAAAAATGTAATTGAATAAAAACGTTATGACGATTGATAGCAAGTTTTTATTAAATAAATATATATTGCAAATGATCGATAAACTGAAACCTCATGTAGGTACCATGACCACGCTCTCACAGAATACCAGCGTAAAATCAATTAATACTGTGTTTCGTATGGTGAGTGTAGAGAACCGGATACCCTTTCTGGAAACGAAGCATTCCATTCCTAGTCCTCAGGGGTAATGACAACGCATCTGCATTTTGATTCTTAATCGACGATAGATGTAGATGTGTAGATGTCTATGGGCCACAGCATCCACTTAACCATCAGGTGGGCTGTGTGCTCGTTTTTCACCTTCATTCTATTGAAAAATTATTTTTTTATTCTGCGTTATTTATTTCAAAAATTAAATAGTTTTATTGCACTTCAGCCAGGTGCTTACTTTACAACTTAAGACATCACATCTCTCAAAACCCTAGAATTATAACAAATTGACATGCAAAACCTCAAGACTTTTTCCTTTAACAGCAGTTAAAACTGCAATTGACAATTTACTTGGCTTAAAGTTGGAAAAATTTACTTAGACACATCATTTTATTTTATTGAGCGTATATTGGCAAAATAAATTTTTCTTCAGAACTCTTACTCTATAGGCCGCAAGTCAAAGAAAAGCTGGTTCCGCCTGTTTTGGTTCCTGTTTGAAGCTGCTCTTATAAATGCCTACATACTCTACAGCCAGGGACACGTCATGCGCAATAGTAGTCATCGCCAATTTCGTTTACGTGTTGCCAGGGGCCTAGTCAACAACTTTAGTTCCCGCAAGGCATGTTCCACCATATTAAAAAATAAGAAAGGAGGTGTCTACAAAATTTCGGATGAGGTGCGACTGGCCAAAGTCGGTGTACACATGCCACGAGCTGGAACTAAACGGCGTTGCCGTTTCTGCAGCACTAGAACTAATCCCAAGCGGTCTAAAATAGAGTGCAGTTCATGCAAAGTTCCACTATGCATATCACCATGTTTTGAAAGGTTTCATTTACCCTATGTGCCTCATAATTTGTAACATGTTCATCCAAATAAAGAAAATAAATAAATACTCAAGAAATTTAATTTTACTATTGATTCAGGGTAAGGTACCAATAGAGACCACAACATGTTTACCACACAGGGTAAGGTACTTATATGGACCACAGGCTTTTTTATAAAAATAAAAAAATGTAATTAAAAAAATCATGGTTTTGTTTCTTTATTTTTATTTAAACAAATTCCTAAATTTCACAAATATCACTCAATAAAACCCTTGTTGCCTGGTTAAGGGTTAATATAATGGATTTCCGCAAAGTAACGCCTGTTTCTATTAATTTAATTGGCACCGAACCTACCAGTGCTTATTTTTTTTTGGTACATTTTAACCTAAAGTAAATATCATTGGCATTTTCTTGGTAGGTAAATTTCGCAGTCTCCATTTTAACCAAAACAGGCCCATCTTAATTGTGAACTGACAAAGTCATTACTTCATCCAAAAATGTCAGCGGGAGATTTTTGAGACTTGAAAGGCGCCACTTGCAAGTTACTAGCCGACCGTATTGTAAAATGATTCCGATTGTCTACGAACAGCTGTCATCTTAGACTTGATAACAAAAAAATAACAAAAGGCTACTTCGACTATGGACACATATAGACTATATGCATGGCAGCCTCCATTCGACGGGATCAAAGGCTTTCTCATAGTCCACATACGCAAGACAGTGGCAGATTGTACTCTTCGGTCTTCTGTACAATTTGCTGAAGGTTATGTATGTGGTCTGTGGTGCTAAAGCCTTTTCGGAAACTGGGAGGCTGGGCCTTTTCAACAGGCTGGAAGTCTTTGTCGTGTCGAATTACCGTCACATGTGACTATGTGAGAGTGAGGAAATAGAAATTGCACCTGTGTTTGCGCATAAACTTGGGCACTATAATCCTGTACTTTCGTCGCAGTTTTAGTTATCATAACATAAACATAAACACTCACGCCTGTCACCCAGAGGGGTAGGCAGAGACTATGGACTTCCATTTGCCACGATCCTGACACACCTCTCTCGCCTCCTCCACATCCATATACCTACGCATACACGCTCGTCGGTTAAGGGTACTCTTAATTTGGCCCATTTTCAATATATCGCCAATTTGGTCGATAAATTTTCCTAGGGCATCCTTCCAGACTCTGCCGTTCCCTCTGCCACATAAATTTGCTTTGTCCTCTTTCCTCATTCATTCTTTGTACATGACCAAACCACGAAGCATTCCTTTCTTAATCCTGATCACAACATCATCTTGCAAACCACACTCTTCTCTTATCACACAATTTCTCACTCTGTCATTTAGATTCTCCTACTAAAGAATGCCACAAGATATGATTCTAAATCACCTGCATCCATTGACTTCCTGCATGTCTTTCCAGGTCGTCAGTCTATCTTGTAAGAGGCTGCCACTCGAGAAACTTTCTTCCCCATCGGTTGTATGTTTTACCAGCTATATAACTAACCGGCCCATTGCCAGTTCAGTTTATTGATCCGTACTACACACATCCGAATAACATGCGAAGAATATATCATAATCATCATTTCAGCCCTTCACAGGTCTACTGCTGAACATAGACCTCCCCCTAGGAATGCCACAAAGCATGGTCCTGTCACCTGCATCCATCGACTTCCTGCATGTCTTACCAGGTCATCACTCCATCTAGTGGCAACTATGGCAAACATTCCCCTTGAGCAATGACACAAATACAAAGAATATGTAACATAAAAGAATTAATATGAAATAAAAGCAAAAAAGATGAATGGCTCGTTACATTTTTGAATTATGATAAAAAGTTTCATTAGTACAGGGACTAACAATTTTAAAAAGTTAACAATTCCTACAAAAAACTAGATATTTATAAACTGCATCAAAACCCATCACGCAGTTCTCAATTTTAAAGTTTTAATATTTATTATAGATATCAAGTCTATCACTAGGTAGTAGGACTCCCTTTCTGTTTAGCAATCCGTCTGAGTAGGACCTACTCAGACCTATTTCTGCCGCCAATTTGCAGTGCGTGCATAGCTGTGTTCCAGTCTGAAGGGTATAGAGACCAGCAACAGCCAGTAGGTGGGCTGAAGTTCCTATAGTTTTATTAAAAAAATCTAGTTAAATAGTGAAATAATGAAAAGTGCTGATATACAATGCATGATACATTAGATAAACATAATATATAATAAAAATAAACCATATTCTTTAGATGTACTATCCATATTCATATGTCATGAATTCGTGGCCCATCATTACAGGATTGCAAAACAGTCGCATCCCACAAATCGTCATAATAACAAGATTTCCAAAGCCAAGCCTTCAATGCATCTGTCGTTGCCTCGTGTCCATTTTGCTGTTTTTTGCACTGGGTTACCACACGTTTACGATTTGCAGGATTTAAATAAAAAAATAAAAATATGTTAAAATCTACATTTTACTAAATGATTGCTTGGCTGAATTTTTGTTTCCTTCGTTCATTGAATTTGTTTTAAAACAATTTTAAGAAAAGTTTTTTCTCTCTTGTGGCAAACAGCCCTTTTGACCACTGTGCCAATTTCAAGAAGAAAAACTTTATTCTACTTAAAATTTAAGTATGTGTTTCTTGCTGGTTCTTTGCAGGTCAACGGTTTTTTTGAACCAGTGGTAAAAGTAAAAAAAGGACTTTCAATAAGAATTATTAGTGTCTATTTTATTACGTTTTCCTCCTCATTAAGCCGTAAACAATACCTACACTTCTGGAAATGAACCTCTCCCGCAATACGTAGGATTTTTTGTAATCATCTAACTTGGTCGATAATATATATTCGTAGGTCTATAAGCCAGTATATTCTAAGTCTATGGTCTATCTTAATCTCACAGTCTTGACGCTGTTCTTCACGTCACTGGGCAGAGCATTAATATATGGTATAAATAACAAATAGTTAATCTGCCATTACCACGGATATCTCTAAATCACCTCTCACTCCGGTCAAAATTGAATTTCAGAATATTATGCCAAAATAGTCCCGAGGATCTAAAATTTCATGTTGTAAAATCAATTCCAGCAAAATTCGCAGCCAATATAATGCAAAATTATAAACAAATTGAAACGCAGAAAGAGTTAATCTCACGAAAGACCCAACCAATGCTCCTTAGCGCAAGCGGCACGGCTGCGAGCCTTGAGTTCGAATCCCAGATGGAATATATAAATACCTAATTGTTCCGGGTTAGGATATTTGTCCATGTGCGATTCATATATGTAAAAGCCTTCATAAGACAAGTGAATCCTAGTGTACGTACTTCAGCGTCTACAAACATTAAAAAAACTTTAAACTTCGATATGTTTTTTTTTAATTCGTCTAAAATCTTCAGTAGGATGAATCCTTTTCGTCCGTCCCATAGATTATCTAATACAACCAACATACACCGCAACATGTTACGTTATTTTTGTATCTATATAAATTGTTTTAATAAATCTTGGCTACAGCTTTGAGGTCCCCCGTTTTCCCCTCAAATGGTAACACTAACTCTGTCGGCAGTTTTTTCGCACTCCTTTTGCTACAAGTCGATCCGATTTGTCGGCGGGGGGTCGGGATTGTACCGCTAACGATTGCTTTCGAGTTTTGTTATTTTGTTAACACTATTGCACGTTTCGCCTTTGATTGTCCGAATGTGACGGATTTGCGATTTCAATAATGTTTTGTGGTGTGCTGAAGTACATGTCATACGATAATGGAAAGAGGATTAGAGAAAGTGTGGTTTGTGTTAAATTTTGAACATTTTTGTTAGTTCATAGCACCTGTTACAGTCTTACCGTTACAGACTATTGCAGTCCACTGCTGAACATAGGCCTCTCCCATAGATTGCCTCATAGGGAGTGCATTTGCCATAATTGCCACGATTGGCAAGCGGGTTGACAACCGCAGTTTTTTTTAATACGTTATAAGAAAGACGCTGCCGCCCATCTCCTGATTTGTTTCCTTTTTTATAGGATAGGATGACAAACGAGCACAAAGTCCACCTGATGGTAAGTGGTTACTGGCTGTGATCCATAGACATCTACATCTATCCTCAATAAAGAATCAAAATGCAGATGCGTTGTCACCCGTGAGGACTAAGATGGAATGCCTCTTTTCAAGTAAAAAGGGTCTCCGGTTCTCTACACTCACCTTACTAAACACGCTTCACTGTCTGCCTCTTACGACACCCACGGGATGATATGGGGTAGTGGATATTCTTACACCGCCACTACACGGTAAACCTGTTACAGTCTTAGAGACTGCAACAGGTTTTTAGGGTTATTTTATTTCATACTGGTAACCAGCCCTGGTTACGCCTGGGTATGATCTATTAATGTACGCCACATTTACATTTAAGATTTCAGATAATCAAAGACCATTTATTTTATTGAGTATTTATATTACATATTTTACTTTATAAAATATAGCCTAGATCACTCCTGGCATTGCTTTTTATCCAGACATACGGACAGACAGAATTTTTAAATGGTTATTCATGTCTTAATGGCATGCAAATAACCTCTTCAACTCAATATAAGGCAACTGCCTTTCGATATTACAGACAGATACTTCAATTTTATTTATATGTATAGATATATATCTATACATCATATATATGTATAGATATATTTAGATATATATCTATACATACAAGTGAAATCCGCTCTCAAACTCTCTCAAAAATGTGAGGAGATCTGCACCTAGGCGTAGGACGTAAAGAGGCTGTAACATTACTTTACTTTTTACTAAAAAACATAATAGTTTGTTAGTATATGATTGATAATAGAAAGAAGCTCTTATATTTTTTTAATATAAGAGTGATAAGCCAGCTAACAGTCCGCTTGATGGGGACTTCTGTGGCGCATGAACACTGTAAACTTTTAATAATCATGTAAAATGCTGTACATTACACTTACAACTCGATATACAAGTACCTATTATAGCAGCTTAATGCTACTGTGCTTCGTATGGTGAGTGTAGAGCACCTAAAACCTTTTTTACTGGAAACGAGGCATATTCCATGTTAATCCTAAGGGGTGATAACGCATCTGCATTTTAATTCTTAATGGAGGATAGATGAAAAAACGTCTATGGGCTACATCCAGTTACCTCGCTCGTTTGTCACCATTATTCTATTTAAAAAAATCTTGTAAACGACGTACACAACATCACCAAAAATATTTAGAATTTAAATTAACTGCTATCAATTTTTATTAAATTATTTTATAAAAGATTATTAAAATATATATTCAACCATGTCTATTATTTAGGCCACAAATTTCATAATAATTTTCTTTTATATATATTGTTAGGTCATTTATCTATGGAAATATAACAATCGTAGTGTTCCAGATTTGTCAGGTGTGAATACAATATGTCGGCAACAAGCCTCTGGAGAACGAAGACTGCCATAAATCATTTGCCCACGGTCTCGGAGATGTATCCGATTTAATGAAGTCGTTTGCGACACGTGGGACTAAATGGGAGCCGCCATTGTTGCGTGAGACGCATTGTTGACAATCAGTGGGCGGTTGGCGGGAACGCACCTGTCAGCGCGATATTTTGAATTTAGTTTTATCTTTATCTATATTAGTTTAGCTATGAGCTAGTATAGTCTGGCTCGTAAGTTCTTAGTGATCCGTGGTATAACTGCGTGCCAAGTTTAAAATCAATCATCAGATATTCAGAAGTCTTCATCTTTGATAAACAATCAAAATGTTTGTGTGGATGTCTCTTTTAAAATAGTACTATTATAGAATAAAATATCGTGATAACATAATTAATCTATGTCGTCCGTGTCGCACACATCAATTGACTAATGTACTCCATATCTATACAGTCCATGGATATCTACAGCCAAATTCAAGCAAAGAAAGATGCGTTGTTCCTCTGAGGACTAAGGTGAAATGCCTCGCAGCCTGCAGATAACTGCACTTTTACAATTTACAATTTGTAAAAATTTTTTTTTCTTATAAAAAACGTTACCCCTCCTCTCCTGTGTCGTAGAGGCAGTTTAAAAACATAAAGTGCACAAGGACAAACATCCAGACCCGGAACAATCATTTGTAGACCATACAAATACTTGTTCCGTGCGAGATTCGAACCCGCGGCCCCCAGCGCTGCAACTCATTGCTAAGCCACTTCGCCACGGAGCCGTCAAAATTATCTTATTAGGCCGTTATTTAGGGGGAGAAATAGGTACGAGGGTGGTACCTACCCAGACGGACTTCTAGGCAGAAACAAAACAAAACGACTCCTCCCACCAATAAACTTGTGCTTCTTTCCTTCACAAACCATCCACAAATTCCTCATGTCACCTAGTAAAAAGTTCTCGTTTAAAGTTCCATATCCTATATACTTGTGTATTTATTTTAGCATATTTTTATACGTTTAATATTGTTCCTGACACAACCTTTAATCTTATCTCAAAAATAATTTAGTTTTAATTCGACCACATAAACAAGAACCTTGTGGTAACATCGTTGAGACAAAAATGTTTGTATGCGTGGGTCCTTAAAGAGTGGGCCTTTTATCGAGTAACAAATACATCCAATCCCAATATGGTGCGACGACGTGTCGAGAATGCATTGTAGGTTTTCAACAATGGCAATAATTGATCATGTCTCGCCTGCCTCATGCAGATGTCGCTCGCGCATTCATTATTGTCTCTTGTTGCATAGATACAGAGTTTATTTCGTTTGTTTATGCCTTTATGTAGGTTGGAGGTAAATCTTTTGACATTCGGAAGGACCATCTTTTGACGGAAGGTACCAGAAGGGGAAGACGGACTGACATTTTAATTTCTTGTTCTTAGAATTAAGGCTCGGATCAATATCTCCCATATTAAAATATACAAATAATAACTTTTCAAGAAAATTAAAAAGGTACAGCCATAAAAAGTCTTACTACTACAGTGAGGTTACTTTTTTTTTATAGGATAAGGGTGACAAACGAGCATACAGTCCACCTGATGGTAAGTGGTTGCTGTGGCCCATAGACATCTACATCTATCCTCGAGTACGAATCAAAATGCAGATGCGATGTCACCCGTGAGGACTAAGATGGAATGCCTCGTTTCCAGTAAAAAGGGTCTCCGGTTCTCTACACTCACCATACGAAACACAGCAGCGTTAAGCTGCTATTTTACGCTGGTATTCTGTTACAGCGTGGTCCTTCCCCGGTCGTGCCGACCCATTCGTGCTACAACTATACCAGTAATATAGCTGCAGCATGGCTCTACCACGTGAGCTATAGCTTACTATAGCGACCATAATTATTATGTTAGTTACTCTATTTTTTTACACAAGTTAGAGTGGCAAATGAGCACACAGTCTATCTGCCACTTATATTTATCCTCGATCAAAAATGAAAATGCAGACGCGTTGTCAACCCTAAGAGCTAGAATGAAATGCCTTGCTACCAGTAAAAAGGGTTTAATGAAAACGAGGGATTTTATCTTAGTTCGGGGATGAGAACGCATCTACATTTGATTTAGATGTAGGTCTACGGGTCACAGCATTCACTTACCATCAGGTATACGAAGTGCTCATATTTATGTTCCTATTTAATTTATTGAAATGTACATAATGCCGATGCATTACCTACTCATTCTAAGTCCGTCGACAGTAAGTAAGTAGTATAAATACTTAGTTCTTCCTTATAAGGCAGTATTTGTCTTAATCCACGGTTTGCAGGTGAACAATTGGCTAAGATATTTATTTATTTGCTTTTTAGTATGTATGTTACGTGAGATATTGTTAAATACTATGATAATACCATAATCTCTTGTAAAGTTTCTGATTGCACAGGTTTAGTATGATTTTCTAATTACTGAAATCAATATTATATATATTACACCTGTTGTATTAATTGTTACAAAATAAATAGTTAACACAAACAGATACATTTTCTTTCTTTTGTTATCTTTAATAAATAAAATTAGACAAGGAAAGTGAGTTTGAAATCAATCAAAGACAAAGCAACAGACGTTGGAGCACAATCAACACGTTTTTAAACATAAGATAATATTTAAAGTTTCGATTCTCCATTTTCGACGGCGGTTACCGTGGCCGAGCCACAGAAATGGTACGGTGAAGCTTGTTAACGGAAATAACAATGATCTTACACATGTAAATATGTTGTGTTGTGAAGAAAAGCCAAAACAATCCATCAGACGCGTTTGTTAGTCCGTCTGTCAGTGCGTACGCTACCGTGAGTAGTGAGTCTTATTGTTGGGCGAACGGCCGCCGAGTGAAATGGAACGAGCGCATCACTTGAATATTCAAAGCGTAACTTTTTTGATGCATAACATAATGTTGCTAGATTTAGAAAATTTTAATAATAATCTGTACTTATACGTGGTACAGCCATGCTGCAGCTATATTATAGTTGTAGCACGAATGGGTCGGCTCGACCGGGGAAGGACCACGCTGTTACAGAATACCAGCGTAAAATAGCAGCTTAACGCTGCTGTGTTTCGTATGGTGAGTGTAGAGAACCGGCGACCCTTTTTACTGGGAACTAAGCATTCCATCTTAGCCCTCAGGAGTGACACCACACTGCATTTTCGTAAGTTTGTTCAAGTAAGCCATATTCAGCAATTATAAATAAGGTCATATGCCACTTATTTCCCCTCGATAAAAATCAAGAATTGTAAGGAAATATCTACAGAGAACACACATATATAAAAGGTTATTTTGCAATAACCGGCCAAATTTGCAGAGAAGGTTCAGAATAAGTAATATAGGCAAATGGTGAAGAAAAATTAATAAAAAAATCTCAAATATTCTGTCCTTTTTATCTTTTAAATTCAAAATGCGTGGTAATGCATTATTTTAACCAATTTTACTGCGAACGCACACATTCGTAAGGGTCGGTCGGTAAGCAAAACGTTGTCGCCCATGAATCACATTTAATTTGGAATAATTGCAAATAAAAATAGAAGCCTTATTTACTCGTATTTTCAAAAACTGCAATTACGGTATATCATTATTTATATATTTGAACTCAAGTTTAAAATTTGTCTACTATTTGAAAAATAACCCTGTAAATAGATACAATCTGATAAAATGAATAAAACATGACAATGACACTAATATTAAATCAGCGCGTTATTGACACAGCTCTCGTGACTTACTCGCTACAAAAGCTTAACCAATTAGCTCAACCGTTCGAACACCTGATGCCAAACGAATGTATTAAAAAAAATATTTTCACACACAATCACGTTTTCCGAATGTATTTAAAAAACATTTTCCTCCGCCTATTGTAACATATTTCTCGATGTAGAAAAAACTAGCCAAAATTCATTCAACCAACTACATAGAATTTAGTGAAGTAGATAAGAAATTTGATACATTCTCAAGGCGCATTATCTATTTGTACTGTTTAATTTGAATGAATAAAGGAAAACCTAAGAACAATTTTTAATATGTATAAATAGCTAGTTTCCTTTTATTCATATTAATACAGTTGTTGATTATTTTCTTTGTGGAATAACCACAAAGAAAATAATCAGCTTGGCAACATTATCAATTTATAAATAATTAAAAAATTACATATAAAGTTATTTGTATGTGTGTATATAAAATTTATAAACGTATTTCGTACAATCGAAGCCGTTTATTTAGTTTGCTACAACTACTTCTATATTTACAAAGTACAATCGCCCCCACAAAAAAACATACAAATTGCAAAACAAAGATGTTAATCCCACGTATCCAAACGCGGACAATGGCACTCGTCATTATCAAAACATTAGCGCACGTCTGTCCGCGGGGCGCCAATTATTTTCGTTTGCAACCCCATCACGCGATGATTTCGCGTTAGCAACACCGTTACACTCGTTTATCTTTATGGACAATAGTGCTGCGAATTCGCGTTGTCGATTTTGTCACAAAACAATTCCTTGAAAATTATAAATACTAGCGACCGACGCTGACTTCGCCTAAATAGGGTCTATTTATGTGGCGTTATTTAGATTTAATCAAACATCATTTATTTTAAATCATCCGAAAATTTCTTACACCTTCTGAGCCGGTGATCATTCAAGTATTGAAAAGTTCTGTGTTACTAATATAATATGGAATGATGACACTGCCATATAGACTGTATCAAACAAATTCCCTAAATGTAATGTTATTAAAAAAATGTATATCGATGATAATGACGACAATATTCCAGCCAACACTAACGGCTGGTCAATCGCGTGCGAACTTGAAGCCGGCACGCGACCAGCTCTCAGTGGGACTCTGATTTTTTTTTAAATCGAAATGGATGAAAGAGTTGTCATTGTAATTGCAGTGTTATTTCACAAGTTTTAGATTTACCAACAAGGACATTCATTAAACAAAATATTAATCATAATATTTAAATAGTCAATTTACAACAGTCACATCGCTACTTTAGTCTATCGTGTATTCAATGTTCACCGTTACAGCCTATAAAATAAAAGTACACTGTTGTCTCATATTATATGGAAATTTATGAATATTTACTATAGTTGCCACACTTGGCAGGCGGGTTGGCATCCGCAGTTTTTTTTTCAGATGTTATCAGGAAAACGCTGCTGCCCATCTCCTGTTTCAGTTCCCCTCCGTTGCCTCTTACGACACCCACGGGACGACATGGGGTAGTAAATATTCTTACACTGCCACTACACGGTTTCACTGCGTAATAATTTTATATTCTATCTATAGAATTGTAGTATTTAAAGCGTCGAAGCTCTTCATAAGTTATAATAACGTGGTAGAGCCATGCTGCAGCTATATTAGTAGTATGGTTGTAGCACGAATGGGTCGGCTCGACCGGGGAAGGACCACGCTCTCACAGAATACCAGCGTAAAATAGCAGCTTAACACTGCCGTGTTTCGTATGGTGAGTGTAGAGAACCGGAGACCCTTTTACTGGAAAAGAGGCATTCCATCTTAGTCCTCACGGGTGACAACGCATCTGCATTTTGATTCTTTATTGAAGATAGATGTAGATGTCTATGGGTCACAGCAACCACTTACCATCAGGTGGACTGTGTGCTCGTTTGTCACCCTATCCTATAAAAAAAAATTAATACAATCAGTCTTAGTTCGATCTCATAGCAGTGTGGTAGTGCGTATATAGATGGTAAATTGCTCTACCACTAAATATTAGATAGGGCTTCATCACCACTTACCACCAGTTTGGATTGTAGTCAAGTATCTACTGAGTTTTAATAAGTAAAAAAAATGCATACATTTATTTTACTTATTATGAGTATGGTAAGTCTTCTAAACCGTTAAATTATCATCTTACTATCTTTGTAGAAATAAGAAGAGGTCTGTTTCCCGGATATTTAAAAGAAACGGTCAACGGTCCAGAAAAATAAAATATCCAACCGACTTCAAAAAAAGGGGGGATTCATTACAGCCCTTCAAAGTCCACGGCTGAACATGGTCTCCCCACAAAATACCTCATAAGGAGGATATTTGCCATAGTGTCCACGCGTGGCAGGATGATTGACAACCGCAGTTTTTTTTTCTAGTTGTTATTAGGAAGATGCTGCTGCCCATCTCCTGGTTTGTTTCCCTCTGTCACCTCTTACAACACTCACGAGACGTCATGGGATAGTGGATACCCTCACACCGCCACTACACGGTTTTATGTATATTTAGCTATTATTCCTTACCACACTGTCTGTTGTTGGGGAAATCTCCCATATATATTTGGTCAAGATCTGATAATGGAATCCATGAGAATTCATCACTCTTTAATTTGCAAAGACATCTGCGCGACAACTAACCGTTTAAAGGATAAATTAGGTAGATTTAAATTAAGCACCTAAAAAGAGATAAAAGGCACACGAGGATTTTTGATTATATCGTGAAGAATGATTGTGCACATAGATAAAATCCAGACTCAGATTTCATCCATTCAGATCCAGACCCAGATTCAATCCCTCCACCCGCAACGCTGCAGCTAAACGCTTAGTAATTGTGCTACAGAACCGTCATACGATTGTGATGAAGATTTTTATTTAACTAAAATTCTATTTGCTATTAGCTCTATTCTATTCTAATTTTGGACCAAAATTCCATGTGAAAACAGAATTTTGGATAAGTACTCATATTTCACATACATGAACCCTGTATGGTAGGTAACAATTATTGTTAAATATCCTATAATCGCTATTCTAAATTAAAGAAAGAAGAAAGAAATAACTACTTATTTGATACACACGGAAATTGGTTCAAACAATTTTCAAAAAATCTGAGCCTTTTGTTACCTACTGATAGAATCCTATCTTTATTCTTAATATACCTACGAAAATCACAAAGAATCAATTTAACTTGGTTAACACTTTCGCTCGAAGCCATATTGAAAGTACTATAGTAAGTACCTACTCTTGAATACTCGATAGATTTTCTCAGGCAAATTAAACAAACAGTAGTACCGACCAACTCAGCGTATGAATCTTAATAACAAATAAAGCACAATGATCGCCTCCAACAAGCAATTAGTTGCTCGCGAACGATCAGCAAAGCGAACGAACAAGCACAATGCCACCGTGTTTAACACAAATAGCCTTAATCTCCAATTCGCGCCATTGTCCCCCTGTTTGCGACGCTCACTCGCGATTAAACACCCAATATTCCCGCCCTTTGTAAGTAACCGTTCGGAAATCGCCACTCGACCGCTCACAGCTTTCGACATTTCATTCCTTTTCTTATACGCTTTAATTGTGGGAAAAGAGCACTCGAATTTTGCAATTTATTATGTTCGATTGTGGGAATTATTCGGTTTTTTACAGCTTACGATTCTTAAGATCGATCATTAAATGTTTACGTGTGATTCGATTCATTCTTGTGTTAATTGAACAGTTGAGAATAACGAGTCGCTGCGCAATCCTCCATTAGTCTCTTACTTTTATAAGTCATGATTTCAAATGCAAGTAACGAAACTTTCGTAATACTTGAACGAAATTTACATTTAATTCTAAAAGTAAAAGTTTAAAAAAACTACAAAGACGAGGCCCCCGACAATAATATGATATGTTATTATAAAATATAATCTGAAAAACAAACATATGCAATGCAAGCAAACTGTAACGAATTTGTGAGAGCGATGCGATGGGTAGGAAAGAGGTGTTTTCATTTTGTTCAACGGTACCTATCGTTTACGAACGCAGCGGCGCCGCCTGCGGGCATGACAGCCAGCCTCTCGTTCGAAAACAATTAAACGGTAAAAAATAAAGAAAATGGGGCGATTAGGGTCTCATGGGGTCGGCCCGGGGCGCGGTTGTGGGAACGACTTCATTGTTTTTGGACGGGCTCATTGAGATTGCTCACTCGCACGGCTGTCGTGAGGCTCCCGCACGCCGGTGACGATTTCAAACCAACTCAGACAGTCGATTTGCGATACTGAATTGAAGCTCGCATATGGCGAATTAACTTCATTGTTCGCTTAGATCAAATTTGTCAGGGCCTTTGTTTAAAAAACAAACGTTGCTTGTAATGTGGAAAAATATTTTCATTGTACTTTGTTATTACTCGCTACTGAACAATTGGTCTACGATCTTTTGAGCTTTGAATCAAAATTTTAATGTTTGCAAAATAACTGGTAGATATCGTCTTATTTTAAACTGCACAAACCTTGTATTTTTGGTATATTTTATTACTTTTATTTATTTATTTTTATTTATTTATACTTTTATGCACACAAATAAAATCGTACATACGGCGGACTTAATGCCTTAAGGCATTCTGTCCCAGTCAACCATTAGGCTAAGCAGAGATAAACATATGAGAGGTGGTGCAGCAAAAATAAACTAATTATTAGAAAAAAGGTAATGAAGTTCGAATAAACCAGTATTAACACAAGTCAAAACACAATAGAAAGGACGCGTTGATTTAGATTTCATGATACTCAATACGGTAAATGTGACACCACCTACCAAAATACAAGGGAGGCGTGTGCAGTTGTAGATACGACCATCTCTATAAACATTATCAATACCATCACCATTACAGCCTAACAAAAGTCCACTGCTGAACAAAGGCCTCCCCCCTAGATTACCTCACCCAAGAATATCTGCAATAGTTGCCACTCTTGGCCAGCGGGTTGACAACCGCAGTTTTTTTTTAATTCAGTTGTTATCAGAAAGATGTCGCTGCCAATCACCTGTTTCAGTTTCCTTTTGTCGCCTCTTAGAACACCCTCGGGATGATATGGGGTTGTGGACATTCTTACACTGCTATTGGGTACACGGTGACACTACTACAAAATGCAAACATTACTCGCCATTTAAAATGAATAATATAAACATTGCATTTGGTGATTAAATGATAATTGTGCTACCTGTCAATTTTTTTTTTTTTGTAAAACTGAAGTGACAAACAAACATACAGTCTACCTGATGGTAAATGGTTAGGTACTGCATTCATGGACACTCGCAACCAACTCAACTCAAACAAAGACGGCAGATGCGTTGTCACCTCTGAGTAATAAGATGGATTGCCTCACAACCTGCTATTATACTTCGTGCTTCGTCCTCTAGATTACTAACTGGAACTTATTAAACACATGTAGTATCACGACTAGTATTCACCATAATCTCCTCGGACGAAGCACCTCGTATAATTATGATAGAACTTCACCCAAGGTAAGTTCGTTTAATCATTAATTATACTGCTACTCTATACCCTCTAAGCTGAAACAGAGCAGTGCAGAGGGTGGTGCAGACGGACTCCTGGGCAGAGAAGAATTTGTATATTTTTGAATTCTGTCATGTTTATTATTATCAAACGTATATTAATGTGTTTATAATATAGGCGGTGTAAGAATATCTACTACCCCATATCGTCCCGAGGGTGTCGTAAGAGGCGACAGAGGAAAACTGAAACAGGAGATGGGCGGCAGCATCTTCCTGATAACAACTGAAAATAATAAAAACTGCAGTTGTGAACTCGCTTAACTCGTGGAACTATGGCAAAATCCCCCCATGAGGCAATCTATGAGGGAGGTCTATGTTCAGCAGTGGAGTTACATAGGCTGTATTGGATTGAATGGATAGACGTGCCTGATAATCTGGGTCAAAAGCAAAATTTTTAGACCCAAACAATGGCGGCGCGACGATCAAGCCTTCTTTTCATAAAGATTGGCAAAAACTTACGCTAAGCAAAATTAATATTTTAATAAAAAATACATAATTACTTTAAGGAAATAAAAATAATAAATTACGTGGTAGAGCCATGCTGCAGCTGTATTATAGTTGTAGTACGAATGGGTCGGCTGGTGGGAAGGACCACGCTCTAACAGAATACCAGCGTAAAATAGCAGCTGGTGTGTTTCGTATGGTGAGTGTAGAGAACCGAAAACCCTTTTTACTGGATACGAGGCATCTTATAGTTCTTCAGGGATGACAAAGCATCTGCATTTGATTCTTGATCAGGGTTAGATGTAGGTGGCTATGGGCCACAGTATCCACTTACCATCAGGCGGACTGTGAAAAGCACGTTTTTTACCCTTATTCTATAAAAAAATAAGTTCCACACAAAATCCGGTTTCTTCGCGATGTTTTTCTTCACCACCGAGCATGTTGTGTACTTAAAGTGGCAATTAAAGTTTCATTGCTGACGGCGGGATCGAAGCCGGGTTTATCGCGTATTGTGATTTTAAGCGAGCGCTTAACTCCTGAGCTATTCGACACACTCCATAAATTTCTTTAACCTTTATACAATAGAATGAGTCAAAATATAAAATAAGATGGCCCTTTATCATCAATATATGACGCACCCACCTCTTATTTGTCAATCGGAGGCGTCAACGGCTCTTCACAACTTGTAACAGGTGTAATGTCGCCCAATCTTCCCTTTTCACAAAGCAGCACGTGCTCACAAGAGGCACGTTTGCGTATATCTCGCGTGGAGATCGCACGTCCGCAGCGGCCTCTAGCGGTGGAGAGCGGAGGCGCGTGTCGAATCGCGCCCACGTCCTCCTCCGAGAGGTAAAGAGGCTAATTGTCGCACGTGTTGCACTTAAAGTTCTATTGTTTAATAGACAACCGTTCTGACATTATCTATGCCAAAAGATTTACAATATATAATACGCATTAGAATATAATATTGAATATAATAGGTCTTTACCAATGAAATTGCCGTTCTGCAGTACCTCCTGGCCATTTCAAATCAAAATATTTTTTTGGCCTAGAACTCTAATTTCAAATTAATTTTATTTTAAAAACATGGAATTATTTTTTCACAATTAGTCATTTGTTTATTGATTGTCATTATATTTTTATCGCATTTGAATCTTTTTCGCTCATCATGGATACGTTAAAAATTCGAGTAAATATTGAATATCAGTACCGTCGTGGCAGCAACGCGGCACAAGCGGCACGTTTACGAATCGAATACTACAAATGAACGCACCACCTGTTATTGGTTTGCCCGCTTCCGTTCAGGAAATTTCGATCTGAAAAATGATCCCCGTGGTCGTCCGAAAACTTTGGTCGACAATGACGAATTAAAGGCGATTGTGGAAGCTGATGATACTCAATCTACGGCTGAATTAGCAGTAGCTTTCGACGTTAGCATCAAAACAATATTGGGCCATTGGTGTCAAATGGACAAGGTAAAAAAAGCTTGACAAATGGGTGCCCCACGAACTCAATAATCGCCAGCGCGAAGTACGCGTCATTACGTGCCTTGCACTGCTAAACAGGCACACAAACGAAGGAATTTTGAACCGCATTGTTACCTGCGATGAAAAATGGGTTTTGTTTGACAATCGCAAGCGCTCAGCAAGTTGGTTAGATCCTGGTTCAGCACCTAAACAATGCCCTAAACGAAAACTTACTCCTAGAAAAGTGATGGTGACTGTTTGGTGGTCTAACGCCGGTGTGATTCATCACAACTTCTTACCAAACAGGATGAGCATTACTGCAGATGCGTGCTGTGAAGAACTGAACACAATGATGGAGAATCTCGCACGTCACCAACCAGCTTTCCCGTCGTCCACGCTGCTCCTGCACTAAAACGCGCGACCTCATACTGCATAACAGACGGTCTCCAAGTTACAAGAGCTGGGGTTCGTGGCGCTCTCTGTCATCCGCCGTACTCACCAGACCTTGCGCCTACAGACTTCTACTTTTTCCAGAATTTGGATAACTTTTAGCTGGAAAAAAATTCAATACCCGAGAGGCAGTACCTACAAAATGCCTTTAAAGAATTTGTTGTCTCCCGTACAGCTGATTTCTTCAAGAGGGGCATTAATAGACTGCCACTGCGTTGGCAAAGATGCATCGATTGCATGGGTGCTTACTCTGATTAATAGAAATAAAAAATATAGAAAAAAATTTATGTTAACTTATTTCATAAAAAACGGCAACTTCATAGGTAAAGACTTAATAGATTACAAGAGTACTTATTGAAAGTCATTTAAGTTTTTTTCGGTTCGGAAAAAACCTCTGTCCTGAGAAGAACCAGTAAGAAACCCAGTGGGAGTGGGACTTTTAAGAAAAATAATTAGCAATATAATAATTTATACATTTATAATAATATTTCATAATTTTTAATACTCTATATAAATAAATATAAAATAACTGGCTTCTATTAAGCTCAGGGATTATTTGCATGCTATGGATATAAATAACCGTTTTAAAAAAATATGTCTGTCTGTCCGGGCTCATCTTCGGAATAGCTGAACCGATTGTGATGAAACTGAACTTACGAACAGATAGAGAGCAATGCAAGGAGGGATCTAGGCTTTTTATTCAAAAATATTGAAGATTTTTTTATAAAAAACCTGAAAATTGATAAAACAAATGGTGTTTATCATAAAGCGAAGCCGGGGCGGGTTGCTAGTATGCAATAAAATCCCTGTTACCTATTCCTACAATTACCTAATCAACCCGCTTTTGTGACGACGGTGAATTGCCATTACAAAAAGAATTTTTTGTACACCTCATCATAAATAATAGTTCTACACTTAGGTAACACAAGTAATGGTAACAAGTAACATAAGTAGTGGTGTACTCTAGTTATGTTTAAGGTTTTTTAAGTGGAGAAGAGTCTGCCACGCTTCCCCAATGTGTTTTGAAAGACATAACAAAATGCCCTCAAAATTAACACGGATAGATAAGGCTGAATGAAGTGTTAAAAATAAAACTCTATTTCTATCACTATTACTAAAGTCTACCACATCCACACGTCCAATGCTGAACATAGGCCTCCCCCATAGATTGCAACAAAACTTAATTTAGTTAGAAAATTAAATATTAAATCAAAATTAAATCAAAGAGCTCCTTTAGTTCGGAATTGAATGTAGTTATTATGTTGTCGAAAATCAATAGATAATAAGTTATTTTTATGTTCCATAATCATTACAATTGTTACAAAAAATACCCAAGCAAACTTAATTTATAATAAAATGAACACGTAGTACATTTATATAGACCGGAAATAATGAATGTCATAGATAATAATTAGGTATCGTTTATATGATACTGAATTAATTGATTAAGAATGTCGTACTATAGCATGAAAATAACAAAACTTTGATACAAGAACTGCCATCTATCGGTAGCTGTAGTAAATAGGAAGTACGCCATCTCTTGACAAGTAGCAAAAGTTATAAAAAAAATATTTTAAAGTTCATATTTTTCATTTCACATAACTACTACTGTATGTTTTTAAAATTAATGAAATCAACTTTATAACATAATATTTTATGTTTATAATTTACGATCATTGATACTTGGTCAAATAAAGCTCAAATCGCTACTTCTCCTCTACATCAGCTCATAAAACTCCACAACTGAGCATTAGCCCCTCCTGTTTGCCATCATTATAACATTAGGTAAACGGATTGAGGATCACAGTACTAGATGTCTTGCACCCAATATACTCTGTTTGCACCTTTGACGCTTTGCCCTGTCTCCAGCATACGCCTGGCATAAACGAAATGATTATACCGCCATCTGTCGGAAGCCATAAAATCTTTCTGACGTTTCTCATCGTCACTTCTGCGGGATGAAATGAGGCGATAAAATTCATTAAATCACTACCACAAGACATTGTTTATTTAGATTTAAAATTGGAAGCATAAATAACATTTCACTGCAAAAAAAAACTCTTTTATTCCCTCTCTCAGTCCACGTTTCTACACATTTAATAATAATCGGTAGATACTAACGAAATAGTATTGGCAATATACCTTTAAAATTTAAATGTTTCTCAATACGTTTAAAAATTATGGTTTGTTTTTTATTTATCGACTATTTATTTGATTACGTTACCTTTAAAATTGAACTTTTAAAGGTACATATCTAAAAATGCAAAACGACAACGTTATAAATAAAATTGATATGATTAATGGAGTATTACAAGTATATGAAAAAAAAACGTATATCCAACGGTGTTATGATTAGGTGTGAACCAGTGTATTGCTTATTATTGTTCTCTGCTATTTTATCGTCTCAATCTTTTCCCTTTTCTGACGCAATAATTTCGTTCCAAATGTTACACCCAAGAGTCTGTAAACAGGCAAGACGATGCCCGTTCGCAAACTGGGAAAATAAGTAAATTGGTTCTCAAGTTATCCGTCCAACGACCAATTTTTTCGGAACCGTCCACCGTTACCGAGTGGCTGAAAATAAGGCAAGGAGCATACCAGTGATCTTTATACAGGACATAAAATAACGTTTAGTTTAACTACGTATATATTTATATTATCTCATAGTTGTGGAGATATTTTTGTATTTTTACTGATTATTATTATAATTGTATATTTTCTTAACACAAATAATCTTTTTTATTGCCTTGTGGTGCCGCTACACCACACCGTAAAGCTGCAGCGTGGCTCTACCACGTAAAAATACCTATTCCTCATAGCTATAATACCTAGAGTCGTGGTAACTCAGGAGCTAAGCGCTTGCAATAAATTCCACAGTACGCGAGCAAACCGGGTTCGTAACCGTCGGCACCAATGAAATTGTTTATTGTAATTTAAAGTGCTGGTTTACCAAGTGCTCGGCGGTGAAGGAATACACGGTGAGGAAACCTGCATGTCTGAGAAACCGGGCTCGTACCCGGCGGCACCAATGAAATTGTTTAATGTAATTTAAAGTGCTGGTTTACCAAGTGCTTGGCAGTGAAGGAATACCTACATCGTGACGAAACCTGCGTGTCTGAGTAATAAAACATTTCAACATCATGTGAACTCCGTCAACAAACACTGGAGCGATAGACAAATTTCTCCAAAACCCCCTCAGGAATTAGAGGAGGCCTTTGCCCAGCTCTTAGACCTAAGGATGTAACTTTAACTAACTTTAACCTTATACTTTTAATACGTGGTAGAACCATGGTATATCTATATTATGGTTGAAGCACGAATGAGTTGGCTCGAAGGACCGCGCACAGAATACCAGGGTAAAAATAGCAGCTTAAAGTTGCTGTGCTTTGTATGATAAGTGAAGAGAACTGAAGACAAGGGTCTTCAGTTCTCTTCACTCATCATAGATTTACTAGAAATCAGGCATTTCATCTTAGCCCTCAGGGCTGACAACAGATCTGTAATTTGGTTCTTAAACTAAGAAAGATGTAGATGTCTATAGGCTACAGCATGCACTTACCATCAGGTGGACTATGCGCTCATTTGTCACCCTTATTCAATAAAAAATGCCAACTAGTTTTAGCACAAAAAAAACAATTCTAAGTTACGGTACAGTACATTTCATAGTACACTTATCATATGGTCTTTACAACTAAATGATTAAACCAATCAATTAAAATTTACCATAAAATAAAATATTCATGTAATTATTCACGACCGTCGAAAATTCGCAATCGTGCACCGAGCTTAAGTTTAAGAGTCTGGTTTCTTAGCATCCCCACACTCAAATTACAAGTTACGACCAACAGAGGGCCGGCAAATATTTGACTTCTGGTAATTGCCACATGAGAATCTTATCTCATTTTACAATGTCTAACCGATGCCCCTTATTTGGAAAAAAATACGTATAATACCTATGTTTACATTTTGCTGCCATGGGGAAAATTTTATCATTAATTTTAATGAGATACTAGAAAAATATAATAACGCAATTGAACTGTATGTACACTATACAGATCAAAGCATAACTCTGCCAATGGTAACAGAAACAGATTTTTTTTATTCAATATAGATTATAAATAATACATATTGAAAGTCACTCTTTTGTTTAATTACCACTGGTTCGGAAAAAACCTCTGTCCTGGGAAGAATCAGCAAGAAACCCAGCGGGACTTTAAAAAAAAATAACAGCTTACAACCACGTATGTTACACAATTAACAACACAAAATAAATTAGAAATAACTTGGTAGCGATCACCTCTTTCCCAGGGGTTATTATCATTCACAAATTCCTTAATATTATAATAACCCTTTTTAAACAAACTTAGTTTAATAAAGTTTTTGAACTTTGAGCAGGTCAAATTTTGTATATTTTCTGGGATTTTGTTGATATTGTCTGGTTAGATATAAGTTATACCAATAACATTTAATACATATGTTATTGATATATATCTTAGTTATATCATATAACTAAGATAAATATCAATAACATTTTTAGCTAAAATAATAATAATAATAAGTTCTTTATTTCCAAAAGGTAGTACAAACAGATATTTGCTTAACACTTAATAAAGCTAATTTGGTACATATATTTGAAACATAGCATCTGCAGCCGAACTAGGAGACGAAAATGTATTTATTTTTATTACCACTTTTTATAAACTTGCTTGCATGTTTGTTCGGGCCGAATTTAGTACCTAACTGATTTTAAGGCTGGGTGTTCCTGTTTTTGTCCGTTTTAAAATTGCTTTTTGATAGCTAAATTATTATTACATTTAGAATCTGAAAAAAAAATATTTTAGATGTATTCTTACTCCTTACGATGTACACGATACAATACAATTTTCTCGATAGAAAAAAATTACTACGTTCGATTTGCAGTTTTTTTACAAAGCCAAATTTCATTTTAAACAAGTACTAACACTCCTTTTTTTCTATAAAAAATATCAATTTATAGGTAATTCATTTTGGAATCGATTCCACCCGATCGTTTTTTTTTTCATTACATTTATTTAAAAAAATATCGACCTTTCAAGTGATTTTCGATCCGCGCGTCGCTAGCCTGATTTCCATTTGCCAGTGTCCCGCGTGGTCCGCGGGACGTAGCCGAGATAAAACCTGTGCCAAATTTTTGCGCGCACTTCTCTTCTGCTACGTAAATAATATTTAGGAAATAAAATAACTATAGTTTTATGGAACTTATATTGACCATAGCTAAGGTTTTGTTTGTGTGTTTATTTCTCATTGTGTAAATATTTGTTTATAACTTTAAAACTATATTTTTGTAATTATTTTGTAAAATCACGATCATAATATGCGCGGCCCTACTCGATCTTTGCGACGACCGCTTGTAAATACCTAATGCGCTTGAAAACCCAGCCTTAAACTAACTTTCCGATGAGCTAGAGATTTGAAATTTTGAAAATAGCTCAGAATCGGTGACAAAGTAATGTGAAAAAAACAAAAAGAAGAAAAATCAGTTTTATACTTTTTACTACGTTTTAAAAACGTGATATTTTACATTTTTTAACCTACCGATTGACATGAAAACAATCATTATGGTAGGGATAGACTGGTCCCAACATATATATATAATCTATGGGTCCCACGTACGCAACGTATGCGATGCAACGCTCTACGTTAAGCTGAACGCACATTTGTCCGCACCGTACGCGTCGTACGCGCCGTACGCGCCGTGTTTTACTGATGGCCTCGCACATTTGCCCGTACGCACCGTTCAACGTTTCCAACCACGTGAAACGGTACAGTGAAATTGATCGCTCGAAATCACTATGGAAAGAAATATAGTAATAGCCTGCTTATTGGCAGAGGAAGAAGAAAATAAAATTCGAAGAAAAGAAGATTCTGGATTCATAATATTAATTTAAAAAGGCAATTGTATAGAATATGAAGGAGATATACTTTATTTAAGGCGCATGGTTGAGCAAAATGTCGCGCTAGTCGTTATTTCTGCGGTTTTAGGAGCTATCTACTTTTTATTAAAAGGTATACCACCTAATAAAAACACATTAAATTTCTACATAATATTGATTCCATAATAGTCATATCCAATTTTTTAAAGGAGTAATTATTTGAATAATCTCCTTACAACGAAACCACATAAATGTGAAATAATTATTGATAACATCCATCTCCTCGTAAAGTAAGCATTATTTTATTTTGCGATTGACACCAGTGGATAGGCAATTTATTAATGAACATTTCGATCGATTAAATTTTTTCAAAAGACCTAAATTTGATTTTATTAAGAAATTATTTTAAAATCTGGGCGTATTCATTGCCCACGGGTAGCGGGATCGGGAGTCAGTGAGCGGCATGCTTTTGAAGGTGAAACCTGTGTCGTTAGTCACTGCGTCGGCCATCGCACATGCTCGCTTACGTCATCTTATCAGTAGATAATATTATTACTTAATAGGTTAGTTATAGGTTATAGTTATTATTAGTTAGTATTATTTGTTTGTTTTGGGTATAGTTTTTTGTATTAGTTATATATTTGTTGTTGTTTACTGCTCGAAGAAGCTTTTTGTGTGTATTTTTTTGAAGTAAATGCAAATAAAAAAAAATGAAGCATCATTAGCATGTAAGGTTCGAATCCATAATTAACATTTTGACAAATATTATAATTTACACTATAAAAAGCTAATTCAATATTAGCAGTATAGTATATAGTTAAAATAATCCTAATACCTAACCACAATATCTTAGTAGGTATAGTAATTAGGTAAAAGTATGCAAGTAGGTATTAATATACCCACCCAGTATAACTAATCACAATAGGTACCTATGTAGGTATTATGATCAGATAAAAGGTACTTATCAAAATAGTTACTTACTTTTAGTAAGTAGTTACTAATACGTACCCAGGCATCATTTAATTACAACCCAAAAACCCCCATAACTAAGCTGACCATTTATTTTTTAACTCAAAACGGGACATGGGTTAATTCCAGTTAAGCAAGTTAACATTAAAAATAAACATAACTTTTAATGTTATTTATTTCGAAAAACTGTAACTTTATACAATTAGTATTCATTAATTATAATTATTTTTATTATAACAAATTTTCAAAAATAAAAATCGATCACCAGTTCACCAGCTTCATTAAAGCAAAGTTCCTCAGACAGTAATTATTAAATGCAATATATTTTTTAAAGTTGGTGATAATTTTAAATAAGAATAAAATTCTGGGGATGCTTTTTTTATTGTTACCTTTGTTATCAACATCGTCTTTAGAACTGGAACCGTAAGTAATTTTTTTCAGAAGTCCACAATTTATTCAAAATAGAAAAATACTCTTTCTACTGGAGCATTTGTACCAGGTAGACATCAAATATATTCGATTAAAATGAAAAATGAATTATGTTGAATATTGTTGGTGCGAAAGAGTTTGTATACTTCCATCCAACAAGTTTTTGGAAACTTTTAAATTATCCCATTCAGTTATTTTGGTCGGTCCCGCTCTCGCACTGACGTGACGTCTGACAAACTTCATAATTTTAAGTTTTCGCGCGGTTTCGGAAAACAGGACAATTTTGTGTCCCCGAGGCTTTGTTTGGGGACAACAGGACAGGTGTACGAGAAAGGACAGTCCGTTCAAAACGGGACGTATGGTCACTTTACCTATAACCCTTATACTTCTTGTTGGTTTTGGTTTTTAAATTACCTTTATTATAACCCTTATGTATAAATAAATATAATTACGTATGTAGAAATAAAATTGAATAAAAATAAAAACAAAGCATGTTTTTTTCATCCTCATCAATCATTCATCAATCATTGGGGTGAGGATAATGTCAGCCAGCATAAGTAATAAGCAGGATAAGTTACAAGGTGCTCAGCTCAAAAATGTTACTTTTCAATACGTGACACGTAAAAATTAACAATAATAAAAAACACACCTATTTACCTATAGTGAGTAGGTATCTTTTAAACTCACTATTTTCAATGCCTCATTTTCTCATGTTAGATACCTTCCGGGCGTTCGAAATGAATGATGTAATTTTTATTAAACAGAAACAGAATATTTTTTATTCAAAAAAGATTATAAACAATACTTACTGAATGTCACTATTTTGTTATATTACCACTGGTTCGAAAAACCTCTGTCCTGGGAAGAACCAGCAAGAAACCAGCAGGACTTTTTTAAATAACAGCTTACAATTATGTATGTTACACAATTAACAAGACAAAACAAATTAGAAATAGCTTGTTAGCGATCACCTCATTCCCAGGGGTTATTATCATCCATAAATTCCTTAATATTATAATAACCCTTTTTATACAAACTTTGTTTAATAAAGTTTTTGAACTTTGAGCAGGTCAAATTTTGCATATTTTCTGGTATTTTGTTGTAAGCGTATACATCGCCCCAAGAATGAATTACTGACTCGATGGAGTCGAGTAACTGGTAGGTACTTGTGTAGCTTGTGTCTGTTCCTAGTATTTACAGAATGAATATCACTTATTTTGTAAAATTACTTTTATTTTGTGTACGTACATTACATTTTCATAAATGTATTGAGAGGCCATAGTTAATATATTAATTTCCTTAAATTTTGTCGCAGCGATTCTAGGCTTTAAATCATAAATTGCTCTTATGGCCTCTTCTGTAAAACAAATATAATTTCAGTGTCAGCTGCGTGTCCCCATAGCAAAATACCATACGACATTATGCTATGGAAATAGCTAAAGTAAACTAGTCTAGCTGTCTCAATTATATATTAATTAGATAATATGTGAGAATACATAATTCTAATATAATGCAACTAATATACCGAATTAAAAAATGAAAATACATTTATCATTGTCTGCCGTGTCTATTTCCATAAAATAGTTTATTGATGTTGAAAAATAATACTACGTTTGTACAGTGATGGCGTCTTCCAGATTTCTTACGCGATATATTGTAGCGAGAGTCGGCGGACCGAATGCTCAAGGTCGTTCGCTAGGGTAGCCTTAAAGACCTTAGATTATTTACTCTTTAGATAAAGTTACGGCGGCTCAAAAGCGTCAAAAAAATATCAGCTAACTGTTAGCCTCTAAAGCGCTCCCCGCTCCTCACTGTCAATTGTAACGCCAAGAGATACGCACGCACGGCTCATTTTTTGAGGTAAATTATTTTGGTGAAAATGACATGTTGCGCAATCAAAATTTGCAGAAATTACAAAGGACGTTTAAAAACAAGTAACAAAATCTCCTACCATCGGCAAGTAACTCAAAACTAATAGTAATTTACGAAAACAAAACTAATAAATTGATAATTTTATTTACAAAATCAACGCGTCGTTTTTTGGTGTTGCCAGTTTTGGATTGCGAATTTCCCCGTATAGTTGTCTTAAAAGTTCATTTTTACCCGATTGCACCAGAAGGAGGAAATACATCATGGTGTGTGTATGTGGGTATATTTCAAAAATTGTTTAGCTGAGCCTACAGCCTAAACGGATGGACCGATTGTTTTTGTTTTGCAAGCTTCCGCGCAGTCGGGTGTTTTTTATTGTCTTAAATATTTTTTTCTTTATTTTTTCTCTTGCTTATTTGTGTTAATAAATAGTATTGTATAATAATTGTCAAAATCGAATGTGACCATTTGGATACATGGTTTTAGGATACCTATTGATCCTATAATTAGAAGTCGATGGGTGGGCATAATAAGAAAAAGAGAAATTATTTTGGATGAAAAAGGAGGAAATGTGTCTCGATTTTTAGACGATTCTTCATTATCTAAATATACACAACAGATCGTTGGTTACATTTCAGGTTGTGTTGTGAGATGTCTGCGTAGACAAATCAAATGTACTGCATGCACTGAATGTTTGTTTTCAAATGAAAAGCATGAATACCATAAACTAGTTAGCGCACGGGATGAAGGCGGATTGATTTATGCTTCAAGGGATGTATATTCTATATGTAAGACTTCGGAGACAGTAATCAGAAAATTTCTTAGACAACATTTTATAATGACTAGGCCTACTTACACAAAATTTTTATCTTGTATATTAAAACAATTTATTGATCATAAAAATACTTATTTTAAAGTTGAAACTGAACAAGCGTGTGGTTCTCTTCACCAAGTGAACCTAATAAGACTGGTCGCTGAAAAATATTTGACCATACGCTGTTATCATATAGCTAAATTAGATGATGTAAAAGTGATGCAACCTCAAAACGCAAATTATTTAAAAACAAGATCAAAGAAACTACTGCTCCAAATAAACTGATCACGCAAGAGGATCTGTCGTTAGTGAGGATAAAGCTATCTGTGAATGTTTTAATTATTTTTCGCGAATATTGGTTCAATCCTGGCAAATCAAATACCTAAAGTTAATCAAACAGTATTAGACGCAATAATTATCGAGACTGGAAGTAATGTTATGTCTTATTGGCCACGTAACTCTACACGAAATTGACAACATTATAGATGATTTAAATCCTAACACTAGCACTGGATTAGACGGGGTAAGTACGAAATCTATAAAATGTATCAAGAACATAATTGCTGATGAGCTTGTAAACTGCATCAATAATTGCTTTGAACAAGGCGTATTTCCAGACAGTCTAAAAGTAGCAAAAGTAACTCAATATATAAAACCGGAACTAGATCAGATCCCGAAATTACAGACCAATCTCAATATTACCAGTACTATCCAAAATTTTCGAGCGTGTGTTATATAATCGTCTTGCAAACTATTTAAATTCTAAAAATACTATTCGATAAACAATATGGCTTTAGACCGAAATCGAACACTCTTTCAGCTACAATAGATTTAGTCACAAAAATTAAAGTTGGCATAGACAAAAACAAATAGCGCTCGGTATTTTATAGATCTTAAAAGCATTTGATACAGTTAGCCATGAACTGTTACTGTGTAAATTAAAACATATGGGTATTTCCGATCTGCTTTGAATATTTTTGCTTCATATTTATCCAATAGATATCAAGTAGTAAAGATTGGCTCTAATCAAAGTGAACCAAAATTAATCACTTTTGGTACCGCAAGGTTCCATATTAGGACCTTTTTTCTGATTTACATCAATAGTATTAAGGATATAGGGTTAAAGGTAATATTACATTATATGCAGACGATACAAGTCTGTTTTACTATGGATATTCAATTGACGAATTGATTACCGATGCCCAATTAGATCTCAACACATTGAATCTGTGGTTTCAATCTAACCGTCTAACTATAAATATTACTAAAACACACTATGTAATTTTACATCAAAAATAAAAATTGGTAACTATAAGCCTCTCACAATAAATAGTGAACCAATTTCTAAAGTAGATAATGAAAATACCTTGGTCTCCGGTTGGATAATCATTTGACATTTAAGTCTCATATAAATAATATTAAATCTAAATTAGTTTCTCTCACTGGCGCACTGCGAAATATAGTAAAATGTTTCCACGTAGTGTGCGTTACACTATTTATAATTCATTAGTCAAACCATATTGAATACCTTATAGAAGTCTGGGGCACAGGCAAAACCAATATAGAAACAATACAGGTAGCACAGAATAAACTGATTAAGGTACTTTTAATTACGACTTTTCACTCCAACAGCCCAAGTTTATAAGGACACTAAAATCATGAATATATCACTTACATATAAATATTATACTTGCATTTTAGTACGTAAAATACTAAATAAAGCATTCACACAGAATTAAGTTTTACAAAAATAAACCTATAACAAAACTAAGACCAAGACTTTACAGAGAATTAAAACTACGTACAGCACGTACTAACTACGGTAAAAATGTATTTTAAATGAAGGTGCCTAATCTACAACAAACTACCAAAGAGATAAGGGATGCCAAATCTATGACAACCTTTAAAAGATTACTAAAACAATATTTTCTAAACACATAATCAAGGTGGTTTACTTCTTCGTGAAATTGAGCTTAATTTGATTGGGTGGTTGTAATATTGCTAGGTAAATTAAAATGCTAAAATGTTAATAAATTAGCATAATATCAGCTTCGATCTAATAAAATTATGATTAATAAGCCTTACTTTTATAGCAATATAAATATGTGTCTATAGGTATGTATATGTATGTATATATGTATGTATATACGTATATAAAATATGATTAAATATATATGTATGTATGTACTAATAACTAATAAAAAAAACAAATAAAACAAAATATTAAAAAAGGACTTCTTAACAAGTATACATATAAATACAGATATAGTTATTAAATTTCATTAGGTCATTTAATTATCCAACCAAGTAATAATTGCGCTCAATCAAGAATACATAATGTCACTTCCAGTCTCTATTGCTCAACGTAAATTCGATTAAATGAAACTAAAAGTCGGTATATGAATATTTTTGCACTCGGCGATCGAACCAAATAAGTAAGCGTAATGAATGTTTACCTTAATCTTTGGTAGCCTTCTTTTATTGTTGTACTGTACTCATAACGTTTTAACATTATTTGTTTAGAGTTTAGACTATATAAAAATGGTATTTTATTTTGTTATCAGTTTGTTTGTGTGTCGTGCCGTTTAATATAAAATTATGTTAGTGTTGTACATTTCTCATGTAAGTGAATTTTAATTCTTTTGAGAAATAAATATCTTAAACCATATAAAAGTTAAAGTTCCTTATTAATTTGTATTTAAAATACAAGAAATTTCAAGAATTGCTACATATACTAAAACCATATCTTTCAATGGAAAACTCATGATTTAGAAGGCCAATTGAAACAGAGAAAAGACTTGTTGTATGTTTGAGGTAAGTATTTTTATTGATAATTAATCAGGTATAATTGGGTTTTTGAATTAAAATTAACTATATTTTTTTTTAGTTCAGTATTTAAATAATTTATTACTAAGTATTCATATTGATAATCGATGCAAAAAAAAATTAAATTATGTATAATTAATTACGAATTAATTAAAAGTTATAAAAATACAAAAATTATCACGTAAGTCGAAACCACCAGTTTTAGTGGAAAATCCACTAAGTTGGCAACATTAGACAACACTAAGTATCAGCACGCGCCGAACGCGCCGCGTTATATGACGTCATCAGCATGCGTCCTTCAATATTCGGATACCTACCGCATTTTATAAAATTCGGCGCGTACGGTGCGGGTGTAATGTGCGAGGTTTCATATGATTTCGTTCAGACGTTGACGTTCAGCTTTAGTGTACACACTTGACCTACGTATGCAACGTACGCAGTATTGTCAACATCTAAACTAGCTCTCCACCAGATTCAACTTCTAAAACCACCAGAAAACCACTAACAAAAAGTGACCTTACACTCGTAATCCCTAAATTTTCCACTAAATAAACTTTTGTTTATGACGAAAGAAAAAAATAGGTATGTTAGTAATTGTTTTATTTTATTATTACATACTATGTAACAAAATATTAAATTTCTATGTAAATAAACAATAAATATATATATATATATATATATATATATATATATATATATATATATATATATATATATATATATATATATATATATATATATATATATATATATATATATATATATATAGGAACAATTAATAAATCAACCAGTCAACATCTATTTATTATCTAATTAACTGTTATTTTAAATTAAATCATCTTCTTCAGATGCATCATCTTTGTCGACACCATTAACTTCGGTTTCAGATGGATATGATTTTTTGGTATTTATTTGTTTTATAACGCTTATCGGAATTTTCAATTCGTTGCAGCATTTTCCTGCCAACCTCATACCGCAGCGTACTCTTAAAATGGCCGCTAAGGGATCAAATTTGCTTGTTTTTTTTATTACAGAGTAATCACAAAAATGGATCATATGATGCACGTCATGTCCGATGAATCATTTTGCCTACACAGTAAAGTAAATTCTCCTGAAATTACGTAGATATATACTTCGAAACGTATAAGTGGCTTAACAGTCAAGTGATCATCTTTCCACTAATTGAAACTTAATTCTACTGACCCACTAGAAAAACCACCAGCTGGAAGTATTGCATCACTAAAAGCAATATTTCTCCACTAAAAGGAGGGATGAAACCACCAGTTTTAGTGGAAAATCCACTAAGTTGGCAACACTAATGGGATTGCGTACGAATATCCCCTCCACCTTCCCACGCCGATCTAGACATCGCAGATCGACGTTGCGTCGGACGCGTGTGATTGCGTTGCATACGATAAGTGTGTGTTCTAGTGCATAGTTTTTCATACAAAATCAAGAGTCCAGACGTCATAATGCGTTACATACGTTGCGTACGTGGGATCAGTCTGTCTCTACCTTTATTGTTTAAGGTTATTGTTGCTAATGACATTCATTTATATTTTTTAATTGCCGTAAGATGGCGGTGTTAGAGAACCCTTCACAATATTAATAATATCTTCCATACAGAATTTCGGTCACGATGGCTAGCCATCTGCACAGGACAGGATTATAGTGCCCGAGTCTATGCACATGCACAAGTGCTCTTTCTATTGCGCGGTTTTCCATTTACCATATTATTTTTTAGATTCCATTTCCAACTTTTAAAATAGAGTGTAATACGAGTATGTTCCTTAAGTACACATTTTATTTTTAAGATTGGATGAATTCAAAATTTGACTTCTCTGCGTTGATTATATTTTCGTCTTAAATGTAAGAAATATAACAAACAAATACGATGACTTGTCGAGACCATTTTTACGTGCTGTAGAACTGAAGTATGTGTTAGTACTGCCCAAAAACCGAGCGTAGACCGGCGGCACGGCGACGGCGCCGTGCCGGTGTCGTGCCGGTAAATGGAAAACCGCCCATTACCTCACTCTCATAGTCCGATGGGACGGTAAACCGACATGACCGGAAAAAGATCTTCTCTCTCTCTCTCTTCCCTTAATCTCATAGTAACGTAGACTCTCACAGTTACTCTAATGGGATGGCAATTCGATGGAAGAGAAATCAGGCGCAATTCCAACTTTAAGCTTTAAGTACTTTCCCAGGCACAAGAGTAAAACACCACCAACTTCCTGATTCCTTGCTACTACTGAGAATTTCTCCGGGGTTCAAACCCGGGACCATATGATTAGCAGTCGCGCTTACGACCACTAGACCAACGAGGCAGTTCTTATCTCAAGCTTTGTTCGAGTAAGTTAAAGTCTTCGTTTGAGGGGGTTTTAGGGCAAAAAACCGCGCTGCCCCAATTTTTTTTTAGTGGCTAAAAGCCAAAACTACCAAACGGGCGGCAAAATTTTCAAAATCCTGAATTTTTAAATTATGTAATATTTAAATTCCTATTTATAGATTTTCAAGTCTAACCATTGCAAACGCACAACAAAAAAGGAACGAGAAGTGCTGGTATTCGAAACTGTGAGTGTAATCTTTTTTTCCATTTCAAAAAGAAATAAAAATACACAATAAAAAACAATAGCTACTCTTTATTTTACACCAAGGAAAGATTAGCATAACAAAATATACAAATATTGAAGAAAGACAAGAAGCGGTTTTATTACTACACAGCAATTTCTACCAGACAACCAAAAAAATAAAAAATAAAGGGAAGAAAAAAATACCTCCCAGCTTCTCCCCTATCCACACGAATGTCCCGCATTGACCTTTTATAAAGTTGACTGCTTTAAAAACAAAGGTGTTGAACAGTGTTGAATATTTGAATTAAACCAGAATCTATGTGTATGAATCATAGGTTTTAATCAAACAATTTATTGGATCGTCACTAGGATTGCAATGACAATTTTAAGTGTTTTAAAATTTGACATAACAACTGCCATTGAAATTTTCACTGTTGTAATTATTGCATTTCCTTGAAATTAATATCATGAACGTTCACAAGCTATGGGATTACAAAGAATACGTAAATGTTAACGGTGTGATGTTAACCAGCGAGTTAATATCCGTGCTGCAGACTTCTTTGACGTTGCTACAAGTGGAAAATCATTTTATTACTATGCAATATTGGGGTCAAATATACGCTATTGATGCAGAATATCACATAGCTGTTGGCATAAACAAAGACGCCCTCAACGATCGAAAATATTTTTACACAACAGATTTTAAGTTTTGGGGGCTACTACCGAAAGCTAAAAAGAAGTACAAATCTCTTTCTTTACTTGCAACACAATCGTTTCGAGGTGATCCTTCAGAAAAAATCAAAGTTTTAGACGAAGCATTAGACGAAAATGACCCAGAACGCTGCAAAACTATGAAAGAAGAGGCAAGACTAGCTGCTACTATAAGCAACATTTGCGAAGAAGCAGAAGTGTGTGCAAGAGGTCAGTTGATTAAACAACCAGAAGGTACTGTAGTCATTAACCCTAACTTCTATGGTCTAACTGCAACAGAAGCAAAAGTGCTCAAATCATATCTTCATATACGACCAGCTCAGCATAAGTGGAATACAAATCTCCTTACTCGCCCAGATTATAATTACAGTATGGACTTTCTGGATTCCATTGATCAAGATATACCAAAAGGTTGCTGGAATTTAAATTTAGAAAATGTTGGCAGTGTTGCCTACCTCAAAAGTCACTACTGGCCAGGAATGATGTACTTTCATAAAATTAGAACGCCAGACGCTGGATTTTTGTATGTTGGTAATGGACAGAAAAATTTAGACGTACCTTTTCTTCTTTAAAACGACAAAACCATGGAAGAAACCATTATTTTATTTAGTTGCTTACTATAATTAAAATATAGTATTGCGTGGGATTCACCAAGCAAGAAAGCTAAAATAACTGGGAGTTTACTTCTATATTTATGTTCTTTTAGTAAAGATAAATTAAGACCACTTAGAAAATAAAGTATTTGTTTTATTTCTGTCTATATGAGCTACTGCCACTGGGAGCCGCTGGAGCTGGAAATAAAACTCCTCACCTACCTTGCGATAATTTTGGAAGTATCTTAAACAAGATGTAACACCCTATTTCACCCCCTCAGAGATTGAATTTTCCAAAATCTTAATGGGTGTCTGCGCCGAGATCTCGTGATGAATGAGTCAGTCAGTGGTTTTTCGCTTATATATAATACTAGCGATCCGCCCCGGCTTCGCATGGGTGATTTATGGATCTCGATAACAGCGTCTCCTACCGGGTGTAATTGTAATGTGTTTACACCATGCAGGCACCCACTCAAATATATACAAAAAATTTCATCAAAATCGTTGAATAAAACTACTTTTACGGATTTTATCGCGATAAAAGTTCGTGTAGTGTTCGCGTAAATATAAGAAATCATTCATCAAAATCGGTCCAGCCGTTTTCGAGTTTTTGCGAGACTAGCGCACAGCAATTGATTTTTACATATAGAGATATAGATTATACTTATTACACAATTAATAAATCTTCTATAGTCTATGTATCATATTGGAAAATGAATAAAAAAATAATGTATTTTTTATACTTTGGCGAGTTGGTCTTTGTGCAGATAATCTCTATTTTCAGAGCTGTCTAGTGTTTGTAAAGTTCAGTGTCCTTCGCGATGACCTATAGATGCAGTGTAGGTCGTTTTAAGTCGATAATTAGGTGCTGTGCTGGGTCGTGTCAAGTCAGACGTGGAACAACTACACCCCGCTGGTTGATTGGTTCATTGTTCATTCAGTCACAGAATAAATAATAGTGCATACGAAATTCAATAGTCAATAACCAGCCCATACAAAACGAATTAAACGTATACAATAGTATAAAAAAATTATCTGCGCAAACGAGTCCAACCAAAATAATACAATACTCAAAACTCTTTAAAAAACAAGTAGTAATTATTTGACTCTTGACTGATCTAAACAAATACAAGATCAAGGTGTTACTATCACGTACCATGTATTACGTGTTGTATACAGAAAATTATGCGCAACTCATAAATAATAAATAAATTTTAACAAACTCTGAAGCAGATGTTCTTGTGAAGGTTGACCTAAGGAATGCTTTTAATTGTATCGATAGGGTAATCCTGCTGAAAGAAATGGCTAACAATACCCCGAAATTTATCACTACGTTTGGCAATGTTACAGTCAAAATACTAACTTGTTTTACGAAAACCATGTTATCGATTCTGCAGTCGGTGTTCAGCAGGGTGACCCACTAGGTCCAGCACTTTTCAGTTTGGGAATTCAACCCATTATTTCAAATTTGAAATCCAAGCTGAATGTCTGGTACCTGGACGACGGTACACTGGGAGGTAGAGCAGATGACGTCCTCAGTGATCTTACTCATATTTTTCGAAATTTTAAAAATATTGGTCTTGAACCAAATAGCAATAAATGTGAAATATTTTTTCCAATAATTTATCTACTTCTCACAGAGACACTTTAATTCAAATTTTCAAACATATTTCTCTAGGAATAAAAACTGTCAGTACGGAATCACTATACCTGCTAGGTGCCCCGTTGTTTTTCGATAGTATTAAGCCTGTTTTAAAAACAAAATTTGATCAGTTTTTAAACCACGTTGATAAATTGTATATATTAAACCGCCACATTGCTCTTAATATTTTAAAATATTGTCTCCTTGTACCTATATTTACATACTTACTCCTCTCGAGTCCAGTCTGGAAATGTTCGGATATATTAAAAGATATTGATAATAATCTTAAAATAGCTATAGAAAAAATTCTAAATTTAACTTTAAATACAACAGCCTGGACTCAAGCTACTTTACCTATAAAATTCGGTGGTATTGATGTGAGAAATCTTTCTAGCGTTGCATTGCCTGCTTTCCTTGCATCCGTGCATAGTGTCAGTAATTTATGTAACATAATATTAAATAATAAAGTAGACATGTGCTTTACTACGGAGGCAGGGCAGACATGGCGAACGCTCTGTCCCGGCGAAAATGTTCCACTGGAAGTTAACCAACAAAAAACAGTGGGATATTCCGTTGGTACAGAGGGTGCAGAAAGATTTGTTTCATAATTTCCATAGCGACCAAGATAAGGCACGCCTTCTAGCTGTTTCGACTAAGGAATCTAGTCACTAGTTACACGCTTTACTATCAAGTAATCTCGGCACATTACTTGATGGGAAAAGCTTGCGCATCGCTGTAGGAATCCTACTAGGAGCGGCGATTTGTCAACCCCATCAGTGCCCTGTGGTATGCTCATACATATCATTCGTGCAGACCATTTATGAAAACATATGGATCGTTTGTCTGAGGGCATGTTTTTCACGAGCTGGTTGAAAGCTATCACGGCCTATTCTGAGTCCATAAATGTCAAAACTCTCATGAAAACTTTGATTATTGGAAGATAAAAGAAAATGCACGGTGCATAGTCTGGACTATATGCGGGATAAGGCGCAAGCTCCAACTTTTCAAAAAAGAATGAATATTTTTCGCGTTGTGCGCCGAAGCATTGTCATGGTGAAACAGGATGCGACTTCATAATCGTTTGTCCCTAACTTTTTCAAAGACACTGGGCAAACTGGCTTATTATGAAACGTTACCTCCACACTAGGATTTTCTCCTGTATCAGAGGGGTAGTTTACATACATACATTTCACAAGGACAAACATCCAGACCCTGAACAATTATTTGTAGGCCAGACAAATAATTGTTCCGTGGGTGATTCGAACCCGCGGTCCTTAGCGCTGCAACCCATTGCTAGGCTACTGCACCGTACATAATTCCGAACTTAGATTATACTGATAAAATATTCTGGATCAGTTCACTCGACGTTACCTCATGTTCTTCGTGCCGGCGGCCGGCCAATTAATATGTCGGAGAGTCGGGGTCAGATACGTGCTGAAATTCTAATTTAATGGATTGCAGAACCCTCTCACAAATAGCTTCGATCATGGTGTCGTTAGTAACATTACCCTGTTTCGACTCAGTTGAAATTTGCTTGTTTTCGATATTCGATGGTTGAACGGTTTCTATTTTTTGAAAAAGATTTGATGATAAGGTTATTGAAGTTTATAGGCAATTTTTGGAAGCCGCGGTTTATGTACACATGATTCAATAATCAAGTACTATAAATACTCGAAATTTTTACTCGAGTTTTGCGTATACGAAAACGTGTAAAGAAGTTCTCTAACTCGAATAATGTACCTAGAAGGTACCAGCCTTTGATCAGTATCTGTGTATTTAGTACCCTTAGAGTATTTATAAGCAAGTGATTTTAAATACTCTAAGGTAATACGGTAATACCACTACTTGTATCGAGTCTACTTGACTCAGTACATCACTACTCGATACTCGTTTTCACGGACCTGAAAAATATCGATTTGATTCGATTCCAATCGAGTGCAGAATCAAATATGCAGCTCGGAATATTGAAAAGTATTTTTTAAAGTAGTTATTAGAAAGATGCTGCTCATCTCATGTTTTATTTCCCTTTGTCAGTTTAGTATAATCAATACTCAATTTAATCGAGCATTGCAAGATAAATTTTCGATTAAATCGATTATTGCAAGATCGATTTTCTATTAAACGGTTGGTTTGTTCTTTTTTTAGAGTGCTGACAGGTGAAAAAAAGAAAAGTATTGCGAATTAGTGTACGTAGTACAGACACTGTGACATAATATCAACAAAAATATCAACTTTTATACAAAATGGTTGTCCTATCCAATAATACAACAAAAGCTTTGTGTGCAGCTCTGTACCAAATTACTTAACATATAATAATTATGCTGAACAATGAATAATGATTTTTTAAATAGGTGCCAAAGACTAGAATATATGATAACAATAATGAAAACACTGGTTTTGTCAAAAATATAATTACTATATTGCATATATTTTTCACATTTAAAATGCAATAGGTGGCGAGTAGAAAGAGCCAGTGCAGCAAAACACTATTGGTATTGGTATTTCACTTGGTGGTTAACTTTGTAGATATTATTTAGAACTAGCGATCTGCCCTGGCAACGGCTGGGTAGGATTTATTAATGCGGCGTTATTTAGATTAATCGATTTTTCAATTATTTTTTAAATCCATCTTTTATGGATTAAATATGGCCTAGATCACTCCTGACATTGCTCTCTATCTGTTCGTGAAATTTCATTACATTTATTAGCCCATAGATTAGCCCAAACAGACAGACAATTGTTTTAAAAAATGGTTATTATTGTCTTAATGGCATGCAAATAACCCCCCAGCTCAGGCAGTGATGAGGCAGGCAAATATGAGGCAGTTATTGCGATATTACACACAGACACACTTACTTATAATATACATAGATACGCAGTAGTAGAATGCCGTGAAGTGGCAGCGTAAGAGAATCCATTAATCCCAAACTATCCCGTGGGTGTCATAAGAGACGTCAGTAGGACACTGAAACAGGAAATTGACAACAGCATTTGTTTTAAAAGAACTCATTAACAATTAAAGAGCTGTGGTTGCTAACCCACCTGCCAAGCGTTGTGAATATGGCAAATATCTTCCTTAGGAGGCCTATGTTCTGCGGTGGACTTTCGATGGCCTGTAATGTATAAAAATAAAAGATGATCACACACGGAGTAATAGTATTCTGTGATCACTGATCACACATTTTGAATAAAGATGTTTTTAAAAAAGGCACTTTTACGTGAATGAGGGCATCCACGACTTTTTCTGCCACCAGGGCGGCGCCACTTAAAAATGTAATGGTTAAAGTTTCTTACTGTACATACTATTAGTTATATATTATATTAATTAGATTAAAATAAATAAATCAAACCACAAATATTCATAAAAGTAGAATAATTAAAAAAAAGAGTTAAAAATGTGCAAAAACTTAAAGAGCAAACTACTGAAGCATTAAAAGATAAACTTTTATTTAAAACTAACTACTCAATTAAATGACATTGTGTAACAAATAACTTCACCTCAGTGTTAAGTAGCGACATCTGGTGAGTGGAAGATTATTAGTCCGCGATTAGGTTGTCATAAAAATTAGTCGTCTCTCTCGCACGAGTGGGCTTTTACCGGGCTTTCGAGAAGACGATCGCTCCCTTTCTAACCTGTGGTAAAATATTCTATAATGAAATATAACAACGATTGTTTATATAGCAATTTGTACGTAGCGAAATGCCCGGCTTTTAGTGTGAAGCAAGTTCTTAATGTTTACTTGAGCGAATAAATATTGCGAGTTGAAAATTTATGCTTTTTTTATAGATTTTTAGTGAAAATGGAGGATAATAGTGTTCCTTGTGATAAATTGAAGTGTATTAAAGTGCTAATCGGCGAGGAAAAGGTAAAATCGAAAAAGAGAAAAGGTAAATTTTTATAAAACTGCTAAAAACAACAAAACCATATCTTGGGCTTGCCCTAGTTTGGAGCCCTAGCTTCGCCACTGAAAACAATAAGAGTGTAATATATTTTAATCATAATGAAATAGAGTGAATGGGGCTCTACACTCTATTGTGGAAAGTCAGAATGTGTCCAAAAAGGCACTTATGGCAAATCACAATGCTATGTTAGTCTCTACTTTAATGTATGGTATTGAAAGTTGGGTGTGGCAGAAGAAGCACGAGAGTAGAATAAATGCTGTATAAATGCGGTCATTAAGGAGTATGTTAGGGCTGAATCTGAATGACAGAGTGAGAAATTGTGTGATAAGAGAAGAGTGTGGTTTGCAAGATGATGTTGTGACCAGGGTTAAGAAAGGAACGCTTCGGTGGTTTGGTCATGTAGAAAAAATGAATGAGCAAAGAGTGACAAAGCAAAGTATCATGCCCACTTTCCATGCATTGATTGACCTGTCACTTGATTCGTTTTACAGGTCGCTACCTACAACTAGTGTTGCATAAAAACAATAATTGTTTATAATAACATAATAACTTGTCATCTTTTCATTTAGAGGCCAGGGAAAAATGCTATTAAGTAAATAAGTTTTTGAGGTTATAAGATCAGGTCAGATTATAAGGACAGCCGTCATATAAGGTCTGACAGCTGTCATAACCTCAAAAACTATACGATAATTAAAATCAAATTGTTTCTTAATTGCTAAGACAGTTACAATCACTCAGAAATAAATCTCTCTTCAATGTAATATCATCATTAAATCGGCGCGTGGTCGCAAACAGCAGTTATATTCTCATAATATCCCGCCGATGCTGAGTTTTAAAGAATACAAGCGTGATGATAGGCCATCCTTGATTTCAACACTACACTTTGTCAAATCAAATCAAATCAAATCTGTTTATTTTGTGAACATAGGTTAATTTACAGATCTCGATATGTACATAATAAAATACAAGGTAGGTTCTCTATGTCCCGCCAGTAGGCATACAAAATATAAAATTAATAAGTGCAACATTCATTAAATTTTTATATTATTTCATTCATTAAATACTGTCTCACTGCTGGGCAAAGCCTCTCCTCATACAAAGAAGGCATGAGCATTAATCACCACGCTTGGTCAAGCCGATAACGCTGAAGCGTATTAACACATATGCATTGACTTATATATTCACATATGTTACAGTGTATACAAAGCAATCTCGTAGAAGGCTCCATAACGATTTCCAACAAGAGCGATGACGTCTTAGATCCCAATCAAAAAGCACTAAATCTATATCCGTATAACCCAGGTCAAAGTAATCGTAAGGGGAAGGTATCGAAGTCCGTGGAAAATGCAAAAGTTATAAGGGTTAGTTATGAGCATTATAACGTATAGACAGTTATGGAAACGTCTATTTACTATATAACGTATAGATAGTTATACATAACGCCCATAACTGTCTATTTCTTATAACGATCCGCAACGCACAGAGTACCTTTGTAAACGCAACGCTCCAACGTTGCGTTGGCTTGGAATCGTGATTCGTGATATTATAACATCACTCACTCGCTGCCGTACAAAAACAAATATTATGCCGTGTACGATAAGAACGAAACTGCAGCGGGCCCATGTTGAAACGTATAGGTGAGCGAAGCGAAATTCAAGAAATAAGTTTATTTATTTCTTTTTCATATAGATATTTGTATAACTATTTCAAATTGACTATGTGTCTCTAATAAAGCAATTTTAAAACTCGTGCTGTTTATTATAAACTTCTACACAGTAAATACGGTTTTTTGCCATATATTGAAAAATAACACTTGTTCCCCAATATGTACGGATTAAATGGCATTAATAGCCATGACCTTGTTAAGACGAACTATTATTATTGACCTTCTGTCCATCAACTTTCGAAATTGAGTTTTCATATTAATTGTTTCTGTGAGGAACAAGTGCAATAATAAATTTTGGGTGTAATATGGGCTTAGCTTTCCATTGACGTCCGTCGAGTTGGGGGTTGATATTTTTTTTACAGAAAGGTTACATTATTATAAGCACACACGCAAAGTTTCAACATGCGGAAACGCGTACTTTTTGAGAATTTTTTTTATTGAAAATCAATTATTTTTGCAATATTTATCTCAATTCCTACCAGGGTGATGCATTCTGTATGAAGCCCGAGAAACTTGCACACAGTCATAATTTTATCTATGTGTGGGTGGGCGTGTAAAATTAAAGCGAGAAAAGATATCGCCGTATCATTCCTTCGCGTTGTTTCAGATTGCCATTTTAAAAATTAGGTACAAATATACATAACTATTATATCGGAAGAAACTGAAATTTTTAATTCTATGCTATATTTTTCTTTTGTTTGCACCTTACAGTAATTATATACATATTACTTTGAGGTTTGCACAATTAATTGACCTACTAATTGATTAAAATTAAATTATTAAATATTAGCAAAATTTATCAAGAGAAGCCATGAACTAAAAGAAGAAAAATGACATTTGTTTGTCAACGTCTTTCATATTGAAAATATTTTCTGAAATTAATTCAAATTTATTTAAAATGATTTAGATTTTAATATTTGTTATTGCGTTTTGCTTTAATTCAGTTATTATCGGTTCAGAATACTTCATTTTCGTTTATAGGCAATTCTTCGCGATTGTGTGTGTGAAGATTTTGTGAGATACTGATTCTGTATGAGATATTGACTATAAATTAATTTATTATTTAAAAATTATAAACAAAAGCACAAAATCATCCGATCACTTTCTGCAGGTTTCTACAATAAAAATAGAAAACTTTTGATAATATTGTGGTAAGTCTTTAAGCATTTTGAATTTATTCATCGTTATTTGTAGGATTATTACTATATTAACTCGAATTTTATCTATTTCAGATCATGTATTTGGCTGAGTTAAGTTTTCGACATGAGAATTTTGCTGATGTAAATTTACGTTAATGTTCTGTGAAGAATAGCTCTCACGATATCATATGTTATAAATCAATATTACGCGTGGAAATATTATCTGCAAAAGCAATAGAAAACATAAATAATAATATATAGTGTATAAAACAATATCTTCCAAAAATAAAATTACATAACTATACCTATTTTTAGTTTTATTTTATCCCACATACTTCTAAAGTAAATTGAGTAATTTTGGTGCAACCTCTCAAATGTATGGGAATTTACCCATAGGTTTGTGAGGCTTGAGCCAAAATTACTCGAATATGCCTTAAATAAAAGTTCAAAGTTACACAATACAAAGGTTTGAAATTCTGCCAAAAGTTTTATATGGGCGCCCACCGAGGCGCTTTTCGTGTACATTCATAAACGCGTGTTTCCTTTTTAGTATGAAGTTGGCGTTCTTCTCTTGGTAAAGAGTAATTGTGTTCTGTGATTCCTACCGTAAAACTGACGCTATTTTGTATTGTCATTGTCATCGTCAGTAGAGATGTCGATTCTTTCCGAAAAAGATCGATTTTTAAATCGATTCGAATCGTAAGCTGATGTGTGTTGATGTGATGTTCAGTAGGGATGGTTATAAAGAAAACTTCACAGACTGGCTCATTGAATATTCTTGGCGAAGAAAAATAAAAATAGCGCATAAAGATGTGTTCGAAGAATTAATTAAAGCAATACAATATGTGTATAAAATTGATTAATAAATAATTAATTATATTTGATTTGTTTTATTTTAACAGTACCTATTAGGGCAGATAACAAATAAAATAGGTTAGGCTCAACTTATGTCAAAGAACCGAATTGATTGACCCCGACTCCACCTGGTACGAGTCTGTCCTACCCCTAGAGTGTTTTTATAGCGCCGGAGACGTTGCAGTCTCAAAATAGATACAGAAATCTCTTTGAATCATTCCCCCTATTTTTTCCCTGATGAAGGGGGTTCCCCCTTCCGTGGGGAAGAACCCCCTTCCCCCCAAGGAGTCTCCTTGGTTTTTTACACTTAATATTAATCTATAAAATGAGGAAAATTTCCTCAGAATTAAAAATTTAAAAACTAGAAACGGGCTCCGAAACTTTCCTTTTAAGGGGGGTAGTACACCTTCCCCTGCACCCCCCCCTCCCCCTCAATTTGACGAATGTCAATGGAAATTCGTAATAAAATAATTATGTAATTTAAATACAATTCGAGAATTCGATATAATCTGTGGTAGGGATTGACATAAATATTGCAAAAATAATTAATTTTCAATATTTGTTTTCCTCAAAAAGTACGCGTCACCGAATGTTGAAACTTTGCGTGTGTGCTTATAATAATGTAACCCTTCTGTAAAAAAAATATCAACCCCCAACTCGACGGACGTCAATGGAAAGTCGTACCGTAATATGTGTTATTATTTAAAAACTTTGCTTTATTTGTTAATTCCAAGTTTATTTCAAAACATAAAGCACGCATTGTGATATTAGTGTTTATAAAAGAAGTCTAAAAACAGACAAAAAAACTTTGTAAATATTTATTTCATTTAGTGATTGAAATGAAAGTGTTTGAAATTTAAATATAGGTATAGCTTCGTTTTAGGTTGTAATATGAGAAAGTTCATTTCAACAACTAAATTGGTATTTAATCTTAACTGTTTATATCACGAAACAAAAATAATTTTGATGATAATTGTTCTATGACGGTATATTGTTGTTGCCGTTACATGGAAAATAGACAGTTATGAATATAGATAATTATGATAACGTTATCCGTTGTTTTCTAAATAAACTTACGTTATTTAGAAAACACATAACGACACACCGCTAGTAAGGGTATCAGAAAATAAAAAGACCAAATTGGCGATATATTGAAAATGGGCCAAATTAAGAGTACTCTTAACCGACGAGCGTGTATGCGTAGGTATTTGGGTGTGGAGGAGGCGAGAGAGGTGTGTCAGGATCGTGGCAAATGGAAGTGCATAGTCTCTGCCTACCCCTCTGGGTGACAGGCGTGAGTGTTTATATTATATAAAATACATTTTATATTGAACACAATATGAAGTAACTTTTTTTTTAAATTATTCCAAAATTTGTTCTTCCAGTTTTTATAATTTTTTTACGTACAGATTTTTAATTTATTTTTGTATAATTTATTTATTAAGAAAACGAATTCGAAAAGTTAACAGGCGTCTAATAATTTGAAAGTCATTTGATTTAGGGGATTTTGTTTCAATCTAGGGGATTTTAAGTGGGCGTTTAGGGGAAAGTGGATGAGTCTATCTGGCAACACTGCTTCTCGTAATCTCGTCTCGTTTGAGTTTTGGCGGGAACTTGATCGGCGGCGGTTTGCTGCTCCTGTATTATTGTTTGAATAATGGTTTGAAGTGGATTTTGATATGTAAAAGTGGTGCGATTTTGTGTATTAAGTGTCTGCGCATGTGAACTATTAGTGGAAACGGTGATACAAGTGCTCTGATAGTGATGTGATTCTCAAAAAAGGTGTCTATCTGCTTAGGTGCCTTGAGATACCATCGCCAACTGTCAGCTGTCTGCTGACTCAAGTTGCCATCAAAATCTCCCAAGGGCTGCACAATGTGACGCATCAACATATTGTGAAGCAGTGTACTACGAAGAAAATTATAATAAACCGAATAAAAATACCTAAGACTTGGCCTAAAGGTCTAGATACCAGGCCATAAACTCCAAAAAAAAAAATCTCGTCTCGTTTCAAGTTTCACACCACAGCTTCACAGTTCACAGTGTAAAATCGTTGGCGCTTCCTGTATAGGACAGTTACTGTTATACTTTGGTTGGCGCCTTTCTTACCGGTATCCGATAATTCATAAAATTTTGTAATTAGTAACAAAATCCAATATTCTGAAAATAATATTAAAAAGACGGCCTGAAAATGTCAACAAACGGCCTAAACACATCTGGAGACACGGATATGGCTGATTGCGACGGAGAAAAAGTTGTAACAATGATGGACGTACTACAAGAACAACAAGATTTTGAAGAAGACGCTAATGCTGTTCTTGGAGCATCTGATGATAAAAACTGCACCTACACAAAGGTTAGATTTGTTTTCATTATAAAGCATTAAAATTTACTGCGTTTTTACAGAAAAATGGCGTTTGAAATAGGTCGTAATATATTATACATGCTCATGTATGTTCAGTATAGTATTACAAATCGATTTATTATTTTGTAATAAATTGTGTTTAATTTAAAAGTATAAAGTTATTGCATCTCATTCAACTAAGATATGAATTTTGCAAGAAATCGCATCATTGCCACCTGGCAGTGTCATTTTAATACTGTAGGTAACGAATAACCTAGGGTTACTTTCATCTTACGTATGTGTTAAAATGTTGATGTTTTTCAGTGTATGGAAATCTTGTTGATAAAATAAATCTTACACCAATTATCATATCATAGAAGTGCTTATTATACTATTGTGCAAGTCTTGTTCTTCTGTAAACGAGTGAACCTAATAAAGGTTTTTAGGTTTGCCCATGAACAGCAGTTTTTCAAGCAATTACACTTTTTTCATTCATCAAAGCCTATCCAAAATTTATGGGTCAACATAGGCCTCCCCTATAGATTGTTATAGATATTTGCCATAGTTGCTATGATTGGCAGATTAGAAACCACATTTTTTTATTATTTTGAGTTGTTATTAGGAAGATGCTCCTGCCCATCTCCTATTTTATTTTTCTCTGTCACCTCGTACAACACTCACGGGACAACATGGGGTAATAGATTCTCCTATGCCGCCACTACATGGTGAATAACTGCTTGTATACCTACTATGTAACTCAGCTGAATTTTTGAGAAATACAATATTTGCACAAAAGGGAGAATTAACAAATTAGATTGATTGTCTCATACCAAAAGCACCCAAAAAAACATTGTACCAATAACATTTGAACATAATTTAGAAACCTTTTCAAATCATAAACATTTAGAAATACAAACTAACAGGTTATAAATTATCATTTCAGGGATATATAAAAAGACAAGCACTCTATGCTTGTATGACCTGCTGCACAGATGCTAAAATTGATCCTTCAAAACGAGCTGGTGTTTGCCTTGCATGTAGCTTGACCTGCCATGAAAACCATGAACTAATTGAATTGTATACTAAAAGAAACTTTTGTTGTGACTGCGGTAATCCCAAATTCAATTCTCATCCCTGCCAATTCAATCCGAACAAAACTGAGCTTAACGAAGACAATAAATACAATCAGAACTATAGTGGATTATATTGCATTTGCCAACGACCCTATCCCGACCCCGAGTCAACTGTAGAAGATGAAATGATACAATGCATTGTTTGTGAGGACTGGCTTCATGCATCACATTTAGATGCAGTTGTGCCTTCCAATGATCTATACTCTGAAATGATATGTAAAAATTGTATGGAAAAAAATGAATTTCTGCATGATTATAGTAGTCTAGCTGTTACTGCTGACAGTGTCGATGTTGAGGTTGTTAGCTCTGATGTTACCATGTCTAATGGTAGCACATCTAACTCCTTGGAAACACCAAAAGAAATAAAAGAACCAATTAATACAACAGAAGCTAATCCTCAATGTGAGGATAAGGGTGACACAGATGTTGAAATGAATGAAAAAACTGAAATTACTAACCAAGATGGTAACACAGATGAACCTAGTATTCTAAACGGTGAGGAGAAAAATCAACATGAAAATAATAGCACTGATAAAGAAGAAGAGCAAAAAGATGAAAGTGACACATCAGATAGAAAATTATTACCTGAAGTAGATCGAAATGAATTAACTTTGGAAAGTGACAAAGGAGAAAGTTCGAGTACGAACATGGAAGAAAGTTTTAAGGAAAAAGAAGACATCACAAAATTAGATACTGACATGGAAGAAAATGTTAAAGAAAATGAAAAGTCAAATGAAATAGATAAAGAAGACATTTCAAAAGCAACATTAGAAGAAACTCAGGAGGCAAAAGACATAAGTAATAATTCTAATTCTTGTTCCACTAGTGTAGATAATTCCTCAGATCAAAATATAAACGAAGAAGAAAACATTGTCTGTGACAACAAAGAGGATAAAAATAAAGATGAAAAAAATATAAATAAAATGGAGGACACAATCTCTGAAACTAATGACAAAGAAATAAATGAAAACGAAGGACACTGGTGATAATACTACCGAAGAATTAAAAGAGCCAAGTCCTGTTTTAGAAGAAGAAAGAAGTCAAGACATCGAAGATAAAACAACATGTGAAGTCGAAAATAAAACTACTAAAACAACTACTACATTAACAACAAATATTGAAGAAACTAAGGAAGAGAAACCTGCAGATGAACAGGTGACGGCGAAAATGGAAGAAGATTTGTTGAACGAGGATTCTGATGCAGTGGTTTCTGATAAAAAATGTGAAGATAATTTAAATGAATCTACAAAACCTCAAAGCCCAAGTAAACAATCGCCAGCTGTAAATGATATAGAAAAACCAGAAAATTCCGAGTTACCAATGGATCATCCTGATATTACTCAAAACACCACAGATTTAAAGGATGAATCTAAAACAGATGATAGTGAACACAAAACTGAAAGTGATGCAACAAATACTGAACTCCAAGATACAGGACCGGAAAACAGTACACCAATTAGTGAACCTGAAAAAGAAGTTGTTTCTACAGAACCCACAAAGACATCTGAAGCAAATGAAGATAATAGTTTATGTACTGGTATTGATGATAAAACTGAACCTCAAAAGACTGAAAATATTACACAAGTCAATGAAATTAGTGAAGAAAGTAAAACAGTTGAAAATGTAAACGATCATAAAGTAAGTGATAACAGTGAAATGAATCATTCCAACATAGAAAATGAAGTTCCTAATGAAAGTGAATTGGCAAATGTTAATGAAAACAAGAGAAAGTTGTCAACAGAGGAGACTAAAGAAGATGTTGTAGCCAAAAAGGTTAAACTTGAAGAAGTAAAGACATGTGTAAGACCAAAGGGTGTTAAGAGACAGTTCAAAGGGGCGACATTTTGGCCCTCCAACTTCCGTCAAAAACTTTGTACATGTAATGAATGCCTATCAATGTATAAGGACTTGTGTGTGCTATTTTTGATAGACCCAGAGGATACAGTAACTGCATATGAAACATTAGGGATGGAAAAATCTCAAGGAAAGCCATCATCTCAGTATGAGAAAGGTTTACAAGCTCTATCGTCTCTGGATAGGATTCAGCAAATAAATGCTCTCACAGAGTACAACAAAATGCGGGATAAATTGTTAGACTTCTTGAAGAGCTTCAAAGATAGGAAAGAGATTGTGAAAGAGGAAGACATAAAAGCCTTTTTCGCTGGAATGAAACCAAAAAGGGAGCCAGATGGCGTATATTTCTGCAGATAAATTATTTATTGGTTAAATGTAATTCTTCATTTAATATCTCAGTGATTTTAGGATTTTTTGACTGCATATATGCATAGTATTGACATTACTCTTAGGTTGAGCTTCAATTCCTTTGTATTTTTTCAACGTCATATATTATAGGTATTTCTATTAAATTGTTGTTTTATTTTACTTTATTGTTTCAAATTGAGGATCAGAAATGATTTCTTCTGTAGCAACATAGTTTGTATAATCTCTGATAAAGAAATAATAAGGCTGTGTTGCCAAAGTTAGCATCATTCCTTTTGACCTGTTTGTTGAACGAAGATGGAGGTAGGACTTCTTTTCTGCCTAGGAGTCGTTTGAGTAGCCACCGCTGCTGTGTTCTGGTCACAAAGGTATAGAGAACCAGTATAATTACAGGCTGTGAGGTATTCCAACTAAGTCCTAAGAGTTGACAATGCATCTGTTTGTATAGAATAGAATAGAATCATTTTTATGCCTCCTCTGTACTGCGAGACTTCTTTTTTAAATAAAATTAATTTACAATATATTATTTTATACAGTTAGTATGAAAACAGCATGGTAGCGATCATCTCATTCACAGGGGTTATTATCAGTCATGTACTCTTTAATAGTATAATAACCCTTACTAAACAATTTTTGGCCTTAATGGCCCCGAGTTCCCGGCGCCCCTTTAATGGGGCAGGGGTGCGAAGAATCTCTGGGAGGAAAACCGGCGACGAGGTTCGCCACCCGTCAAGTTCTGTCTCCCGGAGGGGCGAAAAGTGGATTGCGGAAGCCCGTCTAGCTACACTGAATGTATGTGGAGCAATGAATGATAAGATGGATGAAGTATGCGATATGATGTATGATAGAGGAATAGATGTGTTATGTGTAAATGAGACGAAACGGAAGGGAAACGATGCCACTACACATGGCATGTATACCGCGTACTGGTCTGGTGTAGACGAGACAGAGCGGGCATGCCAGGGAGTCGGTATCATCCTTTCAGAAAGAATGGGTCATTGTGTGAAAGAGTATGAATATAGATAGAGTGGGCTTAAAGAAGTTGTTTGTTCTAGGGGTCTACGCCCCAGACATGTCTAAGCCCAACTATATCTGAGAGCAGTTTTGGAAATGGTAAGGATGGTGCTAATGAAATGCAAGGGTAATGAAAATATTGTTATATTAGGAGATTTTAATGGAAGGGTTGGCGTGAAGAGGTTTGGTTATGAAAGGATATTGGGAACGTTTGGTGATGAAAGCATAAATGAGAATGGTGAAAGCCTCCTCACCGTATGTGTGGAAAAGAATATTTTTGTGACGAACACTTTCTTTCGTCATAAGAAGATTCACATGTATACATGGGAAAGAGTGAAAGAGGTGGTGATAGAAGCATGGTAGATTTCATAATTGTGGATGAAAGAATGAGAAGCGCAGTGGTATATACAAGGGTTTACCGGGGGTCCAACGTAGGGACGGATCATTACTTGGTCTTATCCCGAATTAATGGTCTATTCAGACGTTGGCGGCATCGGACATCTGTGTCTACCACTGCGTTACAGCGTATAAGAACAGAGAGGTTACAATATGAAGGTGTGAAAGAGAAGTTCAAATGTAGACTGAGAAAAAATATAAGTGGTATGGATGAATTGTGTATGAATGATTTAGACTTGGAGACTGTGTGGTATAATGTCAAGAAAGGTTTAGTGGATGCAGCTACCGAAGTATGTGGTGTAACTAAGAGAACGAATGAAAGGAAAAATAACACTTTAAGAAGTTGAAGCAAAGAAGAGAGCATGGCTAGATTTACTAGCAACCAAGGCTATTCATTCTAGCGGTATGAATGATGATATTGAACGAAAAAAAGCAGTCTTTAGACATCTAAATAAGAGAGTAAAAGAAGTAATTGAAAGGAAAAAGGAAGAAAGAACGGATAAGAATGATAAAAGAATATCGGATAACTTCCAGGCAAATATGAAAATGTTCTGGAAACTCGTAAGAACTGCCAGGGGACATTCAAAACAGCCTAGAATTAATGCTATACGAGACCAGAATGGCTGTATTCTGAATGACGAAGTTTAGAGTTTAAGGAGATGGAAGGAATACTTTGAAAGCGTGTTTATGAGTGATGAGACGTTTGAATTAAATGAAATAGAAATTCCGAAAGAAGAGGAAAGAGATAGAGAGACATGAAATAATGAAAAGTATGAAAGCAGGTAAGGCAGCCGGATATGATAGAGTATCACTCGAAATGCTAAGGGCTGGAGAGGGAGTGGTGGCAGACCTGCTGTACACCTTGTTTAATTTGTGTTGGGAACTCAATCGGGTACCGGGAGACTGGTGCAAAGCCGTGATAGTCCCAATATATAAGGGAAAAGGATCGCAGCAGGACTGTAAAAACTACCGTGGTATCAGCCTTCTTAGCATTGAAAACTGTATGCTAAGGTGCTAATTGAAAGAGTTATGAAAGATACTGATGGAAAAATTAGGGATGTGCAAGCGGGATTTAGAAAGGGAATGGGATGTACCGATCAGGTCTTTTCCATGCGCATGATCGCGGAGAAGTTTTTGGCCAAAAACCAAAAGGTTTTTTGTGCGTTCGTGGACTTGGAAAAGGCTTATGACTGAGTGGACAGGGATGTATTATGGCAAACACTGAACTCATTTGGGTTGAGCGCTGGATTGATACAGGCATTGAAGTCTCTGTATAGGGACTCTAGTGCTTGTGTCAGGATCAACGGGGCCTACTCGGACTGGTTTGGCATCCATAAAGGTGTCAGACAGGGCTGTGTGGCTTCCCCGTGGCTGTTCAACCTATTTATGGACAGTTGTTTGAAAATTTGAAAGTTGAAGAATGCGGGTTAAGAATGGGTGAGTTAACCGTCAAATGCCTTTTGTACGCCGATGATCAAATCATACTTGCGTCGTCGGCGGCAGAGTTGCAAATGATGGTTACATTAATGAACAGGTCATTAAAAGAAAGGGGAATGAAAGTGAACGCAAGTAAGACAAAAGTTATGGTTTTTGAAAGAGAAGAAAGTAAAACGATATGTGAAATAAGAATAGAAGGGGAATTGGTCGAGCAAGTAGATGAGTTTGTGTATTTGGGACGTGTATTTAGCAGGGATGGTAGATATGATAAGGATATAGAACGACGAGTGAACGCAGGAAATAGAATAAATGCGGCTCTACACTCTATTGTGGAAAGTCAGAATGTGTCCAAAAAGGCACGTATGGCAATTCACAATGCTGTGTTAGTCCCTACTTTAATGTATGGTAGTGAAAGTTGGATATGGCAGAAGAAGCACGAGAGTAGAATAAATGCTGTAGAAATATGACCGCATTTCTACAGCATTTATTCTACTCTAGGAGTATGTTAGAGCTGAATCTAAATGAGAGTGAAAAATTGTGTGATAAGAGAAGAGTGTGGTTTGCAAGATGATGTTGTGACCAGGATTAAGAAAGGAATGCTTCGGTGGTTTGGTCATGTACAAAGAATGAATGAGGAAAGAGTGACTGGGTGACAGGCGTGAGTGTTTATGTATGTATTATGTAAACAATTTTTGCTTAATAAATATTTAGAGCCGTGGTAGCTCAGATGGTTAGCGCTCGCTGTAAGTTTCACAGTACGCGAGCAACCCGGGTTCGATCCCCGCCGGCACCAATGAAATTGTTAATTGCAATTTTAAGTGCTGATTTACCACGTGCTCGGCGGTGAAGGAAAACATCGTGAGGAAACCTGCAAGTCTGAGAAATCAAAAAAATATATTTCGAAGACATGTGAAGTTCGCCAACACGCATTGGGGCAGCGCGGCGGACATTTCCTTGCCCTAAAACCCTCTCAGAAATGAGAGGAGGCCTGTGCCCAGCAGTGGGACGTATATAGGCTGTAACTTTTTTAACTTTAAATATTTTAAACCTTTTGATAGATAAGGTCTGCATATTTTCTGGGACTTTGTTGTAAAAGCGTATACATTGCCCCATGAAGGAAGTAATGATTCTTTGGATTCTAGTAACTGGTATAACTAACTTGTGCTTGTGTCTAGTATTTACAGAATGTATATGTTTCTGTGCATCAATCAACCAATTCTTCCCACAACGGGAGAGGCTACTGCTTGCATTGGAGGGAGGACCACAATTCACATAAGCATCCAAATCTTACAACAAGGTCTCCCAGAGGCCAAGATTAATCCTTGAGCCGAGGCCAAGACCTTAAACTGCCTCTAAGATACAAGAAAAATCCCTAGTGTGTTCTTTTCTTTTTGAAAGAAAAGAAAAAAGAATTGCAAAATTCCTAGTATGAGGGTAATAGTTAAAAAAATAAATTAACACTAAATAAGATAATTAAATTTATTATGGTAAAACAGAATTGCGGTGCGATCACGCGTACAGAATGTCGTAGTGTCCGGGCCGGTACAGCAGGTGCACCAGTGGCTTTGAGCCTTCGGGGAAGTCATGCGCTATCACCTGCAACAAAATTCAAAATTATTTGTTAACTTATACGTGGTAGAGCCATGCTGCAGTTATATTATGGTTGTAAAACGAATGGGTTGGCAACCGCATTGTTTTTAGTATTAAGTTGTTATTAGGAGGATTCTGTCAGGAGGAATGTGGTAGTATCTCTTCCGGGACACCAGCATTTAGAGTGAGATTGAGAGGTTATATGGCTGTACACGTCATCGTTAGAGCCACACGAAAGTATGAGTCACGATCCAAAAACAAGTCTTATCTCTGTCTTCTGAAAGCGGGTGGAAAATCAGTACTTGAGGTTCTTCAGAAGCTCTTTGATTCCGTCCTCCAAGGTGACACTACTTCGGAGGCGTGAAGCAGAAGAGCGGTGGTCTGTTCTTCAAGAACGGATACAACGCTCTCTTGAAGAACTACAGACCGATTTCCCTTCAGAGCTGCGTCTACGTGCTGATTCGAGAGTCATTACAAATCGTCTCGCACGCAGACTCTACGACTTTCAGTCTACCGAACAGGCCAGTTTCCGAAACGGCTTTAAGCACCATAGACCAAATACATACCCTTCGGCAAATTGTACAAAAGACCGTAGGGTACAATCTGCCACTTTGTCTTGCGTATGTGGACTATGAGAAAGCCTTTGATTTCGTCGAAATTTGGGCGGTTCTAAAGTCCCTTCAATGGTACCAAGTTGACTGTCGGTATATCGAAATGTTGAAGTGATTGTACAGTAAGGCTACCATGGCTATCCGAGTACAGAACCAGAGTAATATGCCCAAAACTCTTCACCGCTGCATTGGAAGACGTTTTCAAGCTACTGCACTGGAAAGGATACGGTATTAACATCCTTATGGCAGAATCGCTGGAGGACTTAAGCAGCATGCTCATTGACCTTAATAGTGTCTCCCAACGGATAGGTCTTAAGATGAACCTGGACAAAACAAAAGTCATATGTAACGACCATGTCACAACTATGCCGGTAGTTGTTGGGAGCACTACCTTCGAAGTTGTTGACGAGTGTGTTAGTGTTTACCTGGTACAAATAGTCCGACTAGGTAAGTCCAACTTCAACCGAGTGGTCAATCGACGGTCAATCGAGCAGCGTTCGGGAGATTTCGACATCTTCTCGTCAGGCATACCTCAAACCTTCAAAACAAGATTGTACAACCAGTGCGTGTTGCCAGTGATGACCTATGGATCTGAGACGTGGTCCTTCACTGCTGGCCGTATGAGGAAGCTGTGGTGTGAACGTGAGGCTATGTTCGGGGTTTCTCTGCGTGATAAGACTTAAAAACGAGGATATCCGCTGTAGAACCAGAGTAACCGACATAGCCCAACGGATTAGTAAGCTGAAGTGGCCATATAACTCGAAGAACCGACAACCGATGGGGAAGAAAGGTTCTCGAGTGGCAGCCTCATATCAGCAAGAGAAGTGTAGAGCGTCCCCCCATTAGATGGAGTGACGACCTGGTAAGACAAGTAAGAAGTCGATGGATGCAGGTGGCTCAGGACCATGCTTTGTGGCATTCTTTGGAGGAGCCCTATGTTCAGTAGTGGACTTGTGAAAGGCTGTAAAGATAATAATGATGAGAATTCGACTGCCCCTCTACTGACTTTGTTGATATTCAATTTTGTTTAATACTATCAATCCGCACCGGCTTCCCACGGGTAATAAATGGGTCCAAATGTGAATATAAATCATCTAGCGACCCATTCAAACACACAAAGAATTTCATCAAAATAGTTCAAGCGGTTTTTGAGTTTTAGCGAGACTAACGGACTGCAATTGATTTTTATATATAGAGATTTCATAAAAAAGTGCAATAGTAAAAGTCAGGGATTAAGTGTTAGCCGTAAATTCTCCAGCAGCTCAACCATCTCAGGTTGAGTTTGATCCCCGCCAATACTACTGTCAGTTGTTAATTGCAATTTAAGTGTTGGTTTACAACATTGTCAGTGGTGAAGGAAAACATTGTACAACACATCATATGAGCAGGGAGACAGACAAACTGCTCCATAACCTGCACAGAAATTAGAGAAAGCCTGTGCCGGACATATTTATCATTGTAACTTTCTACTGTGTAAGTTTGCAACTATGAAAGATTTGCCTTAAATATTATAAAGGAAGCAGGTTTGATATAAAAATTTATATACTACCATATACCTATCTCATTCATAAGTTGTCAAGGTTTACTGGGGACGGGTGAGATTGACAATTGTAGGCAGTGATGTAAAAGCTATGGTACAACTATTTGTGACATATCCTTCAAACTATGGGGCATTAGTAGACCAACGACTGATAATGATGCAATCCTCTTTATTTTTAAAATTTACAGTTCCATTATATTCTTTTAAGAAATGTATATACCCTTAACTCTTTCGAGCCCTAAGTTTGTATTCCAAAACAATTTTTGGGTTTTAAATTTTTTTATAGGAAAGTGCACATACATTTTTGCAAATGGATTTACAAGAAACTAACAAGTTTTTAAAGCAGGTAGTAGTAAAATTCACAAGATCTAGCATTATAAATTATGTGGCAAAGCCATGCTGCAGCTATACTATGGTTGTAGCATGAGTGGGTCGGCTCGAACAGGGAAGGACCACACTAACAGAATACCAGCATGAAATAGCAGCTTAATGCTGCTGTGTTTCGTATGGTAAGTGTAGAGAACTGGATAACCTTTTTATTGGAAACGAGGCATTCCATTTTAGACCTCAATGATGACATGATATATGTAGATATCTATGGGCATCTACTTACCTCAGGTGGACCGAGTGTCACCCTTATTATTAAAAAAAAAACTAGTCGAATTACCTGGCTCCCTTCTCCACGATCCATATATTTAACTCTTACGCCTACATTGAGCGCATTGCTTAGTGCTATAATGTGAATGTGATCAGATTCCTTGTACATAGGTTCTACTTCCTGCAACAAAAAATATATAAGTGCTATAGATGCTGAAAGCCATGGTAGGTAGCTTAAGGTCTAAGTACTCATAGCAGTGGCTTATCTTGGACCCTAAGTATCTTAAAACAAGTACAATAGATATGGTGGGGATACTGAAAATCTGCCAACCCGAGGCATGATGCCCCAGCCCCTCCTTGCTACGCCACTGAGTCACAGTATATTTCATAATATGCAAGCATCCCTGGTTAGACTCCTGAGGGAACTTGTGAAATTGTTAATTTCAATTTTAAGTGCTAATTTACCACATGCTCAGCGGTGATAAAAAAAATCACGAGAAAACCTGCATGTCTGATGATTAAAAATATTTCGAAGATGTGAAGTCAAATTGCTTCATGACCCTATCTAATATCATCATCATCATCATTACAGCCCTTCACAAGTCCACTGCTGAACATAGGCCTCCTCAAGGAATGCCACAAAGCATGGTCCTGAGCCACCTGCATCCATCGACTTCCTGCATGTCTTACCAGGTCGTCATTCCATCTAGTGGGGGGACGCCCTACACTTCATCCGCCGGTAAGAGGCCGCCACTCGAGAACCTTTTAATATGAGAGGAGCCATTTGGCCAGCGGTGGGGTGTATATAGGTTGTGCATTTTCCAAGAATGCACTATCTGGTATGAATATCCAGGTATATGTACTCCTACATATCGCATAGAGCATGCAGCATAGCAAGAACTAATGTCCTTGCACTGGTAATGTTATTCGTCACCACCTCTTTTTTTTAAATACTCCCACATTAGGCAGTACCCGGATTTCATACATTGTTTAGACAGGACAAACATTCAACCCCGGAACAATCATTTGTAGGTCAATAATGTTAAGTTTTTGTAGGATTCCAACCCGTAGCCAAACACAAAGCAACTATGGCTTAGTAGTCATCAAATCTATGAAAGCTGGTTCCTTAGTTTTTAGATGGATTTTTCACCATCTGTCGTTTGGCAGCACTTCAACCTTCTAAGTTAATAGTATAAAATAATTAAGTCTCAGTAAGTAGATGTGACCCCTTATGTGTCTCAAGAAGCGAATGAGGGAAACAAACCAAGATATTGGCAGCAGCAACTTCTTAATAACAACTTAAAAAATAAAAAACTGCAGTTGCCAACCCGTCTACCAAGCGTGGCGACTATGCCAAATATCCTACTTTAATCTGTGGGAGAGGCCTATGTTCAGCAGTGGATTTTTAACCCCCGACGAAAAAGAGGGGTGTTATGTGTATATTGTGTGTATCTGTATGTCTGTCTGTGGCCTCGTAGCTCCCAAACAGATGAGCCGATTTAAATTTAGTTTTCTTTTGTTTAAAAGGTGATTTGATCAAGAGTGTTCTTAGCTATGATTTAAGTAAATCTTTTCAGCCATTTGAAGATTATCAGGCTGTAAACAGTAACGGTAAGTAGATGTGATACCTACAAATCTACTATATATATACTTCAGTGCTGTAAAATAAAGATGAAATAAATATTGAGTAACCTGCGGTTACAAGCCATAAGAGTCAAAAGTAGTTAGTAAACTTCATGTGAACAGTGAAACCTTTAAAAATTGCATATTTGCATAAGTTTGTGTAATTATAAGGTTTCATCAGAAGCCATAATATTATTGGAGAGCACATTCCTGCTTCCTACATAATACTGTATTAGTTATTTTTCTCCAATTCAATTATATGTTGTTATAATAGTATACATAGATATAGAATTTATCTCAATAGTAGATTCAAAACATGTTAATATTCTTGCGAAATTTATTTGTAATGTGAAAAAATAATTTTTTTACAGAGGTTAAAACTTGTTTCCTTCCTATAAAAGGAAGGAATATGAACTGAATTATAATTGAAGTACCAATAAATTTATACATTCATACATAATATACTTAAATAGACAGAACTAATTCAAGAGAAAAGATTAAGTATTTTTAATAATTTGTAGTTGTATATTTTTAATAAATGATGTGGCAAAAACTAACCTGTCTGCAAAATTCAGTAACAGTTCGAGGACCTTCAATAAAGTTTTGGTAGAAGTCATGTTGTGTCTGCAACTGCCCAGAGGTCACAAGACGTAGGTATACTACGATATAGTCAGAATAACCCTGTTTGTTAAACTTATCATGCAGTTCACTGCGTACTGGTTCTATTGCTTCTGGTGAGCCTCCAGCTTGCTCGCCAACCCGTTGAATTACTTCCATAAACTTAAAATTATACAAGCAAAATATTAAGAAAGTTATATATATATATATATATATATATAGCAATGCACTTCTTAATATATATATTTAGAAGTGCATTGCTTATGTATTTACATGTTTATTATTAAATGTTAAAAAGCAATAAAATAATTTAGTAAAATGTGTTCTTTTAGTCATATTTATCATTTTCAGTATATATGTTGAGCATTTAGAAATTTATCTAAGAATTTATTGTAAACTATTATAAATTATTATGTAACAAAGTCCCGCTGTGTGTTATGTTGATATTCCCCAGGGCAAAGATCTTTAGAGGTTTTTTCTGAACCAGTGGTAAAAACATAAATTACTTTCAATAAGTATTACTTACAATCTATGTTGAAGAAAACTTATTCTATTCTATTCTAGAAGTATATGTCTACATAAATCCTCTTCCCCCCGGACCGCCATATGGTGTTAACGTATACTGTCCATCTTGTTGAAATTACTTTTAAATTAAATTAAAATTTGTGTTAATAAATAACTTAAGAAAATAGGAGTGCATAAATCAAGTGAAGGTACTAAACTATTGAGAAGAAAAATTAGCAACCTCTTCGTTTATACTGCTGCCCTGGTACTTTCTGGCGAATCACCCACTTACGAGGTACTGTGAATTCTTTTGTTCTCACTTTGGCAAATCAGTGCACGCGCAGAATACGCCATTTTTAGCATTCGAGGACAAAGGGCCGTCATTGGCGACAGCATAAAGTGGGCAAGGCCTACCTATAACCTATAACAGTATTACGCAATAGTGCTGTTTGTACCTGCAAAAGCGTTATTATCTCCTAGTACTTAATATGGATAAGTATGACCGATCAACTTCTGAATCTAATATTGATCGATTGGAGCACGCCACCAAATTTTGTTACTCAGCGCCATAAACGGGGCAGAGAAAATGACTGGGAGCAAGATTTTGTCACATTCAGAAATGATATAAAGTCAATGATTTCCCAAATGTTGACTGAACATAAAGCTGAAATAAATAAAATACACTCTACTCTGATGGAAATTAAAAGCACAAATAATAACATAGAAGCTTCTATAGCATTTCTCACTTCACAGAATGAGGAATTAAAACATAAAATTGAACAAATGGAACTTCAAATCAAAAAAAGATAAAGATTATATAACTATATTGGAGGATAAAATCGAGGATCTGCAACGCGAGAACCGTAAGACAGCCATAGAACTGAAAAATGTTCCGAAAATCACTAAAGAGTCTAAAGAAGACTTAATGAAGATGGTCTTAACTTTATCTAAAAATATTGGTTATAACCTTGAGAAAAACGACATTAAAGACATCTATAGAGTCCGTAATAAACGAGACATTAATAAAAGTCCAATCATTGCTGAATTGACGTCAACACTACAAAAGACGGAGTTTTTAAAAATGATTAAGTATTTCAGAATAAAGCAAAAGGAGAAATTGTGTGTCAAGCATCTAGGCTTTACCACAGACGAATATTCCCCCGTATACGTAAGTGAGCATCTAACAGCAAAAGCAGCACGACTGCATTTTCTTGCTCGCGACCTTGCTAAGACAAAAGAGTATAAGTTCTGCTGGTCTGCATATGGAAGAATTTATGTTAGAAAAAATGAGAGCTCTCCCATAATTTTAATTAAAAATGATTCACAAATTCAAAGTCTTATGCAAAAAGCATGACTATTAGTACTAAATATTTATTTTGTATTGATACACTTTTATTTGTATGTTTATTGTTCTTGTAAGATTAGTGTTCCTAAAATATTTAACCTATATAAATGTAAAATTATTATTCTTACCATAATGTCAACACACACACACACACATAAAAATAACACACATCACACATATCCATCCACTCTCATAAATATATTAAACAAACTCATCTTTAGACTCATTCTCATTTGTAAACACATATTTACAAATTATTTACACTATACCTACACATATCATAAAAGTACTCCTTTACAATCAATACATAAACACTTAGAATTAAGAAAAGTAACGCAAATTATAGATAAAAATCTGAATTTAATACTGGTTATGGATAGTTCTCTAAATACTTTACATGAATTAGACAATATAAGCATTGCACAATCCAGTGAATGTCGAGTCCAAGACTTTAGAACACAACAAATAATACATAAATCCGATATAACTATTATTTCACAAAATATTCGGAGTATTTACAGAAATTTTGATGACTTATATTTAAATCTTACTCAACTTCGAATAACGCCTGATTTTATTATCCTTAGCGAGTGTTGGTTAGACAAGAACAAACCTGTTCCTATATTAAATAATTACACGTCCTATAATACAACACAGCACATAAATCATTGCGATGGTGTTACTGCTTATATTAGTAATAAGCATTCAGTGAGTGTCAATGAAATTTCACTATCAGAAGCGTCTTGTCTGCAAATTCAATTTAATGACTACATTATTATTGGTATTTATCGCTCGCCATCAAACATACATGCTGAAAGCTTTATCAACTCTCTTAGTCTCTACTTAGAGTCCCTAAAAATGTGCAAACATATTGTCTTGACGGGTGATATTAACATTAATATAATACACAAATATAATGAAAGTACACATGAAAGAATAAATAGACTAAACTATTTAAATATGTTATGTACACATGGCTTGCTTCCAGGACACTCGATACCTACGAGAGGTAGCAACTGTCTCGATCACTGTATGTTGAAAATAGATACAAATAAATCAAATGCAACAATCGTAGTGATAAACACAACTATCACAGATCATTACATGATTTTCCTTAAGTTAAATAATCGTTATTATAAAACTACATTTAGTAATAAATTCAAAAGGTCAATCAATTATGAAAATGCTATTAATAGCCTTAAAAACACAAACTTACAAGAACTGCTTCTATGTAATGACTCTAACATTTTAACCGAATTATTGATATATAAATCCAGAGACATATTCAAGAAAATACCTCTATGAAATTGGTCCCCAAAACAAGTCGCACAGTAAAACCCTGGATGACTCAAGGTGTCCTACGATGCATTAGGAACCGTAATAATATGCAACTAAAATTAAAATCTGATCCAGAAAATGAAGTGTTGAGAATCACGTATAAGCGCTACAGAAATCACTGCAATAATTTAATTAAAAAACTTAAGCGCAAATTTGAGCGACAACAGATAATTAATGCCACCGAAACCCTAAGATGCTCTGGAAAGCAATAAATGATATCACATCGCAAGCAGTCACTAAACACAAATATAGAGTTGTTGAAAATAGAATCGAACCCCCTTGAATCTGTTAACTTGGTTAATAGTTACTTTGCCAATGTTGGGAAATCCTTGGCAGAGGATATTCTATCAAAACCTAACTCTATTAATTTTTTCACTACGGATAAAACAGTAAGCTCCCATGCTTCATCTTTTGTTTTGCTGGAGACTGATAATTCGGAGGTTAGAAATATCCTAATGAATCTTAAAACAGAGAGTGCCCCTGGATATGATAATATCACCACCAATTTTCTAAAACATGCGAATGTAATATTAGTACCCATAATAACACACCTGGTTAATCTTTGCTTTAGGGATGGCGTTTTTCCTACTGCTCTGAAGTTGGCATTAGTTACTCCTGTATACAAGGGTGGAGACAGAAGCGATCCAAGCAACTACAGACCTATATCTGTTCTTCCCGCAATATCCAAAATTTTAGAAAATTGTTGAATAATCGTTTGACTAATTATTTAAATAAATACAAAATACTCTCAATATCACAATTTGGCTTTAGACGAGGTCTTTGCACAGAAGACGCTATTTCAGGTCTAACTTCACTCATTGTTGACCAAGTCGACAAAGGAAATAAATGTTTAACAGTTTTTCTCGACATAAAAAAAGCCTTTGATAGCGTCTCTGTCCCCACTCTTGTAAAGAAACTTGAACAAATAGGTATTAGAGGTAAACCCCTAGATTTATTTAAAGATTACTTAACAAACCGTAGACAACGAGTCAAAATAGGAGAGCATTGTAGTCATGATTCTACCATTACCTACGGCGTCCCACAGGGGAGTGTACTGAGTGCGACTCTATTTTTGGTTTACGTAAACTCCCTATGTAATATATCGCTACAAAATGGGTACGTGTTCTCGTATGCAGATGACACTGTCTGGCATTCTATGGTCGAACCTGGGAAGATGTCCGACATAGCGCTGAAGTGGGGTTAGCCAGGGTTGCAGAGTGGTTGAGACTACATCTATTGACTATCAATACATCTAAGACTAACTATATATGTTTTACTAACTACAATAGGACTCAACCTAATTTTAATATTAAAATTCATTCTTGTGTTGACCTTAATAACTCTAACTGCCCATGCCCTCACATAAACAAAGTATCAAGTACAAAATATCTTGGAATACTATTGGATCAGCGATTATCTTGGCATCTACATATTGAACTGTTAATGACTAGGATTAGAAAATTCATATGGTTTTTCAAAATTCTGAGACATCTCGCAACACCACCTATACTAAAACAAGTATATATTTCTTTAGTTCAATCAGTTCTGGTATATTGTATTAGTATATGGGGAGGTGCTACAAAAACAAAGTTTTTAGATTTAGAAAGAGCTCAGAGATCATTACTGAAGGTTATGAATTTTAAACCTTACAAATTCCCAACACAAGATTTATACACACTATGTGACCTTCTTACAGTTCGTAAGTTATACATACTAAATATAGTTCTTAAGGTACACAAGTCCCTTGCATATAACCCTGAAATTGAAAATAAAAGGAGGAAAACTAACGTAGCTCCAAGTGATCCGGTTAAAACAGCATTTGCTAGACGGCAACAGGCAAAAAAGTCCTCTTATTTATATAACTATTCAAATAAAGAATTGAATATTTATTCTAAAACCAGTAAAGAATGTAAGGTAATTCTCATTGAATGGCTCAAACGGAAAGACTACCACGAAATAGAAAATTTGTTAAAATAACACGACTTACACACACACACACACACACACACACACACACACACACACACACACACACACACACACACACACACACACACACACACACATACACACACACACATCATCAATTTTTTGCATAATAAATTATTTTAGGAAAGGAATATTATCCTATTCTTGTAACTAAAGTATTGTATGTTAATTAAGGAAGAGCGAGTTTTTCCTGTCACAAGTATTTAAAAATACTTAAAAGGAGAACTCTAATATACTGCTATGATTGTTAATTTTTTGTTACAGAATAAACATTTTTGAATTTTGAATTTTGAAATACTTATTCCAAAAACTAGGCCCAAAAGTACTTAAGCGTAATCTTCAACACAAAACATCAAATAATTAGAAATATTTAATAAGCTTTTAATTAGGGATTAGTGATGACAGAGGTACAATTTTCTAAACAAAATGGAAGTGCCCAAGCACAACTAATAATGCATGATGAAATATCACTTCTATTGATATCATAATATTCATACTACAATTTTTGTCTAGGTAATTAATTTATAATACATTTATTTATACATTCATTAGCATAGCGAGACGGGCTTCCGCAATCCACTTTTCTACCCCTGCACAGCATCTCTGGCCTATTAATGGGGCACCGGTAGCTCCGGGCTATTTTATTTGATTTCTGGCTCATGGTGTGCAACATACATTAAAGATGGGCTAAATTAAGAGTACCCTTAACCAACAAGCATTTATGTGTTGGTATATAGATGTAAAAGAGGCAAGAGAGATGTCAGGATTGTGCCAAGTGGCAGTCCGTAGTCTACCTACCCCTCTGATAAGTACGAGTGTTTATGTATGTATGTATGTATTAATTACCTTTCAAATATAAGTCATGAATTTCAAATAATTTTACGTGGTAGAGCCATGCTGCAGCTATATTAGTAGTATAGTTGTAGTACGAATGGGTCGGCTCGACCGGGAAGGACCACGCCTCACAGAATACCAGCGTAAAATAGCAGCTTAACACTGCTGTGTTTCGTATGGTGAGTGTAGAGAACCGAGACCCTTTTACTGGAAAAGAGGCATTCCATCTTAGTCCTCACGGGTGACAAGCATCTGCATTTTGATTCTTTATGGAAGATAGATGTAGATGTCTATGGGTCACAGCAACCACTTACCATCAGGTGGACTGTGTGCTCGTTGTCACCCTATCCTATAAAAAAAAAAAATGAAATTTGATTGTCTTGTACCAAACTATTAAAAAATTATACAAAAAATACACTAAAATAAATTCAATTCCATTACTAGATTAGCGATCTGCTCAACACTTATTTGGTTCAATAAGATATCTTCATCAAGTATCGTTGTTCGGATACGCAACATTGAGCAATATACTGTTTAGTCCAATATATAGTTTTGAGTCAGGCTAATATCCGTTTTACAATATTGTACAAATATATAGATTTAACATCTATACATGTTTTATATCATCTACTCGTACATTACAAGATTACTTTTGTTGAAAGTCATTTATGCTTTTACCGTTGGTTCAGAAAAAAAATCTGTACTCAGAAGAACCAGTAAGAAACCCAGTGGGACTTTCATTTAAACACTAAATTATAATACATATCAAACAATTTTATTATTTATTAAGTGCTCAATATAAGATCTGTAACTTCAAAAGGTTTTAAAACAAGCCAAAGTAATGCAAATTGTTTTTAATTTCAACTCATTTGTAAATAAAGTAACAGTAGAGCATCGATTAACCGAACGATCGCTTAAGCGAACTACTGCCACGCTGAGATGCGACTACCGCAGCAGCGAGCCCCCCCCCCCGCAGTGCTCAGTGTTGGCCTACGTTCAGTACCGAAAGCGCTGTACTTCTGCCCGCACGCTCAGTCAGCGTCAGCGCTCTGTTACAATCACTTTTGTGTATTAGTTTTGCCCTATTAGCTCACAATTTAAAATGCCTAAACGTAAACGTGTTGTTCTTTCCATGAGAGATAAATACGAGATTAACAAACGATTAGAGGAAGGCGAAACTGCAACCAAGTTATCTAATGAGTACAAAGTGGTTAAGTCGACAATTACGGATATAAAAAAACAAAAGATGACCATATTAAATTTTATATCCAAGCTTGATTCTACTGGTGGGTCGACAAGTCGTAAAACTATGAAGTTCGCCACGAATACCAATCTCGATGACGGTGTTTACAAATGGTTTACACAAAAAAGATCACAAGGAAATCTATCTATGGTCCCATTCTATGTGAAAAGGCAAAACAATTTAATGAAAAACTTGGAGGGCCGTCAAACTTTCAAGCAAGCACGGGCTGGTTAAAACGGTTTAAGTCAAGACATGGCATTTGTGAGCTTCAAATACAAGGAGAAAAATTGTCTGCTGATTCTTCAGCAGCTGTTACTTTCAAAATAAAATTAAGCGACGTATTGAAACTAGAAGATTATGCTCTGGAAAACGTTTACAACGCTGATGAAACTGGGCTCATTTGGAAGGCTTTGCTACAAAAACTCTTGCTTCGCGTCGTGAATTAGCGACACCTAGTCCTAAAGTAAACAAGGATCGTATCACTGCTCTAGCTTGTGCTAATGCAACTGGTACCCACCGATTGCCCATGCTTGTTAATGGTAAAAGCAAGAAACTTCGTTGTTTCAAACACGTAAATATGTCTTCAATGCCTATTGTTTACACCTCACAAAAGAGCGACTGGATGAACAGTTCAATTTTTACGGAATGGTTTATAGAAGTTTTTGTACCAGTTGTAAAAGCCCATCAGCTAAAGAATGGAAAAAGAGAGAAAACTTTAAAAGAGAGAAATTTGTATTACATATAAATATGTTTTATTGGTACATAAAATTATACAGTTCAATTATCCGAATAAACCGGTTTTCCGAACACCCATGTCCCCGATTAGTTGGGATAATCGACGCGCTACTGTACTTGTAAGCACTAATTTTTACATAATACTGTAATCAATTATTATTGGAAAGTAATTACAATACTTTTTGAAGGCACTTCTGAATAGGATAGACACAACATAACCTTTTAATTGCCTACTTACCGTCTCATAGAAGTCTTCAACTGTGAATTGAGGAAAACCCAATGCAACCAAAATTTCCTTTGAGTTTTTAGCTATTTCGTAGAACTTGTTGTACTCAGTTTTATCAGTTAACAAATGTTCTAAATAAGCATACGAGAATGCCCGAAAAAAGCAATTGCCATCGGGACGCGTTCTCCTAATATGTTTGTACTTCGCAGAAAGGTCTTTTACTTTTAATAGATATATAGGGTCTTCAGTGTATTCTGATTCTAAAGTCGATAGGGGTTCAAGATCACCAACAAGCGGTATAGTCTCTGATATCTAAAAACAAATAAACAAGGTGTTGTTATTATAAATTTATCAAAAAATTTGAAACTAAAGCTTATTTAAGGTCACAAAAATAAAAGTATACCTCCTTCTCTATCTCCCGTTGTTGTTTCATAATCAATTCATCTTGATTTACTGAATTATCAACTAAATTACCGGTACAAGCGCTACTGCTCGGTGTATCGTCCGCCATTTTCAAATTGGATAAAAATAAATTTGACACATGACATGACAACAAATCACAACAACAAACGACAATCGCGCGAAATGCGAAACCATAGACTTAGAATATACTACGAAACTGATTATGTTCCTTATATATAAGTATACTCTTTGCTGATTATGTATTGACCACAATTTTTTTTTTTGGAGTTTATGGCCTGCTATCTAGACCTTTAGGCCAATTCCTAGGTATTTTTATTCGGTTTATTATAATTTCCCCAATTGTTTATTTATCCTTCATAGTACATTGCTTCACAATATGTTGATGCGTCACATTGTGCAGCCCTTGGGAGATTTTGACGGCAACTTGAGTCAGCAGACAGCTGACAGTTGGCGATGGTATATCTCATGGCACCTGCTATAGACACCTTTTCTTGAACACATCACATCACCAGCCCGTTTATTTAGTTACACATGCGCAGACACTTAATACACAAAATCGCACCACTTTTGCATATCAAAATCCACTTCAAACCATTATTCAAACAATAATACAGGAGCAGCAAACCGACGCCGATTAAGTTCCCGCCAAAACTCCGACCACAATTACAAACTTAATCTGTGTTACAAACTTAAATTCTCCCAGACTCCCAGAGCAGGTTTTTTTGGCGGGAATTTGACCGGCGGCGGATTGCTGCTCCTGTATTATTGCTTAAATAATGGTTTGAAGGGGATTTTGATATTATGTTAAATTGGTGTGATTATTTGTATTAAATGTCTGCGCATGTGAACTATTAGTGGAAACGGTGAAATAAGTGCTCCGATGGTGATGTGAATCTCAAGATAAAGTCTGTCTGCTTAGGCGCCTTGAGATACAAGCGCCAACTGTCTGCTGGCGATTGGAAATCTTCCGAAAACTACGTAATATGACGCATCAACATATTACTAAGCAGTGTACTATAAAGGATTATTTATTATCACGATTTACCATTATGTAAACCAAACTAAAAAAGGAAAAATATTTTTTTAGAAATAAGAATAGTATAATTAACGAGGACAAGTATTATTGTAAAAAACGTGGGGTTCTCGATTTCAAGACGTTGTCCATAAATAAAATGTTTTGAGAAGTTATCAATTACCGTGTAATAGCGGTGTATGAATATCCATACCATCCCGTGGGTCTCGTAAGAGGCGACTAGACTTGGGGTTATTTTTTAATTACCGTGACCGTCGTTCCGGTTACCAAAAATCATCGTGACTTTGTCACGTTGATAAAGTTGGATAACTACTAGGGACATTGGAACGACTTATACCGTGACTTTATATATGCATTTTAGAATTAGTATTAGGTTTTATTTCAGAAGTCGATTTTTTATTACCTTCCTTACCTAAGCTACGTGGCCATGTTATAAGTACCTTTCTAATAATTATTTCTGAAATATAAGAATTTCACCTAACCAAGGCGATCAGTCAGTGTACCGTAACAAGGTAGATTAAAGGTAGGTAGGAGGATAAAAGGTACCAAGGTTTTTTTTGTATAGATGTCCAACGTCCACGACAGCGAAATCGGACAGTACGAACGGGACATATGCAAAAATACCAATACAAAAATAAAAATAAATCAAAATATTTATCTTTGTACTGACTAATTTAGGTACCATTAAACAAATACAGCAATTGTTAATAGAATATTTTACCACAAATATTTGTGTGTATTTTATTTAATTCTGACCTAGAGATTTAGACTGAATTAATGGTTCCCATACCCAGCCTGCATGTTTAGAAACTAATGTTATTAGTTCGCCCAGCTATTGATGAGCAAGAGAAAAAAAGTATTGCTATGATATATTATATCGTATCGATATTTTTAACCAGCATCGATATATCCCCTATCATGCCCTACCAGGAAGTTGTCGAGTTCCCAGTAAACCAGTATAATATGATTTTTAAGGGGGAGTAAATTAATTACATTTTTGTGTTTGATTAATAAACATTGTTTCATAAATTCGTACCTGTTTTATTGAGCTAAAACATACCTTATAATTATTGCTTACCTAATATTTACAACTACCTACTTACATAATCAAATTAATAACTTAAGTACAATAACGCATAGGCGTCAATCTTGGCGCATCACTATTCAACCACTCTCAACTGGGCATTGAGCGATACGCGTGCTCTATACCTTGCCTATTTGTACTTTAAATTCTGAACACTCTTATCTATTGTTCTAAGGGATCCCTTCTAATCTATACTCTTTGGCGGGGTCTATAACTTTGACACATAGATAGAGAATTCAATAGACAGCGTGATATGTTTTGTTTCATTCTCAAAACAAAGGACGCATATATCATATTAGCACTTGTAAGAAAGAGATATAGCTACTATATTGTTGTCCTTATTCCCGTTCCACATAACAAGCTGTTTGGCATTAAATTTAGTGGCAGACACTAGAGATGGGCCGAATATTCGTTTTATATTCGGTATTCGGCATATTCGGCAGCTTTACCGAATATTCGTATTCGGCCGATTATTCGGCTAAAACACCGAACATTCGTTAAAAGGGTACTCAAAGTGTCCACTGTATTGAAATGTACGAACATGTTTGTCCACATTTCAGATGTAGCCGATAAACATTTGGAATTAGATAGCTCACCTTGAATAGTGCTTTTCAATTTTTCATACAGTTGTGGATTCACTGTTTCACCTATACATTTTCGGCTCGGTATTTGGTATTTGGGTTTACCAACTGCATGAGCCAATTAAAGCCTTTGTCTTCGACTATAGAAGTGGGCTGGTTATCTATTGCTATCATTTCAACAATTGAATTCGTAATTGGAAGTGATCTGGGGTCGTCGATTCGCCATTCGGAAATAATTTAAAATTTTTTACAACCTACTTCAATATAAATTATTAAGGATAACTCAAAAACCATTGGTCAGACATTGATCAAATTTATATGGGACCACATGAGAAGCACCAGCTTTCAAATAAAGAATCATCGAAATCGGTTCACCTATAAAAAGTTATGACGTAACACACATACAAAAAGAACATACAGTCGAATTGAATACCTCCTCCTTTTTGAAGTCGGGAGATAATTTTTTTTATATAGAAAGTATTTTTTCGCAAATCGTACATTTCACTTTACTTTGGTCGTCAGTTTCTCTGAAATAAGTCTAAATAGTAGATCTCCTCCTGCCACCCATTTTTATCATATAATTATCAATTTTCACTAAGAATAACAACGAAACACTTTTTTTCTCACAAAAACAGTCAAAACATAAGCACGTGCCGGCAATTAGCACAGTACTAGATGATGCAATAACATGTGAGGTGTGGCGGGGGAGCGAGGGGGCAGGGTCCGGTACTAATCCCGCGCGCTTTACGTAAACAAGTTTTGACATGAATTGGTCAGGTACCGAGGTGATCCCGAATAATGTTCGGCCGAATATTCGGTTCGGTAAAAGTTTTACCGAACTTTCGGCCGAATATTCGTATTCGGTGAAATCTATATTTGGCCCATCTCTAGCAGACACTGCAACTGTCACGGAGTGAATAATTGTAGACATAGGCAATGTGTATCGATTAAAAGAAAAGATTGATATGTATATTTTGATCACTGGGATATGTATCACTCTTTTATATCTTTATATCCTTATGTATCAGTAGCTCAAGCTCGCGTTCACGATACGCATCGCATTACATTGCGCTGCTCACTCAGCGTGGCTCGCTTTACTCAACTCAATCCTATCAGTAAGAGTGATAGATAAGTACCTATAGAGCTGTTTACATTTTGCTTGGTCGTAACATTGTGTATCTTTCTGATATATTTGGCTGCTGTTTCTTTCTAGGTATCTATTTGTTATGATTGATAAATATTAATAGGCACTTATACGAAAAATGAACTTAAATTTTTAGTATAAAATAATAATTAAATTAATGATTAACGAAAATAACATAGGTAGGGTAGGTATTGTTTTTATTTATTTGTAGAATATATAAATATATTATATAGTTTAATGATTTCCCTTCATACTTTTTTTTCCCTTCAATCTTTTTTCTACTTTTTTTAAGGATATAAACGACTACTAATTTCGGTCATAAAACTATCTTAAAAACGATGGTTTTATGACCGAAATTAGTTTACAGTGTTTACTAAGACGACCGTTATAATGGTCAAGCAACTCACTCTCTCCGTCTTGCGAAAGCGCGACAGGACATTCTAAATAGTGAGGTGCGAAAGAGACGTCTGTACTATGGAGTTTCCGAAATCTTCCTTAAATTGGCTTTGGAATGGCCGGCCGTCCCGGCCGAGGTATAATGGAAAGCAGCGTGCGCAATACTCCTTGCGACACAGATGTTAGATAGAAAAAGTTAAAAGACGCCTTGAGTGAATGAGTTGTAAAGATACACTGGCACACTGATACATTCGGATGCGGATGGATATAAAGAGCGATTGATGGAAACGGATTGATTCATATATTTTGTATTTATCTCTCCTGAGTCACCCATCTCTAGATAATTGTACGTTTTAAGTTAGAAAATTATTTGATTTTATACCATATCGTAAGTAAACTTATTTCATGAATATGTATTTAAATAATTTTCTGAATCACGATTTACATGGAAGGATTAATTAAAATGATGTTCACGGTCATTTTGTTCTATAAATTATAATGATATTATCATTATTAGCGATATTATAACCTCAAACCTATGTTGCCAGCTAAAGTTTATAATTACCCGAGGTACGACCTCATCGCTTACAATTACAGCGAGAGTATCTAATGTATTATACTACATATTTACCATTGTGTAAATATACCTGTGCTTATTATGTCATTCAAATTTATTCATCTTGATGTTTTTTTTATTTGTCAGTTTCCCAATTGATTCGGAAATAAAAAGAAAATGAGTTTTAGCAACCGGTAAGAAGAATTGGGAGCCTAATAAATACTTTCGACTTTGCTCCAGGCACTTTGAAAGGAATTTATTAGTCCGAGAAAGGACAAGAACTGAATTGTTTCGTAATGCACTTTATACAATAAAGGTTTGTATGCTTAAATATGGTCGTATTTTAAATATTCTAACTGTTTTTTTATGTAGTAGATGGTTAACTAAAGTGTGTAAGTATAATATGATGGAATATGATAGGATAAAAGGGAATTTAAAAGATATCATTTCTTTTACACTGAATATATAGAAGAAAATTGAAAAATGTAACATTTTTCCAGGACGATGTTGCAAACATAGAAGGACCTGAGCCTGATGATTTAGTGATGGAACAACCAAATACGGTGCGTCTTTAATTTTCATTGCCTTGCTAACTAATCACTAGCACTAGTAATAAGAATTAATATAAAAGTTATAGTTATCGTTTCATTTATTCAGTTTTTATTGAATGCTAAATAATATTGAAATTATGTGATATTTTTCCAGGGGGGACGTTAAAATTACTAAAAATGGGCATTAGATTGATGATGTAGTAATGGAACTACCACGCACATTTGCGGTAGGTTTTAAGTTTTTAAAAGGTTGTGTTGTGCCGCTTACGAAAACTGGTGGTACCTAACTGTCATACAAGCAGGCTAATGGATTGAACACTAAAACGAGAGACTGAACTGTGCCGTATGTTATCTTTACCAATAAATTTTTATATGTAAAAGAAGCTGAACTACTCACTGACTGATTAGTTGACATTACGCACAGAATTACTTGTCGTTGTTTTTGAGAGCCATTGTTTTCCTTGTTTACATTTTGTATTTTGCTTTGCTGAATATGGTATAGATGATATGTAACATTATGAACACAATTGAAAATCTCTTGTTTGCGATCAATAACGGCCGCTAATATGTTTAATGAATTAAAACATTTTAACATTCTGTTTCAGCCACTGGGTACGCCAAGAAGTCTTACCAAAAGATTGAAACAGCAGCAAAATCTGTCGGAGAAGAGGTCGAGAATGGTGCGCGCTCTTGGTCAGAAAACAAGGCGTCTAAAAATAATAGTGACAAATCTGGAACAAAGTCTTGAAGAGTTTAAGGCCAAAGCTCTTGTGAACGAAAAAGATAGCAATCTACTTAACTCGATCGATCCCATCAATAAAGATTTCCTTATATTGATAATCACAGAATACTTCTCATTAAAGCTGTCGCTTTAATGTATTTTGAAATAAGAATACATTATGAAACCGCAAAAATTAGTGCGTCCGCCGAAAAAAATTAGGAATATTCATACTAAATTAGTTTTATTTCAAGGACAATTATAATTAAATTGGAATTACCAATACCTATAAGTGTAATTATTATGATTTTCTTAACAAATAAATATGTTTTAATATTTGTTATTAATATTACCTATTTGTTTCATTTGTTTTAATTATCCTATCCTAATAACATGTGAATAAAGTCGCCTAGAATTACTGACGTACGCTTCACAAACAAAATCTCCATATTTTGTGGGTAATATTGCCAAAATGGCAGCACTGTGATGCGTGAATGAAAGGCAGAATAGCGGTTATCCGACCCCGCCGTCTATTGGATTCTCTGTCTACGTTTTGACAAGTAGTTCGCCATACGGATACGGCAAACGCTTGATAGGTTAAACCACAGAACACAATTACTCTCTACCAAGAGAAGAACGCCATCTTCATACTAAAAAACGGAAACACGTATTTATGAGTGTATACTACAAGCGCTACGGTGGGCGCCCATATAAAACTTTTTTAGCGGGAATTTCAAACCTTTGTATTCTGTAACTATGAACTTTTTATTTAAGGCATATTCGAGTAATTTTAGCTCAAGCCTCACAAACCTTGGGGTAAATTCCCATACATTTGAGAGGTTGCACCAAAATTACTCGAATACACTTTAGATTAGTATGTGGGATAAAATAAAACTATAAATAAGTATAGTTATGTAATTTTATTTTCTGGAAGACATTGTTTTATAAACTATACATTATAATTGATGTTTTTTATTGCTTTTGCACATAATATTTCCACGTTTGTTACTGATATATAACATATGTTATTGTCAGAGTGTTATTCACAGAACATTAACGTAAATTTAAATCAGCAAAATTCTCATGGTGAAAACTTAACTCAGCCCAAATACGTGATCTGAAACAGATACAATTCGAGTCAATATAGTAATAATCCCTACAAATAACGGTCATTAAATTCAAAATGTTTATAGACTTACCACAATATTGTCATATAAGTTTTTCTTTTCCTATTATAGGAAACCTGCAGTAAGTGATCAGATGACTTTGTGCTTTTTATTTGCACAACACTTAACTTACTTTCGATGATGATCACACATCATGCATAAAATTTTGAAATAATGAATTCATTTATAATCAATATCTTATAGAGTTAACATTTCACAAAAAATCTTTACTGTATATTCACGACGATATTATGACTGTGTATTCGCCTACAAACGAAAATGAAGTGTTCTGAGCCTATAATAACTGAATAAAATAAATAATAAATATTAAAATCTAAACTTATGAAATAAATTTGAATAAATTTCAAAAAATATTTTCAATATGAAAGACGTTGACAAACAAATGTCATTTTTCTTCTATTAATTCATGGCTTCTTTTGATAGAATTCTGCTAATATTTAATAATTTAATTTTAATCAATTAATAGGTAAATTAATTGTGCAAATCTCAGAGTAATATATATGTAATTATACTTTAAAGAGCAATACAAAAAAGTTTAACACAGAATTAACATTTTTAGTTTTTTTCCGATTCCGATATAATATTTTTTTTTTATGTCTAATTTTTAAAATGGCAATCTAAAACAACATGAAGGAAAGAAACAACGATATTTTTTCTCGCTTTACTTTTACAAGCTAGTCATGGGCGTTTTTAGATTTGAGTGCAAACCGATATTTATCTGATTTCAGATTTCAAAATCGATTTCAAAATCCGTTTTTAAAAATCGGATTTCAGTAGCGCTTAGCCACGCCAATTCGTTTGCGTATTTAGATTTCGTTTTATAAGTTAACAAAACGGCAAACGCGAATGTAATTCAGAAACAGATTTGCGCGATTATCCTTTATGTTTCAATCTAGGCTTTGGACTAGCAGAAAAGTTTTGTTTGAAATTAAAACTTTTCCGGCGTATTTTAAAATTGGCATATTTAAAATGTTTTCGCAATATATATTTTTTATTTCCAAAATCGGTACTTGTCTTTTGGGCCAAATAAATTTAAGCATGACATCGTTTTAAATAAGCTTCTAGATTACCCGTTGTAGATTTATATGATATATTTTGACTACAATATTTACACACTGCAACACCAGAAGCATTTTCTTTTTTGTCAAAATGAGTCAATACTTCACTGGGTTTTCGCGATATTTTGAAAATCAAAACAGTACTGGTCTAATCAATTAAAAAGTCTAAAGAAAAAAACTTGATAGTCAAAATCAAAAATATTTAAATGTTATATTCATACACAATTCAGTTAGTTAACTTATTTTATTTTATACTCTAAACTCTATTAGACAAAGAGGCAATAAACATCAGTAAATATCCTGTAATTCACTGATACGACTGACCGGCACGCGCGCACTTGTCACCAAGGTCAAATTTGCATCTAAACGAAAACAACATGAAAACAAAAGATTGTTTCTAGTAAACAAACACTAAACCAAAAACCAAAATAAATCATCACACAATCTCGCAAACATAGTTTTAACAACTTTATAATAAGAACGAAATTGATCGCATATTTCAAAGGTTCTAGTAAGCAAAGACCCAAACACGGAACCAAAAATTCATCAACGCATAATCTCGTAAAGCCAATATAGACTTTAAGTACTTAGCAGTATGGATAATATTGATCGCATATTTCAACAGATTTCCATAGCCGACAAACCGAAATCCGAATCGCAAAATTCACGCCATTCTTTTCATTCCGCTATGTCGTGTTTGGTTAGAAAGAGAGAAACTGAGAAAACGGATTTAAGTTTCATCAGTTTGCGTTTGAATTTGGATATTGTCAATTTCGATTTTATTGTCGATTTGGATTCGTTTGTTGGTATAGGTCCCGTCACGTAAAAAGAACGCTGAGCGACAGTGGAGGGGGTGTGTCTGCGCATGGGTACAGTCGCGTTCTAAAGTACTAGATGGTACTAGGCTATTGTTTTATAATATATGAGTAATTAATTGTTTAATTGTAGAATCATAATAGGTACTTTACCTGCTACTTAGAACTTTGGAAGAGGTTGGAATTAAAAATAGATTATGTTTACTTGAGCATTATTTTTAATTCTGTCGTAAAATGCTTAAAGTAGATTGTAACAAGAAAACTTAAGCTAAGGGTGACACGCCGTTTGTTATATCGTCTTGGGTCACTTGGAAGCCAGATGTCGATGGTGTGTTGGTGTTACTGGATGTTACTTCATCATCACTTTCATCTTCGCTTGAGCTTCCATCATCAGAATCATTATCATCAACGCGAATGATAAATGTTTCCGTCATTAGGTCGACCACATGGTCATTTTTTCGGTATTCTTCCTCAATACTTTTAACTTTACTGCACAATTTTCCCCATTCACCTTCTCCCATCATATTTACCTTTTCGTTTACTAGTTAATTACGTTAGCTTCAGCCAGGACTTAAAAAAACCAATTCTTAAAATATAAATTTATTAAAGAAAATTACAATACTTCTATAACTAAACTAAAATGATTAGCTTGGTCGAAGTGTGACCGAAGAATGACGAAATCCGATGCTAACTGCACGGGCGTCGGATTGTCGGCGCCTGCTGACTCGGCGCCTCGTGACACGCGGCTCCGTCGTGTGCACCTTTATGTAGGTTTTACATGCTAGGCGATTTTCGTATAGTGAAACTACGTAATTCCTCCCCCCACAGTTCAGCGACTATTTTCCGACTTTGAGGGAAAATGTTGCTGGATATCTTTGCGTTTTGGGATCTTCATAGAATGCTTTCCAGGTGCCGGCGGCTGGGTGCTCTGCTGTTGCGGCTTACTGCATCTCCACAGATTGTAACGTCGACAGATTATTACAATTGCTGTTGTGATAAGCGAGCCAATTATCATTACATAAATGGGAATAGTAGTGTGGTACAGAGTGTTGCTAGCTATGGTGTCTTGTACCATTATCGGCTCTCTCATGACTTGATTGTAGGCTTCATGTAGTTTTCTCAGGTCGATGGATTGCAGCGAGATTCGGTGTTGAGATGTGGTTTCCTCTTTGAAGTTGCGTGGGACATCGGTAATTATTAGTGGCTGTCCGGATACTTGGTTATTCTCGTTGACTATTGTAAATTCTGACGTCATCATTGTGCAATTTAAGGGTATTGTTACCAAATAGCTTCCTTGAAGCTGCTTGTATTCTTCTCTTCCGCATCGTAGATGGATTCTTGTAGTGCGAGGGAACGTGACAACATAGTTTCCAGCGTCCAGTTGCTCCATGGCTTCCTTTTCCAGTGTTATAGTGGTCAGGTTGCAGTCATCTCCTAGGGCGTGGTTTGTGACGAGCTCTCGTGTGCAGTCATGATGATTCTTGACTCTATTTATGGTATCGTCTTCGCAGAGGTACTGGTGGTCTACCTTCGGGCATTCAGCCTCCATATACGCATACGCTTCCCTGTTGGTTGCTAGGAAAGGAAGGGGTGGAATAAGGATCTTGCTATACCTATTCGGGGCTATTGAAAGTTTATACAGATCGAATATGTTCGCACTAACTATGGAACTTTAAAACTATAACTATCTGTTTTTCGACGTAATATGAACCCGGTTTTATAATACTATAATAGTCGCGTAAGTCTAAATTTAATATTCTATCGTCCCCATATATCATTCTTACTCTTTCTATCATTACCCTTAAAGTATCGATATCTATCATTGAATGATGCGTGCTTAAGGCGCGCACAAGAGCTAGCACGTTTTCTATTCTAACTAATTCTCCCATCAAATCATCGACGTTTTCCGTTATGATGGTCAAGAGCTGAGCGAAATGAGCATATTTTATTAAACTATTTTCTTTATAAGCAGTGCTATTCAACAAAAGTTCTAACGTAGCATTAATTGATTGCTGATTTCTAACTAACTGATCTATGACGCCATTATGTTGCGTCATCCATTCCTTGTTGAGGCTTATGTGCGAGTTAAACTCCGATATAATTTTAACTTGGTTATTTTCGAGATTTTTTATTGCGTTATCAAATTTGATAGCATCCTGATAATCTAAGTTCCCGGTTAAACTTTTAATAGCAGATCCTAAGCCATTAATCAAACCTCTCTTCGCTCGACTAGGTTCTAGTCCTTTTAAATGATTTAAAACTCTATTAATTTTATGAGATAAATAATTGATTTGAAGAGAATATAGGGGAAAACGTATCATTATTTAATCTTAATTCAAAGTCGGATAACTGCTGTCTCACTGCAATAGTTTTCTCTTCTATATTGTTGATGCGAATATACTGTAAAAAGCTATGATAATGTGACACTAGACGAGTTCGACCTAATTTATAAGGGAGGAGGCCAGGACCATCGTTGAGACTTTCAAGTCTTATCTCCTGTGTTTGAGCGAGATGTGCCATCATCACCAACGGGATTCTGTAACAATTTAGCGCTATTAGGGACTCGCTTAATGCGAGCTTTGGCAACGGGACCACGTTTCCGTGAAGTATAAATATGTATGGGTAGGTTAGCCAGAACAATATCGTTAGTGTATCTTGGTGCTAATTTCTGTCGGCTAGCAAGCGGGTTTTTTATGAATATCTGCTGTTGTGGTTCATACTGAATTTCGGGTTCTCTATCCCTATTTCTATTCTCAATTAAAACTGTGCGATCATGTAAGGTGGACTGATTTATAATTTCATAAACTAACTTCATTTGTTCTCTATGATTTTGAGTGTACTGTTGGAGTAGATGCTGGGTAAGGTCTACACCTACTGGGTCTCTGGGGTCAAAGTGACCTGTTATTATGTCGAAGGGCCTGCATTTCGTGAAGCTGTGCACCGAACTATTGTAAGCGATAATCGCGTATGGTACTAGGTTTACAGCTGGCTCATCCTTACGCTGAAGTTTTAGTAATCTAAGATGTTCGAGAAGGGTTGAATGGAAACGTTCTACATTTCCATTGTCGTTTGGTGAATGGGGAAGTATTTTATGGTGGTTAATATTGTGCATTCTTAAAAATTCGGAAAATAGTTGGTTGGTGAATTCAGTGCCGTTATCGGTTACTATCGTTAAAGGTAAACCATGGTGCGTGCAATATTTTAGTAAGGCCCGTAAAACGCTTATGGCTGTACCATCGTGTAGGTGATAGGCTTGTCCGTACTTGGAGAATACGTCGACGAACGTAATGTATTTTTCGCTATCTACCGTGAACAAGTCCATATGAACTATTTCTAGTGGCTTGCTCGGAGGCGGAACAACGTTGAATCTTTGTTGGATAGGATTACGGTCGTATTTACCTTGGCCACACACAATACATTCATTAATGAATTTTGTTATTTGTTCTTTCATTTTTGGCCAGTAGTATTTTTTCGAAAGAGACAAATAACACTCATTAATGCCTCTATGGTTCGTTTTACCCTCGTGATAGTGTTTTATAATTTCTTGTTGCCTAAGATAAGGTTTAACGTTTTCAAGTTCACTTTTGGCAAGCACGAGATTCATTGCGGAGCTTTTAAAGTTATTCTGTATGACAGGTATAATTGAGTAAAGTCCTAACGGGGGGTTGATTAGAAGTCCGGTTTTAATTTTTGGGTTCACGAACTCCTTTATTACGTTGATAATATCGGTTTCTAAATTTGATTCCGTTACTTGCACCGAAATGCGGGTGTGTGTGTCGAAGGGCTTCGAAACCGCGGGTCGCCTTTTTACGTCGCCTACGATAGTGATAACCAATTGGCGATGAAATTTGTTTAGTGGTTCATCGGTTATTGGAACTTCCAATATGGGATTTTCGTGACTCGTATGAATAGTAGCGGTTGTAGAACCATGACTGCGCTCTGGTTGTTCCGAGGGATTCGCTAGAAGAGAATTAGTCTCTTCTTCTTAATCTCAATGCGACTGAGGGCATCTGCGTTCGTATTTGATTTCCCTTTCTTGTAAATTACAGTGAAGTCGTATTCGCTGAGCTTTAAGCGCCATCGAGTAAGGCGAGAGTTCGGTTCTTTTAAACTCATAATCCACTGTAGAGGTTTATGGTCGGTAAGTATTTTAAATGTCCTGCCGAATAGGTAGGGTCTAAAATATTTAGTGGCCCATACTATTGCCAGGAGCTCTTTCTCAATGGTACTGTAATTTTGTTCACTATCATTGAGTGTCCGCGAAGCATATGAGATGGGTTTATCCGAGCCTATCGGCCCTTGAGACAAAACAGCACCGATGGCATAGTTCGACGCGTCGGTAGTAAGGATAAATTCCTTACTAAAATCCGGGTATTTAAGGATTGGATCATTCGTCAAAAGGGTTTTACACTTCTCAAAACTGTTAACATAATCGGGGTCAAAAGTGATCTTTTTACCCTTTTTTAGGCATTGTGTTAGGGGTTTTGTTATTTTTGCAAAATCTGGGATGAATTTCCGGTAATATCCTAATAGTCCTAAGAACTGCTTTATTTCTTTAGGAGATTTAGGCATAGGGTATTTTTCTATCGCTGCTATTTTGTCTGGGTTAGGCTTCACGCCCTCGCTGCTGATGATATGGCCTAAATAAGCCGTTTCTAACTTAAGGAACTCTGATTTGTCCATTTGCACTTTGAAATTGGAGTTCCTAAGTCTCTGGAAGACTTGTTCTAAGTTGACCATATGTTCTTGCAGCGAAGTGCTGAATACTATTATATCGTCTAGGTACACCAAACAAATCTGGTTCTGGAGACCTTGGAGGATGTTATCCATCACTCTTTGGAATGTGGAGGGCGAGTTCTTCAGGCCCATGGGCATCCGAAGGAATTCGTAGTGGCCGTGTTCGACATTGAATGCCGTCTTTGAAATGTCAGCGGGGTCCATTTCTACTTGGTGAAAACCACTGGCGAGATCTAGGGTAGTAAAATATTGGCATTTACCCAGTTTGTCCAGAACGTCTGAGATATTCGGGATAGGGTATTTGTCATTAATCGTTTTCTCATTAAGTTTACGAAAATCTACCACTAGACGCCATTTCTTTTTCCCCGAGGCGTCTGCCTTTTTTGGGACAATCCAAATCGGTGAGGACCACGCGGACTCGGAGGACGTATAATGCCTTGAGTTAACATTTTATTTATTTGATCGCGTACCTCTTGTCGATGAACAAAAGGATATCGATAGCTCTTTTGTATATAGGAATTTCATCGGTCGTACGGATGCGGTGTTTTATTTGATTCGTAAATGTTAAGTTTTCACCTTCGATATAAAATATGTCATGATATTTGGCACAAAGAGTCATCAAATTAGCCTTTTCTTCTTCGTTAAGATGGTCAGTGCGGAGTCGCGATAAAACGTCTTTAGCGCGTTCGGTTATAGGCTGGGTGCGCGTGCACTCAACGTTAAACAGCTGTGCGTGAGCGGGGCGGTCTAGGGAAAAAACAACATCATTATCGCTAGTATTCTCGATCTCTAAAATAGCTCTATTTTGGGAAACGCTGGTTATGCATTCGTGAACGACACAATTACATAAAATTTGTTTGGGAATATAGACTTCACCATCACTACTGTCAACAGGAATTCTAACTAACTTTGAAGTATTCGCAGGAATTATATCCTCGTACAGGTTCGCGTTTCGTGAATTATATAACAATATTGGGTTCACTGCAGACCGAGTAGTTAAATGTAATGCTTTTAAATCGATCTTTGCTTCCCACTTAGTTAACAGATCGAGCCCAATTAACCCGTCGAAATGGTTGTGAAATTTATACACGAAAAACTTTATCGGTTCGCTATCGTTAATTTCCGGAAAACAGGGCACCGTAATGGAATAATCATTTCGACTAACAGCGTGAACATTAGTAACTTCGAAAGGATCATAGTCAAGTTGATAATGAGGGAAAAATCTTTCTACAGCATCCGGACTCAAAAATGATTGATTCGCTCCGGTATCGATGAGAAGGTTCAACGGAGGGTCTAAGATCCGAATAAATGGTAGCTGACGCTGGGTCTGCAAATTAATTTCTATCTTGGCTTGTTTGAAGGAGAATCCTCGTGAAAATTTTCCTGTTGGTTAGTGGAGGGCTGAGGATCGTTTTCTGTATCATTGACGCTTGGATGATCGTTTATCGGAACGAACTCGGGACCGTAATTCTCGTGGCTTATATAATCATTATAGCTACTCGCGTAAGATGGACATTCGTAGTAATCCGCGTAATAGTTGTTGTAGTCAGGCTCATAGTAATAGTTAGCATAGCCGTCACACTCGTTAAAATTCATTTCACGGCTTTTAAAGTAATTTGTAGGTGGTGGGTTACCGTGCTGGTTCCAATCATGGCCAGTTAATCGTACTGTAGGAGGTAAGGCTTTAGGCGTGAAATGTTGAACACCGCTCATAGGCTTAGGGCCAAAATTCTGAGGCTGCTGGTAACGAGGCTGAATACGGAATACATTACTACGTGGGTTGTAATTCGGTGGTGGTGCACTGAACATTTGTTGAGTACGTGTTGGCATGCGGTACTGAGGCTGATGTTGAGGGCCCGCATTGGACTTAAATTGATTTTGCGGTTGAGTAAATTTAAATGGTTGAGGTTGAGGTGGCGTCCACATCGGTCTCTGGGTAGCGGGTGCTAACATCATAGGTGGAGGCTGGAAATTTTGCTTAGATTGAGAAGGCATTGGAACTGGTATTTGTGCTCTTGGAGGCGGCTGGAGAGTTTTAGGGTGTACATCATTATTACGCTGTTGCAAATATAAAATATTTAATTCCTCCTGAACAAATTTCAATGCCTGCTCTATTGTAGAAGGGCGCATACACCTTATTCTAGACCCTAAGGGCTCATGTAAGCCACGAACGAAAGCCTGCATAGTGAGCTTTTTATACAATGCCCTCTTAGACTCGATAGTGGTCGGGATAGTTTCGTGCAACGATATATATGTCATGATGGTACTAAAAAGAGTCTGACAGTGATCGTAAAACTCCTGAGGACTTTTGTGGCCTTGCGAAGCTAAGGAAAGGTCATTGTATAGCGCAGTTTCGTCTCTTTGATCTGCGAAGTTATTTATAAGAGATTCATGAATCCTAGCCAATTATCAGGGATGCCATTAGAATTTATGATTGAAGCCGCAGGTCCGGTGATTTTGTTCAAAATTCCGTTTAGTAAACATAAATTAGATAATTCACTACCGGCTTCAGAGCTCATGTAAGTTGATACAACCTGATCGCATATTTTAATAAATCTAGTAAGAATATTTGGATTACCATCGAAATCTGGCACTGGGCGCAAGGCCTTATATATTACATCGGGATCATGAGACATTTTGGAATTTAGTGAACTTAAATTTAATTCTTCCTCAATATTCCTTAAATTATCTAAATCTATATTTCGGCGAGACTGTCGAAAACCAGCCTCGCTAGGCCCCCTATTCTTTGGGTGAAAAATTTTGGACAATAAGGATAAAACTTAAAGGATAAAAGGAAAGCAACACAAAAAGAAAGTTTTGCGTACTTACAATATCATTCTGGCTTCCTCCGCGTATCGATTTTCAGATACTCGTCCCAGTGCTGCTGCCACGTGGTTCGGATACTAGATTAAGGCTTGAGAGCCAAATTAGCGTGTTTCAGCGCCAACCGAAATCTACCGATTTTTGGAGATTTTAACGCCGCGTACTGACTCTAATATCCTACCGACTGCGCCAATTACGTTAGCTTCAGCCGCAGGACTTAAAAAACCAATTTTAAAATATAAATTTATTAAAGAAAAATTACAATACTTCTATAACTAAACTAAAATGATTAGCTTGGTCGAAGTGTGACCGAAGAATGACGAAATCCGATGCTAACTTGCACGGGCGTCGGATTGTCGGCGCCTGCTGACTCGGCGCCTCGTGACACGCGGTCCGTCGTGTGCACCTTTATGTAGGTTTTACATGCTAGGCGATTTTCGTATAGTGAAACTACGTAATTAGTTCAGTCATAAACAATAAACATAAATCATTTTTCTTCCTTCCTTTTAAAAATCGTCGCGCGTCGTGCAAAGAAAGTTGTGTGTGCGACTGTATTTTAGGAGCGAACGAAGCGCGGGAAGCATGGGTCAACTGACGAACCAATAGCGTACGCGCATAGTAACACTGGCGAGCATTCCCCCGTCGCGCCCCCTTCATACCACCAATTTGGTCGATAAATCGCTCAGTGCGCAGGTACAAGGCCAGCGTTCTTTTTACGTGACGGGACGGGATCGTAGCTTAGTTAGGTCAATTTTTGAAATCGGATTTTCTAGTTTGAGAAATCGATACGATTCGATTTGTGTTTGAAATCGGATTTTAGATTCGTTTTGATATATCTGAAGCATGCCTATTACAAGCCCAACACGATCATTGACAAAACCATGATTGTGTGCAGATTTTTCAGCTTTCATACAAAGTTGTTAAACAGTAATCAGCTTCGCCAGTCGCCATTATCCCGTTCACCGCTTTAGGCCGGCCACATACATACGTAATTCCGGATCGGAATATCGAACGGAATCTGAAACGGAATTCCGTTTCGACATTCCGATTCGAGATTCCGAACGCAGCAAGTCCATATAAAATTTATGACCCGCTACACCGTACGGTATTTTTCCGTACGGAATTTTCTCCGATTCGAGATTCCGTATGACCGCCTGTACGTTCGGAATCCCGAACGGAAAAAAGCCGCTCCGAACGCAAGTCTTCCATAGATTTTGTACGAGTCGCAACACACATACGTAAATTCCGTACGGAACGCGCTCAGTGTTCGTCGCACGACCGTAGCGAGTAGGTGTGTTTATGTATGTTTTTACATTTAATCTTATAGGTGTATGGCTTTTCGTAACCTTTCATCTTATTTTATTTAATAATTCGTCGAAAAGTTTACAGACATCCATATTTAAAACATATCTCTGGATAGATAGATCTTTTACATAATATTGACTATATTGCAAGCTTAGTGATAAGGGATGCACCCAGTAACAATGATACAGCAGCAATGGAATCGCAATCAGAAAATCGTCGTCATTATTCGCTGGCAGAATGTCTAGACTCAATGGCTAACCTCTCTCAACTGACCCTTGTTATTCCGTACGGAAATAAACGTATGTGTGTGATGTGTTCACGGAATTCCGTTTCGATATTCCGATTCGGAATTTCGTATTTATGTGGCCGGCCTTAGACGGGAACGCGACAAAATATATTATTTATAAATATAGTACCTATGAAATTCATCCATCCATTACAGCCTATAAAAGTCCACGGCTAAACATAAGCCTCTCTCATATGTCTTCTCTACACTACTCGCGAAGTAACTTCGACTAAGTGCTCGTCGAAGTCGATCGCAGTCCGAAGAACGTGACTACACACTCGTGCTACTTCGCGAAGAGCTCAGTCATCTTGAGTCTCCTGCACCCTTAACATGAATAACGTTCAAGAGGCAGCTGCTATAGGTACCTAATTGTGTGAACAGTACGACGTCAATGCGTTAACTAAATGAATAATTATGTGGAAAGCTACATATTTAATATTTATATATAAAAAAAATATTCATAACTGGCGTACGCCGAGTAGTGTAGTGAGACGCTTCGTGTAACTTCGGGGTACTTCGCGAAGTCCTTTGACTCTGGCACGAAAAACCGACAGCGATCGGAAGTCGCCCGAGGCGAAGCGAGGTTGCACGAAGCGAATCGAAGTACCTCTCTACACTATTCGCCTCGTCTAACTTCGATCTACTTCGCGAGTAGTGTAGAGGAGGCAATAGATTACCTCATGGGGGAAATTTTGACATAGTTGCCACACACATATACACAGGCAATTCTTTCTGATAAGAAATATAAAAAACAAATAAAACTGAGCTTTAAAAATTTATTAACTAATCAGCAAACATATCTTCTATTTTCTTCTGTACTTCCTTCTCGGTTTCTGAATTAAGTTTATCCGGGAGTAGTTTGACAGCCTCCATATCTGCGGCTTCACCTTCGTCAGTTGTCGCCTGCCCTTTGGCCTGAAACAAGAATAGGTGCTAATAATATCACACAGGCAACTGCAACGAGAGACTGCCGTTCACTTCAGCACATAAATTTGCTTTGTCACGCTTTCCTCGTTTATTCTTTCTACAAGATCAAACCACGGAAGCATTCCTTTCTTAATCTTAGTCACAACATCATCTTGCAATCGACACTTATCTTCCTATCACACAATTTCTCACCCTGTCATTCAGATTCAGCACTAACATACTCCTTAATGGCCGCAATTCTACAGCATTTATTCTACTCCCGTGCGTCTTCTGCCACATCCAACTTTCCCTACCATACATTAACGTATAGACAGCATTGACTGCAAATAATGTTAGATTACCTTTTCCAATTGAATCTCTAGCTGCATGATAGCGCGCTCGAGGCGATAGTTGTCGGAGACAAGTTGCGCCCAGCGCCGCCGCAGCGCACGCAACCTTGCTCCGCTCGCCGTTTGCGAGCGCTTCCGCTCCCAGTTCACCGCCGCTATTAGCTTCCTACGCGTCAACAATGTTTTGATGTAATAATTACTTTGATAGCGGTGTTATTCTTAATGACGCAAACACTAAGCATTCGATGAAACTAGTTTTACGTCCCAATGTCATAGTTAACCACGGCTACCTTCAGTCCCTCCGCGACCATGGGTGCTGTAACCTTTACCGTTACCGCCTATTAATTTCCACTGCAACATAGGCCTGCCCCATAGTTTGCCTCATAAGGGGAATATTTGCCATAGTTACCACGCTTGGCACGCGGAATGGCAACCGCAGTTTTTCACTTTTAGCTGTTATTAGGAAGGCACTGCTGCCCATCTGATTTGTTTCCCTCCGTTGCCTCTTACGACACCCACGGGATGATAAATGGGGTAGTGAATATTCTTACACCGCCACTAAACGGTTTATGGGTGCTGTAAATTACTCGAAAATTCGGCAGTAAATTAAGTTAATAAAAGCGATCCGTAAAAACTAGTTTCATTTGAAAGCTGCACAATTAAGCGCGTATTACTCGTATTTTACCACTACCTCGCCTCGTACTACTTTTATTGATTTGAAAAAGAATACATGAATATAAAAATTAAAGCTTAAACTCGACGAAATCATATGTAGTAGAGCCATGCTGCATCTATATTATGGTTGTAGCACAAATACGTCGGCCCGACCAGGAAAGGACCACACTTTCACAGAATACCCAAGTAAAATAGCAGCTCAATGCTGCTGTTTCGTATGGTGACTGTAGAGAACTGGACACCCTTATTACTGGATACGAGACATTTCATCTTAATTCTAAGGGGTGACAATGCATCTGCATTTTAATTCTTAATTGTGGATAGATGTAGATGTCTATGGGCCGCAGCATCCACTTACCATCAGGAGGCCTACTGTTTGTTACCCTTATTCTATAAAAAAATCACAGCACTGCATAATATGTTCTTGGCTCTCAAACCTTTGTTGGATTTTTCGCAATCGCCCAACAGATGGTTACCCATTATATCATCTCATATAAACCAGATGTAAACTATTTAGACAGCACATAGCAGCATCAAGCCGTAGTAGCTCAGGGGCTAAGCGCTCACTGTAAATATAACAGTATGCGAGCAACCCGGAATCGAACTCCGCTGGCACCAATGAAATTGTTTATTACAATTTTAAGTGCTGAAAAAGGAAAAAATCGTAAGGAAACCTGCACGGCTTAGAAATTAAAAAAAAATATTTCGAAGACATGTGAAGTCCGCCAGCACGCATTGGGGCAGCGCAGCTGATAATTCCTTGCCCTAAAACCCCCTCAAACATGAGAGAAGGCCTGTGCCCAGCATTGGGATGTATATAGGCTGTAACTGTACTTTTTTTACAGCCGATTACAAGTCACCTGAACATAGGCTACCCCACAGAAATGCCATAAATACACTGTCCTACATGAGCTTGCATAAAGCGAAGCAAATAGTTTGCTATTAAAGTTCTCATGGCATTTTCCATCTTAATTTTCTTAAAAAATAGGAAATAAAATCACACCTTAATTGCGTATGCACATTTTGCGACCGTGTGACTAGTGCTTGCAGCACATTCAGATAGGACCTCCATGCCTCAGTTCCATAATGCAGTTGTAGCTCCAAATTGAGTACTCTGGTGGCCTGATGGGATAATTGTGCATGTGAGTTATCTACGGCTTCTGACCATGCTGTTGGTTCACCAAGACGTCCCGCTGGTGGAGGTGGTAACTCATATCTGGCAACAAAGAAATATTGTCTCTGTAACAGAGTAGTTAAGATACAGGTAATAAAAAAAGGGTTTAGATCTTAGAAGAATAGTAAGTAGTAATTGTGTTTGGGTTCTAGATTTTTTTTTATAGAAGAGGAGGCAAATAAGCTTACGGCTTACCCAATAGCAAGTGATCATCGTCGCCAATGAACATCTGCAACACCATGGGAGTTGCATGTACGTTGCTGGAGTTTTAGAAAGGAGTATGCTCTTTCCTCGAAAGTCCCTAAGTCATATCGGTCCGGAAAAACCGCTGGTCACAATAATATCTACAGTGTGGTCGTGCAAGGCAGAAAATTCCGCATAATAGCATGGTAGTAGACCGCCAACCATTGAAAATGACATGGAAGGTATTTTGAGTTATGGAGCAGTGTACGATATTGGAATTCAGCAGCTGGAATGACACTAGATAATGGATAATTCTAGATACATATCATCATCATTACACCTATCAAAATTCACTGCTGAACAAAGACCTTCTTACAGATTGCCCCATAAGAGGGATCTTTGCCATAGTTGCCACGCTTGGCAGGTGAGTTGCAATTTTTTATTTTATTAGGAAGACAGAGCCCATCTTCTTTCCCTTTGTTTCCCTCTATCGCCTCTTGAGGCACTTATGGGAGGATATGGGGTTGTGGTTATTCTTACACTGCCACTACCCAGTTATGTTTGCAATCACAGTACCAGATGTCTAGCACTGTTAATGATACAACCCGTTTATGTATGACATAAGTGAAATGGTTATACTGCCATTTATCAGAAGCCATAAGATTTTACTGGCATTCCTCATAGTTGCCCCTTACGACACCCACAGGACGAAATGTGGTGATGGATTATTTTACGCCGCCACAATTGGGCTGCTTTTTTTATAACTATCTCCAATGAAAATATTTACCTTTTCATAGACAAGGGTTCCATAGGGAGCCTTTGTTGCACCCGTTCAATTTCTCTTTGCAGGGCAGCTGTTTCAAATGCTGTGCTCAATTCAGGACCTGCATTCTCTAAATAGTTTTTTGTAGGTCTGTAACGCCGGCATTCTTCCTCCACCATAGCCAAAGCCTAGAGCAAATATAAATATCATTTAACCAACTTTAGGTATCTGTATATTTAGAAACTAATTCTATTAAAGATGATAAAATTACTTTGCTAAGAATATAAAATAGTGTCTTACTCATATTACCTAGTTTTAAAAAGCAACTCCCCTCACACTTAAAATAGAATACAATATCTAATAATTATAACTAATTGACGGCTCCGTGGCGCAAGTGGCTTAGCAATGACTTATTGCGCTGGGGCCGCGGGTTCGAATCCCGCATGGAACAAATATTTGTATGGCCTACAAATAATTTTTCTGGGTCTGGATGTTTGTCCTCATGCAATTTATGTTTGTAAACTGCCTCCACGATACAGGAGAAAATCCTAGTGTGGGGGTAACGTTTTTAAAATATAATAATAATAATAATAAGACAGGAAAGCTAGTTCAATATAAAGAAGTAGGTATCTAGAATGACATAGGTCATCTACCATAGCTTTTTCAGTGATATAAGCATTATCAAAACATATTCATAGAAGGTGACCCTCAGCCCTATATAAAATATGTATATAATTAATTTGTATACATATTATTAACATAATTATTACCATGTTAAAATTTACACAATTATATTAGTTTCAATTTTGGAACTCCATAAAAATATTAGGTAAGCACCAAGATGGACTTTGCTTTGAGGTTAAGTTTGCTTTGAGGCATACAAGTGTCGTAGTTTTTTCCCTTAAATTTATTGTTTTATTAAGTGCTGTTGAGTTACTATAGTTAATTTTTTTGTCTTGGTGGTTGTTTTAACATCTGTAGATTAGTAAGTGTTTTTAGTTGTGCCGTTTTTATGTAAGTTTTAGTTGTAGAAATATAATGGAGGACGAACCTCCTGATCCCGAAAGGGTTCGCAATGACTCCTTTTCTTTACCCATTGATAATGTAGAACCTATTAACCGTAAACGCGCCCAAGTAAGTAATGGGTCTGCCCATCCACAAAAAATAGTTATTACTGATCCAAACCAACAGTTTCCTTCAATACAATCCTCATATACCCATCCTGATTTTATTAATAAAAAAGTAAAGTACTCTCAAGATGATACCGCTCCTTTTCTAGTTCACGTAAGTAAAATGCCAAATGATCAAGTGTCCGGAGTAACTCTTAAACCAATTAAATTCGGTCACTTTCTGTATCATAATAATATTAAAAATATAGTTTGTGACGGAATCAAAAAAGTTGGACGAAACAGGATATCGGTTGAGAATAAAACAGCAGCAGATGCGAACACTTTTATTGATCACCCAGCTCTTCAGAATTCTAAATATGAAGCAACTATTCCTCATATAGTATCACTTGTATGGGGCTAGTCAGACAAGTTCCCATAGAGTGGACATTAGAAGAATTAATTGCAGCTATAGAAATTCCTCTGGATATGGTGCAATAATTAAAGCTCGCCGACTCAATAGACGATCAGTGAGTGACAGTAATAGCGTTTCATGGGTTCCAACTCAGACAGTAGTCCTAACTTTTCGGGACAAAACTTCCACCCCATATTTACTGCTTTTACACCTCTATGCCAGTAGAAAATATGTTTTGCCACTTATTCAGTGTCATAAATGTTGCAGATTTGGTCATGTTACTTCCCAGTGCCGATCATCCCTCGCTGCTTTATATGTGCACAAAATCATGAAGGTTTATCATGTACTAGGCAAACCCTACTTGTCTATTCTGCTCAGGACCCCACACAGCAAAAGACCCTACCTGCCCTGAACATCTAAGGCAAAAATCTATTAAACTAGTTATGTCACAAGAAAATATATCATATTTAGAAGCTGCAGCTAGATTCCCTCTGGTACGAAGATCCTTTGCTGACACAACAAGAAGCCCGCCTCGTAATTCTTCTCAACAGACCCCTTATCCCATAAATGACAGTCTATTAACCTTCGGCTCAGCCTTCACAATCTACATCATATAAAAAAACAATCTTTATTCCTCAACGTACTTACAGCCAATCATTAAATTCTGGATATGATAAGCCAGCCCATCAGGCAATTGTTGAGAATCCTACTTCTTCCCTTCCAAATGGGTGTGCTTTACTGGGGAATGACAACATTTCTAATAATGATAACTTCTGCGAACTTATGATATCAATGTTAATTAACATGATTTCCCGTTTCAGTGATGCAGAACTTCCCCTCAGCTTACGTCAAAAACTTACTCAGCTTACTTCTATAACTAGCAACATTCACAATTCTACAATGGAATTGCCGGAGTATCAAACATAAAAAGAATGAACTTATCTTTCTTATTAACAAATTTAGTCCACTTGTTCTTGCCATCCAGGAGATGTGGCTTAGACCTGACTCCCAATTTAGGATATCAGGTTATTCATGTCTTCGGATGATAGGAGCGATGGACACGCTGGTTCCTCTATTCTGATCTCAAAAAAAATTACATATTCTTCTATACCTCTTCCTTCCCACAGCTCCTCAATTAATGCTGTTGCAGTCAAGGCCCTCAACATATCTTTTCTGTCTGTATACATTCCTGATCCTAATTTTACCATCTTAAATGAACTTTTTAATCTTATTTCTTCTCTAACCCCTCCTGTTGTCATCATGGGAGATTTTAATATTCACCATACTTCATGGGGCTCACATTACTGCGATTCTCTATCATCTACATTTCTAGATATGATAGACGACTTAAATCTTTGTACCCTTAATGATGGTTCTCCTACCCGCCGTGTTTCACCTTCTCAGAACGTAAGAAGTGCAGTGGACTTGACACTTTGCTCTCCTGGCTTAGTTTCCCTTCTATCATGGAAAACATTACCAAATTCACATGGTAGTGATCACTATCCAATTTTTATCACATCTGTTGACTCTACAAGAGCAAATTCTGAATTCAACCCGAGGTTAAAATATAATTTATCAAAGGCAGACTGGCATCACTATTCTTCTGTCTTAGATCAAGCAATATCAACAACTCCTTCTTTGCATCATGAAAATGTACATTCAGTCTATTCAAAATTCAAAAATGCATTATTATCTTCCGCCAGTAAGACTATTCCTTTAAAACAACCCTACAGAAACAATTTGGCCTCACCTCCTTGGTGGGACCAGGATTGCACATCTGCTTGCAAAAAAAGAAAAGAGGCTGAACAAAAATACTCTTTATCAATGACCATGGAAAACTACATTTCCTATAAACAAATAGCAGCTGAAACAGTAAAATTGCTGTCTCAGAAGAAAAAAACTGGCTGGCATAGGTTTTGTTCTACCTTATGTCCTTCCACACCACCTTCTCTAGTCTGGAAAAACATTAAAAGATATCGCTGTTCTAAGGCAGTTGAACAAAATGTATCTTCCAATGATCCTTCAATTTGGCTTGAAGAATTTGCACTTAATCTTGCCCCTCCTTCAGCGCCCACACATGCTGAATGTTTAGTTTTTAATTCTCCTTCTATACAATCCCCAGATGAATTTGATGTCCCCTCTTCTAACGAGGAATTATTTACAGTTCTTCAGAGTCTTAAGGACTCCTCTCCAGGAGTAGATGGGATTCCTTACTCATTCATAATTAAAAGCAGTAAAAAAACTAAAACTATATTTCTTGACATTCTGAACCACATTTTTGACTCTGGAATTCCTCCCAAAGAATGGAAGACCCAAATAATACTTCCTATTTTCAAACCGGTAAAGCCAGTGAAGACTTTTCAAGTTACAGACCTATTGCACTGTCATGTACAATGTCAAAGATACTGGAACATCTGATAAAAATCGGTTAGAATGGTTCCTAGAGTAAGGATGTTTTACCAAAAAGCCAATTTGGCTTTCGAAAAGGCTTAAGCACTATGGATAGCCTCAGTACACTAGTGACTGACATCCGCATTGCTTTTTCTAAAAATGAATACCTTGTTGGAGTCTTTCTCGATGTTTCATCCGCATACGACAATGTACTTCTTCCTGTACTCAGGCAAAAAATGCTAAAGCTGAGTATACCAGTGAAGATAGTAAATTATATATCAAACTTTTTCTCTTCTCGGTCTATTTTAATAAATTTTCAAAACTCACTACTCCCTCCCCGACATATTTGGAAAGGTCTTCCACAAGGCTCAGTCCTCAGTCCTATTCTCTATACTATCTACACTTTCGATTTAGATCTTGCAGTCAATTCATTTTGTAATGTCCTACAGTATGCAGATGATTTAGCCCTATATATTTCTACAGACAACCTGACTACAGCTAATTCCCGGTTAAATTCTACCATGGAATATTTACAATGCTGGTTAACTGATCATGGTCTATCTCTCTCTGTTTCCAAAAGCAGTATAGTGATTTTTACCCGCCATAAGAATGTCCCTAATATTCCAGTTTTATATAAAGGCTTACCTATTCCTATTCGGGACAAGGTGAAATTTTTAGGTATGGTACTTGACAATAAATTATCCTTTACACACCACATTGAGTACATTTCTAAAAAGTGTGAGAAGAATATAAATATTCTTCGTTCTCTTTCAGGAGTATGGTGGGGATCTCACCCCTTTTCACAAAAGCTATTATACAATGCTGTAATTCGTAGTCATTTAGATTACGGATGCTTTCTTTTAGAGCCATGCAATAAATCATCACTTAAAAGTCTAGACAAGATACAGTATAAATGTCTCCGCATTATAATTGGTGCAATAAAATCTTCCCGATTAATGCCCTTCAAGTAGAGTGTGTTGATCCTCCTCTCAACATAAGAAGACAATATCTTTCAGACAGATTCTTCTTTAAGATCTGTCAACTCTCTTCTCATCCCCTAATTCCCAGGCTTCACCTCCTCTCAAATTCTTATCTTCAAGTAGGTACTGGCTCCATAAAGATTGTCCACATTTATTTAATAGCTTAGTCTCATTCCTACAAATTCCTGGGCCCATTTTCTCATGCAATGCAAATCTCCTCCTTAATACTCCTTTAGAAGCTATTACATATCAACCTAACATTCACTTTGACCTTGATATTAAAAAGGTTCCCTGAGGCAGAATTAAAATTAAAAGAAGCCATAGAGAAAAATTGGAAAGATTGGATGACCATGTATACAGATGCATCCAAAATTACTGACGATGGCTGTACTGGTGCAGCTGTCTGGATCCCCAGGTTTAAAATAATCCTCAGCTTTAAGTGCCCTTTATTATGTTCCATTTTACTGCTGAGACAATTGCAATCCATGAGGCTCTGCTATATATTTGAATCACATAGCCTAGACAAGACAGTGATTTTAGTGATTCTAAGAGTTGTTTATCTGCTATTTTGGCTAACCAATTTCAAAGTAAATATAAATTTTCCTAATTCTTGATATAAAAGCATTCTGTATAGGTGTCATCTTAAAGGGATTTCTGTCTGTTTAGCCTGGATACCTAGTCATAGTGGTATCTGTGAAAATGAAAAGCAGATTTGTGTGCCAAAGAGGCTACTAGAAATGGCACCCACAAAATTTTACTTATTCCATGACTTGCTTTCACTTGCTAGGAAAAAGCTTGTTAACACGTGGAATGAGATATGGAAAACATCACGAATACTAAAAGGCAAGCACTATGCTGCTATACAAGATAATATTCCATCCAGACCTTGGTTTTACAAATTTAATAAAGCAAACAAATGTGCTACTTCTATTGTCTGCGGTTGAGAATTGGACATGCCTGTACATATGTTCACCTAGCTAAACTCAGGATTAGGGATAGTTCTATGTGCGAATGTGGTTTAGATGAGGAAACACTAACCATATTTTTTAACTGCACCAAATTGTCATCATCTCTTTACGATTATCTGCCCCCGACATCCCTCGTCCCATAGACTTTAAGTCCCTTCTAATCTTCACAAATACCTCTTTGTATATACTTTATGTGATTTTATTAACTCTAACAACATTAAACTATAATTTGTTTGTCATATAATAACATTAGTATTGTTCTAACAACATTGTCTGTCTTTTGTTTTAGGTAATTCAACAGATAAGTTGACCAAAATCATTCACATAATATTTGTTGTTACCATTTCTTGTATTATCAATTTCCTTTCTTAAGCAGAGTTTGTGTCCCAATTAAACCTTTTCTCATGTAATATGTCATTGGCGAATTCATCATAACCGCCATAAAGGAAGAAGAAGAAGCACCAAGATACCCGCCTATTAAACAAATACTTTACTATTATGTAACATTACGAAAAAGCAATTTCTTATGCCGCGGCCACACACATCGTGCTAGCGCAAATATTCGCGTTATTGCAATGTATGTGGCCATCCCTTCGTGAATACTTCGTCACTTCGTGTAGTTTCAAGCACATCGCTTCGCTGTCGGTTAATTCTCGCACTTCAAAGGGTTTTATTGTGATGAACTTCGCGTGTGCAGCCACACTTCAGTCTGCCCACAGACATTGTACGTAGCGATGTGTTAAAGTAAATTGGGGTTAGCAACGTATTTCCGACCTAGATTAGTGTAATAAAAAAAATTTTGAATTTATCAGTAATTATGAATCCGAGCAGATATTATATATTTTTTTTCTTAATTGACACAATAATTAAAAATAATTATTCGCTGTCATATAATGCAGAGCGACCGTGGCTTCCATTTTGTATTTAGTATGTGTTTAGCACGATAAACTTTACAACGCGCAGTGTGGCCAGGCACCGTCAGAGTAGGGCGAAGGCGAAGTTTTATCGCGATAATTCTATCGCAATGTTTGTGGCCGAGGCATTACTGTTCTTGATTTGTTTGCAAAGTAAAAAAGACACTGGGACACAATCATCATCATCATTACAGCCCTTTACAAGTCCACTGCTGAACATAGCCCTCCCCCAAAGAATGCCACAAAGCACGGTCCTGAGCCACCTGCATCCATCGACTTCCTGCATGTCTTACCAGGTCGGCACTCCATCTAGTGGGGGACCGCCCTACACTCCGCCTACCGGTATGAGGCTGCTACTCGAGAACCTTTTTCCCCATCGGTTGTTTGTTCCTCGAACTATATGGCCATTGCCACTTCAGCTTACTAATCCGTTGGGCTATGTCGATTAAGCGATGCATCTTTATGATGTAGTTCTCAGTATAACACTAGTAAATCTAAAAGATAAATTTTATGCTTACCGCTTCTCTAACACCTGGGTCATCATAGCCTTGATCAATATATGGTAAAGCATCCACAATTACTTCGCCAGCCATCGTTTTATAAGTTAATAAACTTTTATATCTTGGTAATACTTAACTTGGTAATAAAATATTTATAAATTAGAGAGTAAATACTATCGTGTTTACTTCATCTTCAGTTACGTTTGCAACCACAGATTTATTTCATTTATTTGCCCGAACTTCACACTTCACAATCACAACATAAATGAAAATTTATTTTTTGTTGTGATTTCTGTTCTTGTTACGATTAGCCAATTAAGACCGGCAAAGGTCTTAAACCATACAGTCTAAACTTATTTGTAATTTGTTCATAACTCTATAATATGCTGATGCCTCATATTGCGAATTCCTTGGGAGATATCCACGTCCGGTACGTCGACATAAAGCAACACGGATGTGTTGCTTTATGTCCACGACAGCTTAATCTAGCGGGCATTTGATGGTAGTAATATATTAAGGCCCATAAGCGGCTAAAATCTGAGTTATATCATCGAACCACTAGTTGCTTCTGGCAGATTTTGACGGCAAGTTACGCCAACAAAAAAAAAGAAGGCAAACAAGTATGGAGGGTAGGAGCCTCCATACAAACAAGGTAGACTGCGTTGTTACAATAAATGACTAAAATGGAATGCCTTATAGCAAATCCTAGCATTTCTTATAAGTTTGTGAGCAAACCTCTGTCATTCTTGGTACCTGCTAGAAATAAAGACCTACAAACGCGCGGAACCTCAGAAGTAAAGGCTAGCGCGGTTCAGGCGATTGACGTACTCGTGAATTTCAAAGTTTTTAACGCTGTTTATGTAAATCGACTTTTTGTATATACTTATAAAATTCAAAATTCTTTATTCAGTATCTTAAATTTAAATACAATAACTAGGCTGGGGTCTCCTTTTAAGATTATCAATACCTGTGTTAGGGCACCCCGCTCTTCCATAAGAATTTTTTGATACTTATAAAATCGCATACATAAAGATTAAACGTGTGTGCGTGTATGTGCGCGCGTGTATGTGTGTGGTGAGTATGTGTAGTGAGTATGTGTAGTGCGCGCGTGTGCAGGCGCGCGTGCGTGTGTATATGTGTCTCTCTCTCTCTCTCTCTGTGTGTGTGTGTGCTTGTGTTGTAATATTTGCTGTAAGTTTTTATGCTATGGTGTACATTGATCTACTTATTTTAATAAATTTTCAGTTTCATCATACTCTATTGTCTTTAACCACACTGTAACGTGTTTTTTCACATTGTACTGGGTAATTGCATATATGTTTAGATTTTTATTAATGTAGTTATAGAGATGAGCAGACTGACTTTTAAATTGCCTTCTGGCAAATCTCGTTTTCATAGGAACTACTGTGGCCACAGCATGTCTTCTTCTTCTGTCGCAATTTCTGGGGTTGTATTTCAGTGTCTTGTGCAATCTTAAGACAGAGTTAAGGATATACAGCCTCCTGACCGAAAGGTGGTCACATAGAGAGTACAGATCTTTAGTAGGGAATCTATAGGGCTTAGAGTGCATCACCTTTAATAACAATCTCTGTACTCTTTCCAGTTACAGAAACTTCATTTTAGTGGCCCCTCCCCAAACCGGGATGCAGTACGTCAAGATAGACTGAGCTAATGAAACATATGTTTGGCTCAGTAAGTTCTTATCTGTTACATGTCTAAGTGTTTTAAAAATCCATATGAGTTTCCGTATCCTAGTATTCATCAGTTCCAGATGTGCATGCCAGGATAGACGCTGGTCAACTATTACTCCTAAATATTTTGTTTTGCTTACTTTTGATATCTTGTTACAAGTACAGTCAGGGTTTGAGATTTCAGAACATGTATGAATTTTGATTTCAAAGTTGGTTTCCGGTTGTGAGTTATTATAATTTGAAAAAGCTATTGGTGGTATTGAGAGTTAAGAGATTAGAATTTAAAAAGTTGGCTATCTCAGTGAGACCTCTTCCTGCTATTAAACGAACATCATCCCAGTTACGCCCCTTAAAAACAACAGCCGTGTCATCCGCGTAAGAAAATATCTGTCCACCTCTGATTTTCATGTAACAGAGATTGTTAATATATATTAGGAAAAGGGTCGGACCAAGTACACTACCCTGGGGAACGCCAAAAGTCACATCACAGTGCTCACTCACATAGGGTCCAATTCTAACGCATTGTTTACACCCAGTGAGATAGTCAACAAAAAGTTTTAAAGGAATTCCCCTTATACCTATGTCTTCGAGCCTTCGTACTAAGGTAGGTACCGACACGGTATCGAAGGCTTTTTTCAAGTCTAAAAATACAGTTAGGCATTTGTTACCTTTGTCCACATTATCTACGATAACAGAAGTCAATGCAGTAACAGCATCTTCAGTGGAAATTCCTTTTCTAAATCCGAATTGGTGGTCAGAAAGTAGCTTGTATGTATTTAAGTAGGATATTAACCGATTATTTAAAAGTTTTTCTAGGACTTTTGAGATGTCTGGTAAAACAGAAATAGGTCTATAGTTTGATGTATCTTCTATGTCACCAAACTTATATACTGGTGTTATTATTGCTCGCTTTAGGGCAGTTGGGAAAATGCCCTGACTAAAGCAAAGATTTGCCAAATGAGCTATCACATGAGCTACGTGTTCCTTAGCGAGTTTCAAGAATCGTGTTGATATGTCATCTCACCCAGCGGCACTTTCAGATTTAAGGTTCATCAGTAAAGCACCTATCTCTTTTGAATTGGTTTCCAAAAGTACGAACGATGAGGCTTTTGAGTTAAGTGGTACCCTAATATTATACTGTTGTGAGTATTTCAAAGTGATGTTTTCAGCTAGCGTTTTACCAATATTTGCAAAATAGTGGTTCACGTAATTCGTCGATTCTTGGGGAGATGATTTTATCCCCAAAAGTTTAATGTTTTGTGTCTTATTTTTATAACGCTGTGTTATATTGTTAATTATTTTCCATAGTGCTTTAGGATCTCTTTTACTCTTAGAAAGCTGTTCCCTCTCATGCTTACGTTTAAGTTTTTTTATTAAGTTATTACAATAATTACGATATCTCCTGTATGTTATTTTTAAAATTTCGTTTTCCGGATCATTTCGTAGCTTTTTTTGTATGTCGTTTCTATTTCTGATACACCGCAATATGCCTAACGTCATCCAAGGTTTGATTAGGCGATTTTTACATGGTATTATTTCTCTTACAGCATTCTCTACGAGACAATTTTTTAGTGTACTTATTAATAGTTCAATTAAAGTAGTTGGGTTATTTATAGATACTAAATCGTCTTTTTTACTATTTATTAAACTAAACAAAGCATTTTCATAGTTCATTTTTGTTTTAATTTACCTACATTAGACAGCCTCAAAAATATCACACAGTGATCTGTAATCGTAAAATTTAAAACAAAAATAGATGCAGTGTGACAATCCTTATCTATCTTCAGAATAAAATGATCCAAACAGTTCTTGTTCCTTGTTGGCAAGTAATGGCCCGGTAACAGTCCATAACTCACCAACATGTTAAGATAATTGTGTCTATTTGTGCGCTCATATGTTTGCTCTATGTCTTTAGTGATGATATTGATGTTTATGTCACCAGTTATAATTAAATTTTTCGTCTTTAGGAATCGATGTTCTTTCCTGCCAAGGATGATACGTGAGGCTATTGAAATTAAAAAACATCATACATAGATCGAACCAAAATTAATAATTAAAAAGCGGAAGGTACTCCGGATTAACTCTGACATTGGGACGTCAATCACCTCAGTCCCCCGTGACCATGGGTGCTGTAAAGCACCCGAAACGTCGGGAATTAATAAAAATAAGCTGATTAAACGCGATATAATACGTAAAATTAGTTTTATTCAATGTGAAGTGTTCGCGTAAATATAAGAAATCATGGTGTCTGTATTTCTGGTGAAGCCTAAATGTCTGGCGCAAAGTTTTTCTTTGTGTTTTGCGTTGTGTGTTTTAGTCATTTTCAAGATTTTGGTCTTCAAAATAGTTGATACAGTTTCAACAATAATTGGCGAGTTGCCCTTTACCTCTTTTTTCCCACGTATCCTGTAAATATCCCTGATATCAGATTTTTCTATTTTACAGTTTATCGATTTAGACAAAGAGAAAACCATGTTTAGTAGATCTTCTTTCATTTCTTTAGGCGCTCTAGAAATATTTTTTTATATGTGTTTGTTTTGCGAGATCCTTGTTGAATGTTTAGTAGATCCACCTCTCGGAATGTAATTCTCGTAATTTAATATCGAGACTAATTATAATAAAAATTTTAGAAATTTTGTTGTATAATTCTTACTCTCAAAGTGGTACGTAAATTAGACGCTAAATGGCCTGAAGTTATGAAATAGTGGATTGATATAAATTAATACGTATATTAAGATAATTGTATTCAATATAGTTAATTTTATTTATTTAATATGTAAATTTGATAATTTAAATTTAAATAAAATTAAAAAAATGTTTTTCTTTGATTCAAACCCACAACATTTTGAGTTTGCGGTCTACACTGTATTCTATCTCATTCTCTCGCAGGCTAAATGCTATATATATATATATATATATATAATATGTTTGTCTTTTTTAGTGTCGCTTTTTCGTTTCATCGAGTTTCAAATCATAACGATTCTAAAGACGTTTTCACTTCAATAGCACTTTAAAAAAGAATAGGCTATTTGACTCATTTTGGAAAACCATTTTAAATGATTCTTTATTTACATAATAAGCACACTACATTGATATTTCCGCGAGATCGACTGTATTAACAATAAAAATCGAAGTTTAAATTTCCAAAACCGCTGATTCTGTAATGGCGCTGGTCATATGACATGAATGACGTCACACACGTGTAAACAAGTCAATAACCTAATTAATAGAATCAGGCGTTACTTTGCGGAAATCCATTATATTAAAGTCGGTGAAAATTACCTTGCATACATCCGCTCGATAAAATAAAATGATGTGTCTTACCTAGTTTGAAGAGCACCTCCCGCCCTCCCTCAATTGCGTGCACTATCCCCGTCACCACTAATCCCAGCACCACTACTCTCAACACCACTACACTAGGAAAAACACACCACTTTCGACAATACGACACGTGTTTCGCCTCTACACGAGGCATCTTCAGGTGATGTAGACTCTCCGGCGGCTGACCGCTAACTCAACGGTCTAACTAACTTTGACTTGTGACGGATGTACGCAAGGTAATTTTCACCAACTTTAAGTCAATAACCGTAATAAACAGTGCAGCTGAAGCGAATTTTATAATTTTTCTTGAAATTTATTCGATCAAATGGTGTGTAGTGCCGCAGTGTACTAATACAACTATAAGTAGTCCACAGAAACTATTTGTTTTTGTTTCCACGAATCCCAAAAGACGAAAAATGTGGATACAATTAGCTCGAAGAGACCCAAAGAGCATTTTAGCTCATACCAATGTTTTTATGTATAAAGATCTTTTATATAAAGTAATAATAGCTTTAATACCTAACCTCTTAATATGGCTTAATCTTACAGCATAAGTTGGAAGGATCCTTTTCAACTAAAGCCTACAGGGTTTCCTGTAGGGTTTCAAATGTTTTCTGTTATGTTGTTTAGCTATCTTTATAGTTTTCTATACTGTCTTGTAATGTATATTGTCTTGTTAAAAATAATATAAATACTTCACTTGTTATATCGGCAATAATGTTAAATTTCTAAGTATATCATCATAACCTAAAATAAAACTTCTGACTGATGATCATATAATATAAAGATTTGTAAATAAATAATTCTTACATGCTACTTACACTGCTGTTTTCACATTCTTATGTTCCGCAGCATAGTAATCAGCGTTATTCTTAAATAAATCTGCAACCATAAATCCGTCTATCTTAGGTAGGTTGCCGTTATCGGCTCGCACAAAATTTGCTATAATTTGAGATTCAAAACTAATATTTATGCCGTTACTTATAAGATTTGTCAAAAACTGTTTCAGAAATAGCTCAAAGATCGAATATATATGTATTCATATAAAACAGAGAATGCGAACTACAATCAGTCAAGGCAGCTATGTTTACTCGTGTGTGACGTCACCAGAGTTGCAACCAATGGAAAACCAGGGCGTTCCCGTCACAGATGAAATTTCAAAAATTATCATGTTTTATTTTTATTTATTTTGCATAAAATATACATTTTAGATAAAAATAAAGAGAAATATACCATTTTACGCTATTGTCTGATAGGAAAGAGTGACTTTCAATAAGTATTATTTATAATCTATATTGAATAAAAAAGTTTCTGTTTCTGTTTCTGATGACTACAATTTGTAGTATATTTTCAATGTTTTCAAATAGCCTATTTTTTTAAATTAAAGGGCATAGATAAATAGATATGTAGCAAGCTTCAGCTTTCAGTTTTTTGAGGTGAGGGTCTACAAATGTGACATGTGCTAATTCATGGCTAATCCCATTTTTTTAAAAGATTTTTGACCTGGATGCTTGTCTTTTAAGCCAAGTCTTCATTTCATTCGGGATCTTCATTTTTATAGATTTTCTAACGATGTTGCCCATTTTTTTCAGTACTAAGTGATAATAATCCTTTATAGTACACTGTTTCACAATATGTTGATGCGTCACATTGCGTAGCTTTTGGGAGATTTTGACGGCAACTTAAGCCAGCAGACATTTAACGATAATATCTCAAGGCGCCTAAGCAGACAGACATCTTATCTCGATATTCATATCACCATCGGAGCACTTGTTTCACCGATTCCACTAATAATTCACATGCGCAGACATTTAATACCAAAATCACACCATTTTTATATATTAAAATCCACTTCAAACCATTATTCAAATAATAATACAGGAGCAGCAATCCGCAACCGGCAGGTCAATTTTCCGCCAAAAACTCATAATCCGATGTGTTGGACAGAGACTCCACAGATTAAATAATAGTACAACGTAATCATGCGTAGTATTCTCTTAGCAGTCTGTGTTCATATCTGTCTGTCACCAAGATATAGGGCTCAGAAGGATTAGAACCCAGAGCCGTAAAGCCAGTTTAAAACAAAATCCCCAAGATATGGATTCTCTATTGTATTTGTATATTATGTCTGTCAACTGTCATAATTAAAGAATAAAACCTGAGTTTTGTTTCTTGAACTCCCAATTGCAACAACAACAAGCAAGATAAAACTACTCTATAACGAGAGTTATCAAGATATCAAGGAATTTTACAAAATAATCTTCTCTCTACCTATAACTTGGAAATCAAATTTGTATAATTTCAGAGACTTTGCTGATATAAAAGTCCTAGCCGTAGCCCTGACCATTTTTCAATGTAGAATACGATTGTATATTTATACCTAATAGAGTAATATATTTATAAAATTCCTTTTGGTCATATCTTAGTTTCTTGTGCAATATTGTTTTTAAACTAACTACCATACTACTTTAAAGGGCATTAACTACAGAATTCGGTAACAAACAATTATACCCATTTTGCATTTTGATTGTCTTCTAACAAAAATAACAGGTTAATGCAAAATAAATTAGTTGTTAAAAAAAACTACTTTAACATATCCTAAAAGTTTCACAATGCAAGAAACATTAATGGAACAAGAAATAAAAAATTTGGATTTAACCAAAGTAAGTATTTTCAAATAAGCCGGCCATATACCTCGATGAAGCGACAACCGATAAGGAAGAAATCTTTTATTGGAAAGTGGTGTTTGGTGATCCTTCTACAAGATGGGGTGGTCATCTGATGAAACACAGGTAGTGGCAGTCAATGGATGCAGGTGACTGACTAATGTATTTTGCGGCGATTTATGGGGGAGACCTATGTTCAGTAGTGGACTTGCGATGGGCTGCAATGCATTTCAAGTTTTAAGGTTCCTAGGAGCTTTGAAGCCCCTGTTACGACTGTTCCCCAAGTGCCCTTAAGGTAAAGATGGGACTACCTAGTTATGAACAATAACATGACATAAGTCTTAGTAAAAATATCTGGCATGGCAAACACCAACCAACCTGCTTATTATGGCAAAATCTCTTTTTATAAGGGAGGACAATGTATAGCAGTTGAATTTCATAAATATATAGAATAGATGCTTTGATATCTCAAAAACTGCTACATTTTGCACTTCCTTCCAAGGCCTCATCCAGTAGGATTCAAAAGAATTATTTGATGATGACTATTAAAATATAATAATGTTTATGTTGGCTTGATTTCAGGTAGCAGCTTTACAGCAAAAGCGAACATTAGCATTTGTTAACCATTTTGTTGACACTACAGTGCAGTTTCTAAATTCATTTGCGAAGCAATGTGAAAGTAAACTGATGCAATTTGAAGAAAAGTTAGAAAAAGTTGATGCTGCAATGGTTTTATTGGAAGCAAGGGTAAATAATATAATGAACTTATATTTCACAGAATGAGCTGTATGTTTATAATCTTTTTTCCATAGGATCCTTTTTGATTAAAGGGTGTCAAATGAGCATGTGGCTTGGCTGTTGGTAAGTGATCACCACTACCTATTAACATCTGCAACAGCTGAGGAATAGTAGATGTGTTGCCAGCCTTTTAGAAAGGAATAGGCTCTTTTATTGAAAGTCCCTAAGTCATATTAACAATAATATGTAGTGTAGTGTAGCAGCAGCAGAATTATAGATATATTGCCAGCCTTTTAGAAAGGAGTAGGCTCGTATTGAAAGTCACAAAGTCATATTGACTATATGTAAGCAGGGCCGGATTAACCATATCGGGGCCCCTTTGCAGCCAGCATGAAGGGATATGAGTAATAGCATCAGCAGCGTCACCGGACTGATGCTTAACTCCTTAAGAACTTACTGTAAAAGATTTGTATTTGGGCTCATTGAAATTGTCTTAATGAATAGGTTGTAGATAAGTGGTGATCCAGGTTTCATTAGGCATAGTATGTATATGAATTTTCACTGTATGAAACACTTTCCATTACTTTTGTGCGCGCGCGGGGCCCCTAGGCAGTTGCCTACTCTGCCTAATGGTTAATCCGGCCCTGTATGTAAGATAGTGTGTGGCAGTGAGTTCCTAAATACTGCAGAGTGGTAGATTGCCCACGATCAAGATGATGTGTATGGAATTAAAAATTGGCCTTCTGAATTGGATGGTGTATTTTGGTGGCTGGCATCAATCTGTAGGATTCCTAGGGGAACTCCCTGTAGTTTAGATGATATAGTAGTGATGAGTCATGTCTAAACCCAGATGTCTAAATATTATGTCATTCAGAAAGATCTCAAATTGCAAGAAAAACACACCTACTCTTAAATATATTTTTATATCAATTTAATAAAATGAAGTAATTTAAAATAATATTAACTATGTATGAGTAAATGTTTTGCTTTCTATATCAAAATAATGTAATAAGAACAAGACAACAATCACAAGTAATTACTATAAGTTTTTGTTTCAGCTGTCTTCAATTCCTGAAGTAAATAATTCATCTCAAACAAATGAAAGTGCTGAATCTCTTGATAATTCTCCAGTAAAAACAGAAGAAGCAAAAGTAGATAATCAAGCACAAGAAATTACAAATACAGAAGATAATGTTCCAGAAACTGAAGCCTCAACAACAAATATTTCAATTCAAACAAAACCAGAATATGAGAGATTTATAAAAATGATACAAGTGGGTGTTCCTTTAGAAGCAGTTAAATTAAAAGTATCATTAGAAGGATTGGATCCTAATGTGCTAGAAAGTTTGTTAAAGAAATAATTTATTTACAAAATACTGAGATTTACAAATTGTGATACTATAAATATATTTTAAACAGCTTGAAAGTGTAAATATTTTAATAAATTTAATTATTTTACTAAAAGTTATGTCTATATTTTCACTGAACTTGCTATAATCAAATAGCATTATTAATGCCTTATGGCATTTTCTACCTGACCACCACAACAGGATATTCTTTATCTATCATTATAATTTGTTTGAATCACTTGGTGTAGCAATTGGTTTCAGCATCAGTCACTATTTTTTGTTTTGCATTATCAAAAAAATGTACATTAATATTAATGTCAAGTCTGATTATTAAAGATAAATTTAATTACATAGCATACAGACTCAAAAGCCCCAATATAGGTTCTGCTCAAAAGTGAAGCCTTATCACTTTTATAGCACAGTCCACCTGGTGGTAAGTGGATGCTGCGGCCCATAGACATCTACCTCTATCTACTCAATTAAAAATCAAAATGCAGATGCATTGTCACCCCTGAGGACTAAGATGGAATGCCTAGGTTCCAGTAAAAGGAGTCTCCAGTTCTCTATACTCTCCATACAAAACACAGCAGCAATAAGCTGCTAATTACTGTAGTATTCTGTGCAAATGTAGTCCTTCCCCAGTTGAGTTGGCCCATTTTTGCTAAAAATATAGCTACAGCATGACTACCATGTATAAAATTTACTTCCTTATTTTTCTAACCAACTGTCCCAGGCAGAGGTTTTTCATGAATGTGTGTATGTATCTTTTGTGATTTTGACAGTTTGTGATATTACTTTTAGATTAACAGTAAGATGAAGTCATACAATAATAAAAGTTACCGCTTATACATGTCCCACACATGGACACAGGCCTCATTTCTTAGGGTTTGGGAGCAAGGAAACATCCTCCACTCTGCCCAATTGTGTTTGCAGACTTACGTCTTCAATAAATATTTTCTTAATTTCTCAGATGCAGATTTCTCACGTTTTCCTACACCACCAAGCATATGGTAAATAAATAAATAATAAAATTCTTTATTTTCTCCACAATCTAAAAACTAATATAGTAATGAACTGGGGTAAATCAGCACTGTAACTGCAATTAACAATTTCATTTGTGCCAGCAGGAAATGAACCCACATAAGTGTTTGCATACTATATGTCTGGAGATCGCTTAGCACTATATACCTATCGCCTATCTACCACGTCTCTTACACTACTAAATCAATACACTAATTATATTAATAAACCAATAATACAAAATGTTTACTTGAAGTACATTCTAAAAAACATCAGTTTAGGACTGAATTAGTCACAACAGTTAGTTTAATTTTAATAATTCACACGCTAAATTATAGTATATCAGTCATATAGTTTTCAAAGATATAAATTGCTGATTGAAGGTGTAAGTATAGTGGGCTCATTAGTGTTTCATAATCTGCCAACCTCAGAGACCAGATTAATAAGTTAACGAGATTTGGCACATTCATGTAAAATGATAAAGGGGTCCAATAATAAAATCAAAATCTCAAGATAAATTTTAACTTATTTATTTGCCAGGCTAGAACTGGATCATTTGTCCCTTCCTCTTCTTATCTCCTCCCAGCTCAAAGTGCTTACAACGCTTGAGTGCTACTTGAGACCTTACTTTACAGTCGGCACATTCCAAACGCAATACGATTTTCTTAGTAGTTTTCGCCTAAAAAGGATTAAATATTTGCATTTTATCTTTAAAGACAAGATAATAATAATAATATTCAAATTGTGACAAAGCTTTTAAGTAAATTTAATCTGCATTTAAAGAAATATCAAATAAATACAATCTATAACAGTTTTAATGAAAAATCATGTTCAATTTCTGAGTTTATAATCTGGTAATTTTAATAATAGTAGTATTTTTATGGCAATATTGTAAACCCAGGTGCTAGATTAATTAAACAAATCAAAATCACTTTAATGTATATTTGAATGTTTAGGTTATGTTAATGGTTACCTTTTTCTTGAAAATAGGTTTGGATTGTCCACCATAACCCTGCTGTTTACGATCGTAACGCCTTCTACCCTGCGCAGCATGCCTTTCTTTGGACTTTTTATACTGAGACACTTTGTGAATCTTGTGGCACTTGCATTTTTTGCAGTATGTTCTGCGCTGTTTTGGTACGTTCACCTGGAATTAGGAATAATGAAAGTTGAAAATAAAGCCGCTATGTACAAAAGTTATCCTATTCATATCTTAATCCGTTCACAAAATATTCTTTTACTAAAATATTAATACAGATTTTATTGGATAAATATAACATTCAAAAAACAAACCATTTTGGCGTTTTACTTTATCAAGCAAATGTCAGTGAAAGAGACAGAGACATGGAGACATAGACAAACGGTTGTTGATTGTTGTTGTTCCCGCGTTCCGTGTTCATTTATTTTAAGATGATAGGCAATAGTCTCAAAATCATACAGCCAGTTACTATATCATGAAATTTATTGTCCAACTCCCCAACCACCTCTAACTGTCAAGTGTTATGAGGTCATAGACTTAGAATATACTGGCGTATAGACCAACATAGTGTGCAAGGGAGAAGAAAATTCCTTATGGCAAAAATGCAAGATAGAAAAGGATACGAAATCTCATGACTCTGTAACCGATTTTGAATGACAGGTCGGCACAAGACGGCACGCAAGAAATAGCTACTAGATATTTTGTAATTTTTTAGAGTTTAATAGTGGTTATTTTTAGTAAGTAACTTTTTTCCAAAATGGTTACTTGTTCTGTGAGTGATTGTAGTGTTAATAATAGAAATAATCCTAATAATTGCACATTTCACAGGTAAAATCTCATCAATGTTATGAAGCGTTTATTTTTCGTTAAAATTTATGTTATATACTGTTTAAAATATAGAATGTTTTCAATTATTTTGTTAATTTTGATATTTTGCAAAGAAAAAAGTCACGTTGTTGATAATTTGCATGAATTTGGTAAATAAATTTTATAAAAAATATTTTACATGTACGCTAGGGATTGACTCAACATTATCAAAATTGATGTCGATATTTATCTTGAATGTTTAAATGAATCGATAGACTTGCCCACACAACAAGAAAATAAATCCTCGGTTTGCGTTTTAAAAAATGTAATTTTATTTTGCCGTTTGTTAAACAGATTCCCTCCGGATTTTATAATTAGAAAAAATGGTTAAGGTTAATTGGACGGGTTGGTTGGAATCCAAAGAAGAACTCAACAATTTTCAGCAAACATTTTCTTGAAAAGTATAAAAGAAAAAGTAGAATAAAAAACAATTTTATTAAAAATTTTATTAAAATATTGTATAGTAAGACTTCAAAATTTAAGTTTCAAAATTTTAGATAAATACAGGGTATTTTTGAAACGCTCCTGAAAACGAAGACAGACGACAGTACTAACTATATCTTAGATGATGGGTGAAATATAAAATCGATCCTGATGAAATAAATTCATCTTTTCACAACGTTTTATTAGCTTTATTCACGCTCCATCGTGTTAGTATAAATCATCGTGTTAAATAAAACGTTAATTTCATTAAAATAAAACATGAAAATACTTAAACATAAAAGCAGCAGTGGAATTACTGAATTACAATCAGCTGACTAGGGTCAATGTACGCGCGAACGCCGAATTCGCGCGGCCTGTAACTAGCGATGGTACCACAATACATAATAATTTACAACACTTGTCTAAATACTAACTTATCTACTTAACCTACTATTTTGCCACTGTGCTTGTCTCCACGTAGCCACTTTAATTCAAATTACAGGTTAAATAAACCAAATAACTGGTTCGATTCCCTGCTAATGAAAAAAATACTTAAATGAAAAGTTAACAAGGTTAGAGTTATGCGTTTTATTCATCGTGTAGGTATGTTTATTATTCTGATGTATTCAGTTATGTACCTATTCAGATCAGTTCAGTACCAAGTTATTTAAAAAAAATAGGTATGAAACAGCTTACCGCTCTAAATCCTCCGTGGTCTTATGAGATGCGGCTCAAATTGTGCTCCATTCATTTCGAGGCAGATGGGCTCGGTGTTGCGTCTCCTCATGCAGGGGCATTATCGTGTGGTCTTCGACACAGTCCGCACGTAGTTTGTCGAAAACATCCACGATCCTTTGGCGCATTTCGTCAGCACTATCACACTCACGATTAAAACCCTTTCTTTCACATACCCCACAGAAAGAAGTCTAACGGGTCAGATCTGGTGAGCGAGGTGGCCAAGCGTGTGGTCCTAGTCTGCCAATCCAGCGATCATCAAATAATTGTTAAGGCGCTCACGGATGAACTCACGACATGTGGAGTGCACCATCATGCTGGAACCATGTACGGCGATATTCATCCAACGATAGTTCGTCTAAAATGTCAACCAACTGTTCATTTATAAAGTTTAGGTATCCCTGTCCGTTAAGTCGCTGTGGCAGAAACACTGGTCCCAGTATGCGATCCTTAAATAAACCTGCCCATACGTTAACCGACCATCGGGTTTGGTGCCCGGTTTGTCGAACAGCGTACGGGTTAACCTCTGAATACACGTGTGTATTTCTTCGGTTCCACATGCCGTTTCTGGTAAATGTCGACTCGTCCGTCCAGATAACGTGCTCAATGGAACCAGGCACACGTTGTTGTTGGTCTAATAACCAACGGCAGAAAACTCGTCGGCGGTCGTGATCGCCGGGAACTAAAGCTTGCACTTTGTGCACTTTGTATGGCCGCATTCGGTTACGCTTTAACACTTTGTGAACTGAACAGTATGACACATTTGTTCCATCCCGACGTCTTAACAATTTAGCGATACTGTGTACCTAGGTTCGGATACCGGCGAACGACATCTAAAATGCGCTCCTCGGAGTGAACAGTCATTTGACTTCCACCTCCTGCCGCTACTGGAGCAATGGGCCGATTTTCCAACACTCGCTGAAATGCTGCTGTTATCAGACGAGAGTCAGCTGGGTGTCGAGCGGTCGGGAATTTCTCTCAGTAAATTCGTAATGCACGCGAAGCATTCCATGAGCTTCTCCAAGGCACATTAACATGTTGCCGTATTCACGAGCACTATAAACGTACGCGTTAGGCATTATTAAAACAAAAAGAAACACAAAACGTAACAACAAGAATAACACGTAATAACAAGTAGGTAATACCAAGTAATAACAATAAGAATTTAATAAAAAAACAATTGAACTGTCGCTTGCGCATGCGTGTCCAAAGTCAACACGGAACTGTCTCAAAACTAAAATCAATAATTAATCCCGCCAAAACTGAAGCCTACACTTTGAACATTCCACAGACCGTCAAATGTTATGACATTGCCAACTTTTATTTTATAAGTTTAGTTTCCATATGATCCCTACGACTACTCTTTCATATGGAATTTAGAAGTTATAGTTGTAATTTTTTAATACAATTAGACAATCAATTGTACCCTGACGAAACAAGCAGTTCGTTACTACAAAATGATATTGAAATTAATAAACGTACTTACTTGGGTTTGGTTATCTTTGATTTTGTACAAGAAAATAGAAATAAAATGGTATTGAATAATTTAATAGTTAAAATCAATTGCAATTATGATCAACAGGTAATTAATCTAAAAATAATTATTTTACTTTACTTTTATTGACTTTCCGTTTTAATCCATCCAATACTTTGATTTGAAAAGAGGTACGTCAAAACTATTAAAAATTACTTGCAAGTTTTATTGTAATTGCCGCCTCTAATTCTTATGTCGCTTGCAAACAAATCTTAGTAGGTAAATTTGGGGAATTTCCCATATGTTGGCGCTGACGCGAGGTGACACACAGTCGGCCGGGCGGCGGCAGCGCGTGGTACGAAGGGGGCGCGACGGGGGAATGCTCGCCAGTATTACTGTGCGCGCACGCTATTGGTTCCTCATTCTTCCCGCGCTTTGAAAAAGCGATGTTTCCCAATGTACAGTCGCACACACAGCTTTCTTTGCACGACGCGCGACGATGGTTTTAAAAAGAAGGAAAGAAAAATTATTTATATCTATTGTTTTATGACTGAACTAGTGAACGAAAAGGTAAATAGAAGGTGAATGGGAAAATTGTGCAGTAAAGTTAAATGTATTGAGGAAGAATACCGAAAAATTACCATGTGGTCAACCTGATGACGGAAACATTTATCATTCGCATTGATGATGATGATTCTGATGAGTGATGATGAAGTAGCATCCAGTAACACCAATACACCATCGACATTTGGCTTCCATGTTCCATGTTCCAATGGTATAATGGACAGCGTGTCACCCTTAGCTTAAGTTTTCTTGTTACAAACTACTTTATTTTACGATAGAAATAAAAATAATGCTCAAGCAAACATTATCCATTTTGAATTTCAACCTCTTCCAAAGTTCTAAGTAGCTAGTAAAGTACCTATTATGATTCTACAATAAAACCATTAATTACTATTATAATATTATAAAACAACAGCCTAGTACCATGTAGTACTTTAGAACGCGACTGTACCCATGCGCAGACACACCCCTCCACTATCGCTCAGCGTTCTTTTACGTGACGTTGAGTTTGGCTTCGACGCGGATATTGACCCTAGTCAGCTGATTTTATGGTTTATTTATTTTAAATTCCATTGCTGCTTTAATGTTTAAGTATTTTCATGTTTTATTTTAATGAAATTAACGTTTTATTTAACACGATGATTTATACTAACACGATGGAGCGTGAATAAAGCTAATAAAACGTTGTGAAAAGATGATTTTTTCATCAGGATCGATTTTATATTTCACCCATCATCTAAGATATAGTTAGTACTGTCGTCTGTCTTCGTTTTCGGGAGCGTTTCAAAATACCCTGTATAGAGAGAGTTTTGATACATTATAAAATAATAATTAAAACTTGAGATTATCCTTTTAAAGCCATTATGAACCCAACTAAGTATCTATTTGTCAACCAAAATAAATGTATAATCTTACTTAACCAACCGCACAGCCACACGGTTACACTAGCATCACGCTATTTTCCCCAAGGGGTTAAGCAGAGCTTCGGAACTTCGGATTATATTTCCAGGTCACAATGATAAAACTTTTAGCCCTTTTATGTGGTGAGATGTAGACGCCCGCACATAGTATAAATTCCATAGTATTTGTTACTCACAACGCCCGATGGCCGATTCATGCTTGATGGCCGACGACATTGTGCCGAGGGCTTAAATAGCGTGGTTCCTCCCCTACAGCGTTAGTCGTAGAGAATAGGAACTCGTGGTTAAGTAATAGCTGCGCGGATCAATAGATCTGCGAGATTAAGTTGCACTTGCCGCGGTCAGTCCATGAATGAGTGACCATTTTCTTAACATACCGAGATTGAGAGAATACAGAGTGCATCTGTATCCTCAGACGCTTAGTGCACTTTACTCTGTTAAGATATTTTATGTTATATAATATCTTAACAGAATATTTTACGTATGTAAGATATGTTATGTTTATTATGTTTTTAAAATTCATGCAGCTAAAATGATAATAAGTTTATTATTACTTTATACTTTTCAGGGACAGATGAAAAATATAAACATGAAGCATGATGAGGCCTCATAAACATGTTGGCCTTTAAACAGAACAATCTTATTTAACTGACCTTACTTAAATTATTAAGTTTACATTCATATTTAAGTCGAACGTTAAAATAAACTTCTATTATGTATTTAATTATTAATTATTAAATGTTCGTAATTAAAAATTATTTTATTAATTTAAAAATAAAGCAGTCATTATTTATTCCGTGTCCCCGTTTTCTATTTCCCCATAAAAACATTTTATAAAATATATAAAATATAAATAGGTATTATAGGTCAGGTATACCTCAAAACTTGAAAACGAGGCTGTACAACCAGTGCGTGTTGCCAGTGATGACCTACGGAACTGAGACGTGGTCCTTCACTGCTGGCCGGATGAGGAAGCTCAAGGTCGCTCAGCGAGCTATGGAGAGGGCTATGCTCGGAGTCTCACTGCGTGATAAACTTAGAAATGAGGATATCCGCAGTAGAACCAGAGTGACCGACATAGCCCAACAGATTAGTAAGCTGAAGTGGCAATGGGCCGGCCATATAGCTCGAAGAACCGACAACCGATGGGGAAAAAAGGTTCTCGAGTGGCGGCCTCATACCGGCGGACGAAGTGTAGGGCGTCCCCCCACTAGATGGAGTGACGACCTGGTAAGACATGCAGGAAGTCGATGGATGCGGGTGGCTCAGGACCGTGCTTTGTGGCATTCCTTGGGGGAGGCCTATGTTCAGCAGTGGACTTGTGAAGGGCTGTAATGATGATGATGATGATGAAATAGGTATTATACTTAGTTCAGTATCTATTTATATTAACAATATATTTAAAAAAAATCCGGGGAAACTGCCCACGGGTAAGGTAAAATTCAGTTAATTTTTGAAGTTGTTCAATTTCGTGCGCTAAACAATTTTTTTAAATCTTTTTACCGCTTCCTTAACAATCATTTTTCGATAGTCCTTATAAGTAAAATGTACATCACTGTTAGCTAGTGCACACAATGACAAATCAAAATTGGTCACGCGTTTTCGGGCTGTCAGGTCGTCTATACGCCAGTATATTCTATGTCTATGTTGGATGCTCGGTGCAGCGTGGCGGTGGTGGCGTTGAATCGACATCACATCAAAGGATTATGATGGAGTTCTTTAAACTAGACGATTCGCACTTTTTAAACTCATATTTATTTTATTTTATTTCAATGCACACATACACACACAAACGCGCGAATAGGTGCGCGTTTGTGTGTGTATATATAAACAAACTTTTTTTTCAAATTTGCGAGACGTTTGTGATCAATCCGGCTACCAAACATGACGATTACGAAAAATCTTCCCTACAACGGCAGAGGTCATGTCTAGCAGTTGATTTATACGAAGTGATGACGAAGAAGAAACATTAAAATGGTACCGAAAACAACAATACCAAATTAATAAGAAAATAAGTGGGTGAGTAATAAACAAATAATTTACCAATTTTTCTAATGAATTAATTAGTTAAAAGTATTTATTGAAAAAAAACAGGAAAAACTTGGAAAGCAACATTCCGATCCGTGCATGTGAAAGTATAGCTACAAGTTGATCGAGAGCGTTTTCTACTTACGTCACGGCAAGTAAAGGTCTGTTTTCTTGACTCTATTGAACAATGCATCTTACTACTACGCCGAAGATTGCTCAAATTCGTTTCTCCAAATCCGTAGGATCCTCAGAGTTCTATTTTACACAGTTTCTATTTATTTAATAATTATAAATATAATTTCTGCGCAAAACAATGCGTGTGATTAAGTAATTATTTGGTGAATATAAAGCAAAATTTATCCATTTGTGTTTCTTAAATTCATCTGACGGTTCTAAAACTTTTTGGCGTCACATAATATAATACCTACTCATTAAATACATATTTTAGAAAGGTTTGCACCAATAACACTTACTCAAGTTAAACGATTATCGAGTAACACATTAAAAATAAGTGTTTGTGAAAAATGCTCCTAACTGGGAATGAATAGTTTAAAAACTGCTATTGGTATTCAAAAACTTGTACTAGTTTTGTTTTGTAGAAAACCTGCTATTATGAATTTCTATGCATAGACTTAGAATATACGGTGGCCCTCCACTAGATGAAGTGATGACCGGGTAAAATATGCAGGATGTCGATTGATGCAGGTGGCTCAGGACCGTGTTTTGTGGCGTTCCTTTGGGGAGGCCTATGTCCAGGAGTGGATTGGTGAAGGGCTGTAAAGATGATGATGATGATAGTAACTGCATTTTTCCACCAGACCATATTAATTTAATAGATAGGAATGAAGTAAGAGGAAAGAGAAAATAATTCTATAGCTTTCCTACATATTTTAATATAAAAATGAATATTATCTGTCTGTTATGGCATTCGTGTATTTGTATAAAAAACGAGTAACAATTGTGAAGAATATCTTCATATATCTCGAATCTCGATTGTCGGGATTCATGGATTTGTCTACATAGGAATGGATGTATTTTTGCGAGGATTTGTGAAGAATTCCCATAGCGTCGGTGCGTCACGACAACTATTTTTTTTTTATAGGATAAGGTGACAAGCGAGCACACAGTCCTCCTGATGGTAAGTGGTTGCTGTGGCCCATAGACATTTACATCTATCCTCGTTTGCGAATCAAAATGCAGATGCGTTGTCTGTCGTTGTCATCTAAACCCATACCGAAGTCCTGCCAAACTAGGCTGTATGAACATAGATACGTTAGCCTATAAATTAATTAAGAATAGGCGAAAATTCGCGCCAAGAGAATTCTTGTTTGTATTTTTGGCAATCACAATCTGTTTGACTGTGAATATATTATATTTTGATAATTATATTAAAATTAAAGTATTTTTTTATTTAAAATGAAATTCTCGATCCCTGAGATTTCGTGGCACAATAGGGATCCTGTATTAAGTGTTGATATTCAACCTAAATGCGAGGCCAATGATCCTTTGAGGCTTGCTACTGGCGGAACCGACTCTCATGTTTTGGTAAGTATAATATGAATTACAAGATTAAATAAATAAGTATATAAAAGCAAATTAGTGCCTGCTTACTTGTTACGTAAGAATACTAAGTTTCAACAACAGTTTTTTGTAGTGTCAGTAAAAACGTCCTAATATGATGTGATTCCAGATATGGTATATATCAATAATGGACAGTGGCTCCGTTGATTTAGAAGTAGCGGCTGACTTGACACGCCACCAGAAAGCAGTTAATGTAGTGAGGTGGTCACCAGATGGCAAGCTTCTAGCATCTGGCGATGATGAGTCTATTATTTTTGTTTGGAAACAGAAGACTGAAGAGTTAGTTCCGGTACAAGAGCAAGGCGAGGAACAATACAAGGAAACATGGGTAATCCACAAAGTAAGTAATAGCTTAGTCTTGTAAATGGTAAAATATTGTAAATATATAATTTTTTATATTTATCTACCATGTTAATAAAGTAAATAAAGCAAAGTAGTACCAGCTGCTAAATACTCAAATATTAATGGCATTTTTTATTCTTAAACTTATTTTGCTTTGGTAGTTCTCATGTTATTTCTATGTTTAACCAAAATCTTGTTGTTCAACATTATTTTTAACTATGAGAGTGTCAATTGGAAGCCTCGAGTGCTTATCATTGTCTTAAAATATTATTAATTACATCTGGATCTATTATAAGAAATTGATATTATTGTAATAAAATTAAGCATTTGAATATTAAATGAAAATGACTTCTTAAAATGAAAAGTTTATTAAAATTAAAATCATTACCAGTTTCTTGGATATGAGCAAAACTAGTAATCTTTTAAGCTCCTGGGCAAAGTTTTTAACTTCTTGAAGAAATATGGAGTCAGTATAAACAACTAAGAGATAAAGATTTCAAATAACTTCAATTGCTGTTAAGATTATTATGATTAAGCTAAAGGTGCAATTACTTTTTAAGACTCTAAGAGGACACATGGAAGATGTGCTTGACATAAGTTGGAGTTCCGACTCAGCTCACCTTGCGTCTGGTTCAGTGGACAATAAACTACTACTGTGGGATGTATCCAAAGGACGATATAGCTGCATATTGTCAGACCACAAGGGTTTTGTACAAGGAGTTTCATGGGATCCCAAAGGGCAGTATATTGCATCTGCTAGTAGTGATAGGTGAGTAAATAGTCATATTATATTTTACTTAGTGGCTGTAAAGTATCGAAAAGTATTTTAATAAATTAAAATTATAACTATTTTGTATAAAACTAATTAATAAAAAATATAACATCTTTGTTTGCTTGTAATTACATTGTTTTTGTTATTATATAACATTGTGTATGATGGTTATATCTACGTCTTTTTTTTTTTGCTTTTAAAAAATGTTACCCTCACACTAGTATTTTCTTCTGTATCATGAAGGCAGTTTACATACATAAATTGCACAAGGACAAACATCCAGACTTGGAACAATTACTTGTAGACCATACAAATACTGGTTCTGTGAGGAATTCAAATCCGTGGCCCTCAGCACCTTAACACATTGCTAAGCTACTGCACCAATGAGCCTTCAACATGCTGTCTTACAACACATATACTAATCTGGTCATGGGAGCTTATGAACTCTAACCATACACCATGAGTTTTTATCCTAACCCTATGATATGGAATTATATAATATGTTTGATTTTAACTTTTCATATTACAGAACCTTCCGTACATTTGATGTGGCCACAAAGAAAGTTATATCAAGAAGCAGTAAAGCAGTGCTACCATTTCCAAAAGATCATGCACTTTATGACTTAAAGGTGCGATTGTACCATGATGATACTCTGCAAACATTTTACCGAAGATTACAATTCAGTCCTGATGGCCTCTTCATTGCTGTGCCTGCAGGTCGCATCGAACCAGAGCAAGGAAAATTAGATGTGAAGCCGATCAATGCAGTTTATATATACACGAGATATTCATTAAAAGTGTGAGTTTCGTTTTTTTTTTTTTTGCTGTATTAATTGCTTGTTTAATGTATGTAACACAGTCTGCCTGATGGTAAGTGATGCTGTGGGCCATAGATGTCTACATTTATCTTTGATTAAGAATTAAAATGCAGATGCATTGTCACCCCTGAGGTCTCTGGTTCTCAAAACTCACCATGCAAAACATAGTAGCATTGAGCTGCTATTTTACGCTGGTATTCTGCTTTTTCATGCTGGTATTCAGTGCATGCATCCTCAGTTGATGCAACCTGCAATTTTATGCTGCAGCCATAATACAGCTTAAGTGTGGCTCTACAACAGCCATACTCAACTCTGACCCTTGAATTTTGATTGGCCCATCTGAAGTTCCAAATCTAATCTAATATAAATGTTCCAATCTAATGTAATGGGGCGATCTTGAACATGTTCACAGACTGCACTTCCGGGAAGTCGGCAAGACTTCAAGATACTATAAGCTCATTCTGCGTAGATTGGACCAAAATTAATATTCAAAACTGAAGTTAGCCAGGCTAACTATAATCGGAATTCGGGACGTCAAACACCTTAGTCCTCCCCAGTGTGTACAGAAGGTTGTCCTTCAATGACTGAATCCAAAATGGATTTATTTCGATATTTAAAGAAAAATATAATTTCACCAATTTAATATCATTTCATTGCATTATCCACCAAGAAAACTTGGCGGTGCGTGTTGTAAATCCAGAAATAGAAGCTGTAATGAAGACAGTTATCAATATTGTTAATTATATACGAGCAAGAGAATTGAACCACAGAAAATTTAAAAGCCTTCTGGAAGAACTGGGAAGTCAGTATAAAGACGTCCACTGTGTTCACAGTATCAAAATTGCATTAAAACATATAAACATCTTTGTTAAAACTTCTTTTTCATTAATAAAGTAAATACATTGAAATACATCGTTGACTTGGAAACATTTTAATTAAGACCTAAATAATTTTTGCTTGCGGCCTTCGACACCATGACTGAAACGTGTTTGTGGCCCCTATAAAAAAAGGTTGAGTATGGCTGCTCTACAACATCAAGAATTGCGCTGTTGACACCACTATTAATAAATAATTTCATTACATAGTTTGAAAATGTATAAATATTGTATAACTCATGGAATTTTTTCCTTTGCATTTTCTTCGCATTTACCAGGGGAGTGCTCTGAGGAATTGTTCGAATAATCCCAGCCGCCAAATTTCACGAACGCACATCGCGGCAAAACTCCCGATACCATCCACACCATCTGGATGCTTGGCAGTCCACCACTGTACGTTTCACTAGAGGTTTTCTTCCGCGTCGACCTCTCTGGAATAATTTGGAATAATTTACGATACGACTTAGGTACCTTCAAGAAAAGAGCTTACTCCTTTAAAGGCCGACAACGCACCTGCAATTCCTGGTGTTGCAATTGTTTTTGAAGCTGCGGTAGTCACTTACCATGAGGTGAGCTGTATGCTCGTTTGCCTCCTATAAAAAATATATAAAGCTTGTTTGCGTTCTTAGATTAAGGTGAAAGCGCCAGGGTGGCCCGCGAAATTCAAATTTTCTTACGTTTTTGCAATTTGCAGGTCAGGGTCAGGTTGTATGTTTAACAAAATATGATTCATGACCGTAACGAGTATGTGTTTACAGAATTATTTTTTAATTAATTATCTTGTTGGTGCCTATAAGATAAATATTGTCTGAGAACAATTGGTGAAATAATGGAGTAATTTTTTTTAAAGTAAGTGTAGAGAGAGAGAGAGTGTGATTTTGCACAGTGGTTCAGATTAAATATTTTATATCGGCAAACATCAGAAACAATTGTATTGTATATTACACAAAACGATTGACAAAAGTAATTTGGTACTAAAAAGTAAAAAATAAAAATAATTTTATTCAATGACTAGTGTTCGCATAAATATAAGAAGTCATGAAGTAATTAGTTACAATTAAATCTATTATGTGAATGGCACAGCAAATGAATCCGTAACAACTAGGATTGTGCGAAGAGAGAATGTGCGCATACATTTTGTGAAATTGTACAGAGCTGTATAACCGCAGTCCATCTGAAAAATTTAGAGACTTTATTAAAATATAAATGTTGATAAGATAAAATGAATGATCTTTAATGATTACCTTAAGTGTAAATAACAACACATTAATAGATCCGACTCAGGCGAAGCCAGAGCGGGTCGCTAGTTACAAACGTTATTTAAAAATTAATGTACCTACTTGTGTATACAATTCTTTTCAAATATTTTCCCATTATTAGAAAATTTCCAATTAACCGAATAATATAACGTTATAACGATAAACCGTTTTTAGCGGGTTTTCGCGATTTGTACTATGCATTTTGACGATATGGGCTTGAGCCGCTATTTCTAATTCCATTCTTTATCAGTTTGGACTGTACTGTATTATGTCGTAATACATGTCAAAATGTTATCATTATCATTAATGATTCACAAGTCCACTGCTGAACATAGGCCTTCCTCAAGGAATGCTACAAAATACAGTCCTAAGCTACCTGCATGTATTGACTGACTGAACCATGTCTTACCCGGTCGTCACTCTAGTGTTGGGCCGCCCTATAATTCGCCTACTGGTATGAGGCTGTCACTTGAGAACCTTTCTTCCCCGTTGGTTGTCAGTTTTTCAAGCTATACGGCCGGCCCATTGCCTTTTCAGCTTATTAACCCGTTGGAATATGTATAAAGTAAATTGTTAATTTAAGAGATGACCATCAACGCATTTGTATTCTGCAATTAAAAATTTCGTATGTGTTTGCAGGCCAGCATGCGTGGTGCCGTGTGGCGAGCCGGCGCTGGCGGTGCGCTGGTGCGCGGCGCGGCTGGCGGCCAGGGCGGGGGGCCCGCCGCCCGCGCTGCAGCCCCGCCACCACCGCCACCTGCTGGCCGTCGCCACCAAGCGCTCCGTGCTGCTGTACGACACGCAGCAGCGCACGCCCATAGCACTCATCTCCAACATACACTACACCAGGTACCCCACCAGCCCTGCCACCACTGCCACCTGCTGGCCGTCGCCACCAAGCGCTCCGTGCTGCTGTACGACACGCAGCAGCGCACGCCCATAGCACTCATCTCCAACATACACTACACCAGGTACCCCACCAGCCCCGCCACCACCGCCACCTGCTGGCCGTCGCCACCAAGCGCTCCGTGCTGCTGTACGACACGCAGCAGCGCACGCCCATAGCACTCATCTCCAACATACACTACACCAGGTACCCCACCAGCCCCGCCACCACCGCCACCTGCTGGCCGTCGCCACCAAGCGCTCCGTGCTGCTGTACGACATGCAGCAGCGCACGCCCATAGCACTCATCTCCAACATACACTACACCAGGTACCCCACCAGCCCCGCCACCACCGCCACCTGCTGGCCGTCGCCACAGCGCCCGTGCTGCTGTACGACACGCAGCAGCGCACGCCCATAGCACTCATCTCCAACATACACTACACCAGGTACCCCACCAGCCCGCCACCACCGCCACCTGCTGGCCGTCGCCACCAAGCGCTCCGTGCTGCTGTACGACACGCAGCAGCGCACGCCCATAGCACTCATCTCCAACATACACTACACCAGGTACCCCACCAGCCCCGCCACCACCGCCACCTGCTGGCCGTCGCCACCAAGCGCTCCGTGCTGCTGTACGACACGCAGCAGCGCACGCCCATAGCACTCATCTCCAACATACACTACACCAGGTACCCCACCAGCCCCGCCACCACCGCCACCTGCTGGCCGTCGCCACCAAGCGCTCCGTGCTGCTGCGACACGCAGCAGCGCACGCCCATAGCACTCATCTCCAACATACACTACACCAGGTACCCCACCAGCCCCGCCACCACCGCCACCTGCTGGCCGTCGCCACTGCGCCCGTGCTGCTGTACGACATGCAGCAGCGCACGCCCATAGCACTCATCTCCAACATACACTACACCAGGTACCCCACCAGCCCCGCCACCACCGCCACCTGCTGGCTGTCGCCACAAGCGCCCGTGCTGCTGTACGACACGCAGCAGCGCACGCCCATAGCACTCATCTCCAACATACACTACACCAGGTACCCCACCAGCCCCGCCACCACCGCCACCTGCTGGCCGTCGCCACCAAGCGCTCCGTGCTGCTGTACGACACGCAGCAGCGCACGCCCATAGCACTCATCTCCAACATACACTACACCAGGTACCCCACCAGCCCCGCCACCACCGCCACCTGCTGGCCGTCGCCACTCCGCCTCCGTGCTGCTGTACGACACGCAGCAGCGCACGCCCATAGCACTCATCTCCAACATACACACCAGGTACCCCACCAGCCCCGCCACCACCGCCACCTGCTGGCCGTCGCCACCAAGCGCCCGTGCTGCTGTACGACATGCAGCAGCGCACGCCCATAGCACTCATCTCCAACACACTACACCAGGTACCCCACCAGCCCCGCCACCACCGCCACCTGCTGGCCGTCGCCACCAAGCGCTCCGTGCTGCTGTACGACACGCAGCAGCGCACGCCCATAGCACTCATCTCCACATACACTACACCAGGTACCCCACCAGCCCCGCCACCACCGCCACCTGCTGGCCGTCGCCACCAAGCGCTCCGTGCTGCTGTACGACATGCAGCAGCGCACGCCCATAGCACTCATCTCCACATACATACACCAGGTACCCCACCAGCCCTGCCACCACGCCACCTGCTGGCCGTCGCCATAAGCGCTCCGTGCTGCTGTACGACACGCAGCAGCGCACGCCCATAGCACTCATCTCCAACATACACTACACCAGGTACCCCACCAGCCCCGCCACCACCGCCACCTGCTGGCCGTCGCCACTGCGCTCCGTGCTGCTGTACGACATGCAGCAGCGCACGCCCATAGCACTCATCTCCAACATACACTACACCAGGTACCCCACCAGCCCCGCCACCACCGCCACCTGCTGGCCGTCGCCACCAAGCGCTCCGAGCTGCTGTACGACACGCAGCAGCGCACGCCCATAGCACTCATCTCCAACATACACTACACCAGGTACCCCACCAGCCCCGCCACCACCGCCACCTGCTGGCCGTCGCCACCAAGCGCTCCGTGCTGCTGTACGACATGGCAGCGCACGCCCATAGCACTCATCTCCAACATACACTACACCAGGTACCCCACCAGCCCCGCCACCACCGCCACCTGCTGGCCGTCGCCACCAAGCTCCTGTGCTGCTGTACGACATGCAGCAGCACGCCCATAGCACTCATCTCCAACATACACTACACCAGGTACCCCACCAGCCCCGCCACCACCGCCACCTGCTGGCCGTCGCCACCAAGCGCTCCGTGCTGCTGTACGACACGCAGCAGCGCACGCCCATAGCACTCATCTCCAACATACACTACACCAGGTACCCCACCAGCCCCGCCACCACCGCCACCTGCTGGCCGTCGCCACCAAGCGCTCCGTGCTGCTGTACGACACGCAGCAGCGCACGCCCATAGCACTCATCTCCAACATACACTACACCAGGTACCCCACCAGCCCCGCCACCACCGCCACCTGCTGGCCGTCGCCACCAAGCGCTCCGTGCTGCTGTACGACACGCAGCAGCGCACGCCCATAGCACTCATCTCCAACATACACTACACCAGGTACCCCACCAGCCCCGCCACCACCGCCACCTGCTGGCCGTCGCCACAAGCGCTCGTGCTGCTGTACGACGCAGCAGCGCACGCCCATAGCACTAATCTCCAACATACACTACACCAGGTACCCCACCCCGCCACCACCGCCACCTGCTGGCCGTCGCCACAAGCGCTCCGTGCTGCTGTACGACATGCAGCAGCGCACGCCTAGCACTCATCTCCAACATACACTACACCAGGTACCACCAGCCCCGCCACCACCGCCACCTGCTGGCCGTCGCCACAAGCGCTCCGTGCTGCTGTACGACATGCAGCAGCGCACGCCCATAGCATCATCTCCACAGGTACCCCACCAGCCCCGCCACCACCGCCACCTGCTGGCCGTCGCCACCAAGCGCTCCGTGCTGCTGTACGACACGCAGCAGCGCACGCCCATAGCACTCATCTCCAACATACTACAGGTACCCCACCAGCCCCGCCACCACCGCCACCTGCTGGCCGTCGCCACAAGCGCTCCGTGCTGCTGTACGACATGCAGCAGCGCACGCCCAGCACTCATCTCCAACATACACTACACCAGGTACCCCACCAGCCCCGCCACCACCGCCACCTGCTGGCCGTCGCCACCAAGCGCTCCGTGCTGCTGTACGACATGCAGCAGCACGCCCATAGCACTCATCTCCAACATACACTACACCAGGTACCCCACCCCGCCACCACCACCACCTGCTGGCCGTCGCCACCAAGCGCTCCGTGCTGTACGACATGCAGCAGCGCACATAGCACTCATCTCAACATACACTACACCAGGTACCCCACCAGCCCGCCACCACCGCCACCTGCTGGCCGTCGCCACAAGCGCTCCGTGCTGCTGTACGATGCAGCAGCGCACGCCCATAGCACTCATCTCCAACATACACTACACCAGGTACACCAGCCCCCACCACCGCCACCTGCTGGCCGTCGCCACCGCGCTCCGTGCTGCTGTACGACATGCAGCAGCGCGCCCATAGCACTCATCTCCAACATACACTACACCAGGTACCCCACCAGCCCCGCCACCACCGCCACCTGCTGGCCGTCGCCACTAAGCGCTCCGTGCTGCTGCGACACGCAGCAGCGCACGCCCATAGCACTCATCTCCAACATACACTACCAGGTACCCCACCAGCCCGCCACCGCCACCTGCTGGCTGTCGCCACCAAGCGCTCCGTGCTGCTGTACGACATGCAGCAGCGCACGCCGCACTCATCTCCAACATACACTACACCAGGTACCCCACCAGCCCCGCCACCACCGCCACCTGCTGGCCGTCGCCACCAGCGCTCCGTGCTGCTGCCGACATGCAGCAGCGCATAGCACTCATCTCCAACATACACTACACGGTACCCCACCAGCCCGCCACCACCGCCACCTGCTGGCCGTCGCCACCAAGCGCTCCGTGCTGCTGTACGACACGCAGCAGCGCACGCCCATAGCACTCATCTCCAACATACACTACAGGTACCCCACCAGCCCCGCCACCACCGCCACCTGCTGGCCGTCGCCACCAAGCGCTCCGTGCTGCTGTACGACACGCAGCAGCGCACGCCCATAGCACTCATCTCAACATACACTCACCAGGTACCCCACCAGCCCGCCACCACCGCCACCTGCTGGCCGTCGCCACAAGCGCTCCGTGCTGCTGCGACATGCAGCAGCGCGCCCATAGCACTCATCTCAACATACACTACACCAGGTACCCCACCAGCCCGCCACCGCCACCTGCTGGCCGTCGCCACCAAGCGCTCCGTGCTGCTGTACGACACGCAGCAGCGCACGCCCATAGCACTCATCTCCAACATACACTACCAGGTACCCCACCAGCCCCGCCACCACCGCCACCTGCTGGCCGTCGCCACAAGCGCTCCGTGCTGCTGTACGACACGCAGCAGCGCACGCCCATAGCACTCATCTCCAACATACACTACACCAGGTACCCCACCAGCCCCGCCACCACCGCCACCTGCTGGCCGTCGCCAAGCGCTCCGTGCTGCTGTACGACACGCAGCAGCGCACGCCCATAGCACTCATCTCAACATACACTACACCAGGTACCCCACCAGCCCCGCCACCACCGCCACCTGCTGGCCGTCGCCACCAAGCGCTCCGTGCTGCTGTACGACACGCAGCAGCGCACGCCCATAGCACTCATCTCCAACATACACACACCAGGTACCCCACCAGCCCGCCACCACCGCCACCTGCTGGCCGTCGCCACCAAGCGCTCCGTGCTGCTGTACGCAGCAGCGCACGCATAGCACTCATCTCCAACATACACACACCAGGTACCTGGCCCCGCCACCGCCACCTGCTGGCTGTCGCCACCAAGCGCTCCGTGCTGCTGTACGACACGCAGCAGCGCACATAGCACTCATCTCCAACATACACTACACCAGGTACCCCACCAGCCCCGCCACCACCGCCACCTGCTGGCCGTCGCCACCAAGCGCTCCGTGCTGCTGTACGACACGCAGCAGCGCACGCCCATAGCACTCATCTCCAACATACACTACACCAGGTACCCCACCAGCCCCGCCACCACCGCCACCTGCTGGCCGTCGCCACCAAGCGCTCCGTGCATTTTTATCTGGAGGAGGTGGTTAATTATGACATTAATACGTCGAACACCTCAGTGCCCCCGTGACCATGGGTGCTGTAAAGTGCTCGAAAAGTCGAGAATATAAAATAAGTATATTAATACACGATAAAATCTGCTAAAACTAGTTCTATTTAAATGTGTATTGTTCGCGTAAATATAAGAAATCATAAAATAACTAGTTCTTAGATTTGCTTATACAAGTTTCAATCAAAGTGATAAATTTAGAAAATATTTCTCTGTTATCAATTATAACTATGCCAAATTACAGCTTTGTAGCACCTTGGGTCTCTGAGTGAAACCGCGGACGAACGGACGGACGGACATGGCGAAACTATAAGGGTTCCTTGTTGTTTAACCCGAACCCTAAAAAGAGGAGGCGTGTGTGTGACAAAAATTGGATGCTTGTAGGCTTTAACTTTACCATGATTACTTTTCAGGCTGACAGACTTGACGTGGTCGCCGGACGGTCGAGTGCTGGTAGCTTCCAGCACGGACGGCTTCTGCTCAGTTATTTCGTTCGCGGAGGGGGAGCTCGGGGAACTGCTACCACAGGAAACCACATCCGAACAAGCCACAGGTAAGTCAGATGAGATTTTTTTACGTGGTAGAGACACGCTGCAGCTATATTATGGTTGTAATACGAATGGGTTGGCTGACCGGGGTAGGACCACGCTCTCACAGAATACCATCGTGAAGTAGCAGCTTAATGGTGCTATGTTTTGCTGCGATATTATACTCTTGAAAAAAAATGCAACTAATAAGTCAAAGTCAATTTTTTATCCAAAATTGGCTTTTTCAAAACACTTTTTAAAAGTCAAATGCTATGCTATCACTTCAACAAGTACCTACTACAGGGAAACCTTGTGAGAAGAAGAAGCAAGAAACTCACAAGTAGACTATCCTCCATTCTATATCCATACTGGCTTTTCTGTCTATCGAGGCTAATCTTTGGAACGGCTGAATCGATTGTAATGCAACTTCACGTTCAGATAGAAAGCAATGCCAGGAGTGATTTAAGATTTTTTCCAAAAACCTGGAATTTTTTCTTTGAGTAGCTTGCAAAAATAAATGGTCTTATAATTATAATAAAATAAATAATCTTAAATTGAAATGACGCCACATTAATAGGCCTAGACAAAGCCGGGGCGGGTCGCTATTAACTAATAAATAATGTGTGTGTAATAGTGTGTATAACATTTCAGAACCAACGGAAAACCAAAATGATGAGCAACAAGCAAACAATGACAAAGAAAGCAAAGCCGAGGAAGTGAAAACTTCGAGTAATACACCGAAAATAGATTCGTTTATAAAGTTCAAAGCTCCCGCAGTCGAGAAATCTCCCAAAAGACAGAAAACTGACAGAACTCAACAAAAAACACCAGTCAAGAAAGATGTACTTGATGAAACGGCTATGTCCTCTTGGTCTGACAATTCCAATAATGAAATTATAAAACCTAAGGAAAGTGAACCTATGGATGTAGACAGTGAAAAGAATGAAGCAGAGGTAACGGTTATTGAAGATAGTGAAGATATGAAGCTGGTTTATGAAGACACGGAAGGGAACAAATCACAGAGTCCAAATCAAAAGCATTCGAATAGGGATAAGAAATCTCCAGAAAAGAAAATTGAAACCTTACCTCCAACACTGACGAACACTCCGACGAGCTCAACTAAGCCTAACGAAAGCAATAACTTTTTAAAACAGGCAAAGGTGACAGATGTGAAGGAACCGGTCACTATGAAAACTGTTCAGAGCCCAAAAGCGCCGCGGCGAGTTAGTTTTGTGACGCTCTCTAGCCCTAAGAATAAGAAAACTTGTTAAACAATATATTTATTATACATAATTTTTGCACGCACTTGTTTTTATTTCTTACTTTATTATCATCACAAGTCCACTGCTGAACATAGGCCTCCTTCCAAGGATGGTCTTAAGGTGACACTAGTCAACATTTTTTCCATAGAAATTTCGGGGGGTATTACTCCGCTGTTTGACATTGTACATCCAAAGTTCAACATGATATCGTTTTGTCTCATTATTAATTTTGTCTGTGCGGAAACAGAATAGTAAAATAAAAAGCGATTAAAAAGTTACGAGCTACCAAATATTCGTTTTTATTGCCAATTTTAACAAAACTGGGCGTAAATTAGTAATAAAAGAAATGTAAAATTTCCAAAACAAAATCGGTGCCGAAAAAGCTCAATTATCGAAGAATTCAATAAATTTTATTTGTAATAGATATATGTAGTGGTTTTTTCATAAAACTCGATTTTCCAAAGCCCTTTTCGTATTTTTTTACGCGCGCGTTTTACTATGAATTATCGTGCATCTCACTGAATAATGTTTCCCCCGTGCGGTGCGGGAGGACGACGCTCACGCACACATGCACGCGGTGACGCGCGCTTATTCGACTCAGTCTTCTGGGGCCTATGTCGTTTGTTCAAGGCTCAAGGCCAACTAATGATAACAAAACGAAAGTTTTGTTATTTGGACGCCAAATGGCATAGAAATTGATATAATTGAAAGAGATGATGCGTTTTGGACGACAAACAAAATTTTTAAATTAGATAACTTTTATCAGAAATGTGTTTTGCCGGAGCTGATAGATCCCCGTTACCCTCGCAAACTACAATTTAGAGATCGAATGTAAATCAAATTGACATAAGCATAGACAAAATTAGCGGAATATAAATAAAATTTAGAAAAAAAACCATTTCTAAATTTTATTAATGTTCCGCTAATTTTATCTGTACTTACCTATGTCAATTTGATTTATATTCGATTATAATTATATTATATTACAAACGAAAATTTTAAATAAAAAAAAAAATAAGCAGCCGACAACCTCCTAGGTAGGCCCCGAAAAACAGACTTTCCAACTGATATCTAAAAACAAAAAGTTTCTTTCATTATACCTATAGCACATGAGTAAAGAAACCGTATCTTTACTCATGTGCCTATAGTAGGTACTGTTTTCTCGCAAATGTGTTGAAAAACGTTGTATGACACACGTGCGTAAATTGGCTTCGTCTACTCGTTTGTAAAACCAACTTTTATATAGTATCATAAACACCTGGATATTTTTCTGTGTATTAGGAATAATTTATTTTGAGCTATAGTGGACCGCAGACGTAAAAAGAAACAATGTAGGTAATTGTGTTATCAATTCAATAATAATAATTTAATCACAAAAAAATATTTTAAAAGTTTTTTAACGTTTTATAAAAATACCTAATTAAAATGTGATAAATATATATGAAAATGTTATTAAAGTTAAAGTTACAGCCTATATACGTCCAACTGCTGGACACAGGCCTCCTCTCATTTCTGAAAGGGTTCTAGCAACCTCCCGGATTGCCAGGAGACTCCGGTAATAATGGTTAATCTCCTGATCTCTCGGGTTGCAATAATTTCTCCGGTTTTTCCAAAAATTATACGCATCCGTCGCTCGCACGTGTCGCTACTCACTCCTGTACATACAACTTTATAATTTGTGCTACTCACTCGTTTTGCGTTCAACACAACACCGCGCGTAGCTGCCGGTGTAAATATGTTCGTCCCGCCGTCGACGTTGTCGATCCGGCGGTGTTTATTTCTGTCACGCACGAGGTGCAAGTAGCGTGACAAACACGGTTGAATATGGTGCTTCCCCAACTTCACAAATATTAGATGTTGCTCGAAAGCAAAGTAAATATAGATTTAAAATTAATAAATGATTGAGATTTTCTTTCTCTCTCCTTCCCCAGATTTCATAAAATTCTCCCGGACTCGTCCTTTCGAGTTGGTAACCCTATAGGCAAGGAAATGTCCGCCGCGCCCAATGCCTGTTGGCGAACTTCACGTCTTCGAAATATTTTTTCTTATTTCTCAGACATGCAGCACCGCCGAGCACGTGGTAAATCAGAATTGCAATTAACAATTTCATTGATGCCGGCGGGATCGAACCGGTTGCTCGCGTACTGTGTTGTGATACTACAACGAGCGCTAACCATCTGAGCTACCACGGCTCACAATGAAAATGTAATTATAAAGGAAATAAGTATTCAATAAAGATTTACAAAAATTTTATTTTAATTTATTTCTAAATCTCTAATATCCGTCTATTTTGTATATTGTCACTCAATTATTAGCTACGCAAAATTACGATATGAAATGCTCCACAAATTGAAAGAGTACTGATTTGTCAAAAGGTCGATTAGAATTATACATGGATTGCAAAGTTGCCATCAGCTAGAGCCTATTTCAAAAAGCGAAAATCATGACTGTCGTGTCGTTGTATATTTATAGTTCGCTTCTGGAGTACCATCAAAAGATGCACGTACACAACTACAATACAAGAAATCGCGAAAATTAGTTGTTCCAATAACAGATTAGTAAAAGCGTCCAAGCAAGGTTTTCCATTAAAAATCAAAATGTACAATAAATTGCCTTTAGGAATAACAAGACTTCCATTAAACGCGTTTCGACAAGTGACAAAAACATTATTTTCGAATCACGCTTTCTATAATATAGAAGAATATATGAAATGTTCATTTTCTGACTTGCTTGACATGTAAAATAATGTAAATGTAGATGTATTTTAATTTGTAATTTTAATAATCTAATGTAATCGTATATCATTTGAATTGTATAATAATACTAGCGTAAAATAGCAGCTTAATGCTGCTGTGTTTCGTATGGTGAGTGTAAGAACCGGAGACCCTTTTACTGGAAAAGAGGCATTCTATCTTAGTCCTCACGGCTGACAACGCATCTGCATTTAAATTCGCAAACGAAGATAGATGTAGATGTCTATGTGCCACAGCAACCACTTACCATCAGGTGGACTGTGTGCTCGTTTGTCACCCTTATTCTATAAAAAAAATCTAATGTAATCGTATATCATTTGAATTGTAATATTTGACGTACCAATGTTATTTAATGTAACGTAATGGCCAATAAATAAATAAAAAAATAAAACTGCGATGACTGTTCAAGTAACCATGCGTCGGCGTCGTGAACTCTTGAGCGATCGCTGCATGACCACTGGGGGAAAACTAAACATAATAAATTGGTAATATGTTTTCAGTTTGCAACAAATTGGATTTGTAATGGACCAAAATGCATTTAACAATACCAAATGGCAACTAACTTCGCTCTAGATATATCTTTATATCTATAAAAATGAGGATTATAAAATGATATTTTGACAATCTTATGGCCGCAATCTATATTAGGTATCTATAGAGCCATAGAGGTATAACATAAAGGTATAAAGCGATAACGCAGCGCCTAATAATTTAGCACGAGTTTGTACATAGGTACTTGCTGATTTCTCGGCAAGCGTCGAGTGGCACACACAGCGTAGCGGCGGTACGAACGCCGTACGAACAAGACGTGCGTGAAGACTAGCGTCTAACTGCTCATCACTGATACTATCTCAGGTGAGACAGCGTGTTTTTTGGCCACGCCCACCAGTTAGTTAGAGCCCACGACTAGTGCCACCTTAAACCACGAACCATCCTTGCTGTCATTGCTTGTGTAAGCGACAGTAGCCTAATGGTATGGTGCGGAACGCGAACTCAAAGGTCGTGGGTTCGAACCCGCCATCCGACTACTGTGTGAAACCAGTATTTAGTATGTTTATTTTTTTTAAACCTGTATCCACAGACTTCCTGCATCTTTAACCTGGTCGTCGCATAGTTTTTGTGTGAAATTATTTAACTGTTCACTCTAGAATTTTGCGTTAGTGACACAACATCCTTTAATGGACACTAGACCACTGTCTAGTGTCCATTAAAGGATGTTAAGAAGACCACGTGGGCGGCACTACTTAGGAATGAGGTGAAATATTTGAAATTTCATAGCAGGGAGGTTAATTCATTAAAAAAGTGTAGGGATAATTGTTTCTTTCTGAAATATTAGTTATATTTTATATTAATTATATTAGAAATGTATAAACCAAACTACGGATATTCCCAAAAGTAGAAGAATTAAAAAGTAGTAAAATGTGTAAAAACTACTAATATTCAATATACATTACTAGAAACCGAAAAACTTATAATTAAATCGAAACTTTTCAATGTTGACGACACTGTGTGATCGTCTGCGTAACAAAAAATTCACCTTAGTCCCAACTAGCGACATCTGGTGAGCTAAAGATTATAAGCCCTCATTCTGAGCTGGTTATCCGACACTGTTCCGATGATATCGCGGACGTCAGTCTGAGCTCTGAGTGAGGTTAGAATGGCTCTCCAGCACCTTAAAAACGCCAAGTCCCCGGGCGAGGATGAAAATACAGCGGATCTTCTGAAAGCGGGTGGAAAACCGGTACTTGAAGTCCTTCAGAAGCTTTTTAATTTTGTCCTCCATAGTGGCGCTACTCTGAAGTGCGGTGGTCTTGCTCTTCAAGAAAGGCGACAATGCTGTCTTGAACATTTACAAACAGCACGTAGACGCGGTTTAGAAGGGAAATCCCTTCTAAACCGCGACTACGTGCTGTTTTCGACAGTCATTACAAATCATCTCGCACGCAGACTCGACAATTTCCAGCCTCCCGAACAAGCCGGTTTCCGAAAAGCCTTTAGCACCATAGACCACATACATACCCTTCGGCAAATTGTACAGAAGACCGAAGAGTACAATCGGCAACTTTGTCTTGCGTATGTGGACTATAAGAAAGCCTTTGATTACGTCGAAATTTGGGCGGTGCTGCAGTCTCTTCAGCGGTGCCAAGTTGACTGTCGGTATATCGAAGTGCTGAAATGTTTGTACAGTAGGGCTACGATGGCTATCCGAGTGTGACGTAATATCCCGGAAACTTCCCCGCTGCATTGGATGACGTTTTCAAACAACTGGACGGGAAAGCATACGATATTAACGACAATGGCGAGTACATCACTCACCTTATAGTCCTTATGGCAGAATCGCTGGAGGACCTAAGCACTATGTTCAATGACTTCAATAGTGTCTCCCAACGGATAGGTCTTAAGATGAACATGGAGAAAACAAGTCATGTGTAACGTCCATGTCACACCTACGTCGGTAGTTGCTGGGAGCACTAAGTTCGAATTTGTTGACGAGTATGTTTACCTGGGACAAATAGTCCGACTAGGTAAGTCCAACTTCGAGCGAGAGGTCAATCGACGGGTTCAACTCGGCTGGGCAGTGTTCGGGATATTACGACACATCTTCTAGTCAGGCATACTTCAACATCTCAAAACAAGATTGTACATACAACCAGTGCGTGTTGCCAGTGATGACCTATGGACCTGAGACGTGGTTCTTCACTGTTGGCCGTATAAGGAAGCTCAAGGTCGCTTACCGAGCTGTGGAGAGGGCTATGCTCCGGGTTTCACTCCGTAATAGACTTAAAAACGAAGATATCCGCAGTAGAACCGGACGGATTAGTAAGCTGAAGTGGCAATGGGCCGGCCATATAGCTCGAAGAACCGACAACCGATGGGGAAGAAAAGTTCTTGAGTGGCAGCCTCGTACCGGCAGGCGAAGTGTAGGGCGTCCCTCCACTAGATGGAGTGACGACCTGGTAAGACATGCAGGAAGTCAATGGATGCAGGTGGCTCAGGACCGTGCTTTGTGGCATTCCTTGGGGGAGGCCTATGTTCAGCAGTGGACTTGGGATGGGCTGTAATGATGATGATTCTATAAATACTAGGCACATGATGATGAACCGCGCCCCGGACGATCATTCGAGGCCATTATGGATGAAAACATTAAATTAGTGGAGAAGACGGCTAAAGACTAAAGAATTAGCAGTTATGACGGGACTAACGAAAACAGCAGTGTTTAGAATCCTACATGAACATTTGGGTATGAGTAAGGTCAGTGCTAGGTGATTCCCAAAACTTCTTTCCGCTGTTGAAAAACAAGAACGAGTGAAGTGCTGTACTCAGTTTTTATCTCTTTGTGAAGGCCGACAGAAAGTTTTAGATTCAATTGTTACGGGTGATGAAACAATGGTTCTTTATCATGATCCTCTGTCAAAAAAGTATCGATGGATTGGCGTCGTCCGAGCTCCCTGTGACTCAATCTCAGAAAAATATTGTGGCTAAAATCTTTTAGGATTCCGAAGGAATTTTACGGAGGATTTTAAAGAATGCAGCACAACAGTAACAGGCAATTACTATGCTTCCTTGCTACATCAATTATTGCGAGTTGCTATTAAAGAAAAACGTCAAGGGAAATTTTCGCGAGGAGTGTTGTTGCTCAATGATAATGTCCCGGTCCACACATCGGGTGTTTCGAAGGCTGCCATTATGGAATGCGGTACCATATAGCCCTGACTTGGCCCCAAGTGACTATTATTGGAACGAAGTTCCTTATCGGACGCTACGAATTTAGCGGGTGGGGGCTAGGCCGCAGAATAAATAATAGTACTATGTAGCTAGGATAGAAAAGTTTAAGATTTTTCCGTCACGCCCCTTGGCGGCTATAAGGAAGCGAGATGGAATATTTCTTTCCCTTCTCCACGTTTTCTTATCTTGCCATGAAAGAAATATTATTTTATTTTAAATGACGCTTCATTTTAATAGACGCTAGTAATTCATTTATTTGTATTTGTTAATCAATAATATAATACGTTTATCAATAATAATATACATACTACGAAAGGAACTTCGTTCCAACTGAGTGTTCCACGACACTCACGCATGTTTTTTTTAAAGAAAATTGAAATTCGGCTTACGGGGAAAAAAAATTAACACTGATGATGAGGTAAAGTCAGCAGATTTGTCACATTTTGAGGACAAAAATTCAGACTATTTTTTAAGAGTATAAAAAAGTTAGTAAGGCGCTTTGAAAAGTGTATTGAAATAAAGGGACATTTATCGAAAATAATTGTAGTGGTAGAGATTTATTCTTCATTTTATAGTTCAGGCCAGAAAGTTTTGGACTTTGCTACGTAAATGGGGCTCTTCACTCTATTGTGGCAAGAGAGAATGTGTCAAAAAAGGCACGTATGGCAATTCACAATGCTATGTTAGTCCCAACATTAATGTATGGAGTGAAAGCTTGGTGTGGTAGAAGAAGCACGAAAGTAAAATTAAATGCTGTAAAATTTTACAGCATTGCGGTCATTAAGGACTATGTTAGGGCTGAATCTGAATGACAGGGTGAGGAATTGTGTGATAAGATAAAAGTGTGCTTTGCAATATGATGTTGTGACCAGGATTAAGAAAGTAGATAATGCTTAGGTGGTTTGGTCATGCATAAAGAATGAACGAGGAAAGAGTGACAAAGCAAATCTATGTTGCAGAAGTCAACAGCAGAGTCGGAAGGACGCCCTAGACGAAAGTTTATCGACCAAATTGGCGATATATTGTATTTAGATGGGCTAAAAGTGTATTGAAATAAAGGGACATTTATCGAAAATAATTATAGTGGTAGAGATTTATTCTTCATTTTATAGTTCAGGCCAGAAAGTTTTGGACTTCGCTATGTAAATGGGGCTCTTCACCTATTGTGGCAAGAGAGAATGTCGAAAAAGTCACGTATGGCAATTCACAATGCTATGTTAGTCCCTACATTAATGTATGGAGGAAAGCTTGTGGTAGAAGAAGCACGAAAGTAAAATTAAATGCTGTAAAATTTTACAGCATTGCGGTCATTAAGGACTATGTTAGGGCTGAATCTGAATGACAGGGTGAGGAATTGTGTGATAAGATAAAAGTGTGCTTTGCAATATGATGTTGTGACCAGGATTAAGAAAGTAGATAATGCTTAGGTGGTTTGGTCATGCATAAAGAATGAACGAGGAAAGTGACAAAGCAAATCTATGTTGCAGAAGTCAACAGCAGAGTCGGGAAGGGACGCCCTAGACGAAAGTTTATCGACCAAATTGGCGATATATTGTATTTAGATGGGCTAAAAGTGTATTGAAATAAAGGGACATTTATCGAAAATAATTATAGTGGTAGAGATTTATTCTTCATTTTATAGTTCAGGCCAGAAAGTTTTGGACTTCGCTACGTAAATGGGGCTCTTCACTCTATTGTGGCAAGAGAGAATGTGTCGAAAAAGTCACGTATGGCAATTCACAATGCTATGTTAGTCCCTACATTAATGTATGGGTGAAAGCTTGGTGGTAGAAGAAGCACGAAAGTAAAATTAAATGCTGTAAAATTTTACAGCATTGCGGTCTCGTGGGACTATGTTAGGGCTGAATCTGAATGACAGGGTGAGGAATTGTGTGATAAGATAAAAGTGTGCTTTGCAATATGATGTTGTGACCAGGATTAAGAAAGTAGATAATGCTTAGGTGGTTTGGTCATGCATAAAGAATGAACGAGGAAAGAGTGACAAAGCAAATCTATGTTGCAGAAGTCAACTGCAGAGTCGGGAAGGGACGCCCTAGACGAAAGTTTATCGACCAAATTGGCGATATATTGTACTTAGATGGGCTAGATTAAGAGTACCTTAACCGACGAGCATGTATGCGTAGGTGACATACGATACGTATGTATATATATGGATGTAAACAGAATACAATTTGTGTATTATAGTATTTTATGGATATGAGAGAGGTGTGCCAGGATCGTGCCAAATGGAAGTCCGTAGTCTCTGCATACCCCTCTCGGTGACAGGAGTGAGTGTTTATGTTATGTATGTTTATATATAAAATACCCCCACATCATAGAGGCATAAATATAGAGGAGCTTGTAGGTCATACAAGCACTTGTTCCATACGGGATGCGTATTTCCTTTTCCATGTCCAATAGAATTGAACTATTGGGAGTCTACTCGCAGCGCCGGACGCAAATGCTTACACTTTGCGCTAAAAAACTGAATTTAGGTGATCACAAAACGAATCCATTTAGGTTTATCCACCTATAAATACTAACCTTCATTACAGTCTGTCAAAAGCTGAACATAGGCCGCCACCGATAATCTCCCATAAAATACATACATACATAACGTGACCGTACGTACTGTTTTAAACGGACGGTCCCTCTTTTCGGTACTCCGCCCCGTTGTCCCCGAAAAACTGTCCCGTTTTATAACAATTGCAAGATTCGAAATCTCGCGAATCGCGATCGCCAAAAATTTTAAGTGGCGTTTTGGAGGAGATTGGCGGCAGTTTGAGCAGGAAACAAAATATACCCAAAGCATTCCCATACCCTCAGAATTCACCCATGCACAGATATGTTACATCGGCATAGTAGATTCAATTCAACACCGGTATCAGTTGTCGAGCGACCACTTGTAAAACCAAATCGATTTTTAAGCAATTTAATTTTATTTAAACATATTTTTTCAAAAATTTTACTAAATGTACCAACATTACTTAGTACTTACAGAAATTGGTCTAAAGTTGACGGGTCTAATCTCCTGTTACCACATTTGTATAAAGTTATGAATTTACTGTTTCATAAAATCAGGAAACACCAAATTCGATGCTTGTATTAAAAATAGTGGCTATATAAGTTGCAATTGTATCTGTTATGGACTCAATTACTTTAACAAAAATCCCCCATAAGTCCGCCTTTTTCATTTTTAAAATGAAAAGGGGATGAGTCGCTCGCGTCCATAGGCTTCGACCACCTAATCCTAGGCCCACCCTACACGTGTCCCCCGGGTGGTGTTAAACAAGCGACAAAGCCGAAAGAACAGACTTGGCTCCTCGCCGTGTGGTAGCGGCGTAAAAAATACCACCAACTACTTTCGCACCATGAGGCACAAAAGAAAAGAAATGGCCCCGAGTTCCCGGCGCCCCTTTAACGGGGCAGGAGTGCGAAGAATCTCCGGGAGGAAAACCGGCGACGAGGTTCGCCACCCGTCACGTTCTGTCTCCCGGAGGGGCGAAAAGTGGATTGCGGAAGACCGTCTGGCTACACTGAATGTATGTGGAGCAATGAATGATAAGATGGATGAAGTATGCGATATGATGTATGATAGAGGAATAGATGTGTTATGTGTAAATGAGACGAAACGGAAGGAAAGGATGCCACTACTCATGGCATGTATACCGCGTACTGGTCTGGTGTAGACGAGACAGAGCGGGCATGCCAGGAGTCGGTATCATCCTTTCAGAAAGAATGGAAAGAGTATGAATGTAAGCCTGAGACTGCTGTGGATATGAATGAAATGGGCTTAAAGAAGTTGTTTGTTCTAGGGGTCTACGCCCCAGACATGTCTAAGCCCACTTATATCCGAGAGCAGTTTTGGGAGATGGTAAGGATGGTGCTAATGAAACGCAAGGGTAATGAAAATATTGTATATTAGGAGATTTTAATGGAAGGGTTGGTGTGAAGAGGAAGAGGCTTGGCTATGAAAGGATATTGGGAACGTTTGGTGATGAAAGCATAAATGAGAATGGTGAAAGCCTCACCGTATGTGTGGAAAGAATCTTTTGTGACGAACACTTTCTTTCGTCATAAGAAGATTCACATGTACATAGGAAAGAGCTGGTGATAGAAGCATGATAGATTTCAATTGTGGATGAAAGAATGAGAAGCGCAGTGGTAGATACAAGGGTTTACCGGGGTCCGACGTAGGGACGGATCATTACTTGGTCTTATGCCCAATTAATGGTCTATTCAGACGTTGGCGGCATCGGACATCTGTGTCTACCACTGCGTTACAGCGTATAAGAACAGAGAGGTTCAGGATGAAGGTGTGAAGAGAAGTTCAAATGTAGACTGAGAGAAAATATAAGTGGTATGGATGAATTGTGTATGAATGATTTAGACTTGGAGACTGTGTGGTATAATGTCAAGAAAGGTTTGGTGGATGCAGCTACCGAAGTATGTGTGTAACTAAGAGAACGAATGAAAGGAAAAATAACACTTTATGGTGGGATGATGAGGTACGGATGGAAGTTGAAGCAAATAAGAGCATGGCTAGATTTACTAGCAACCAAGGCTAGTCATTCTAGCGGTATGAATGTTGATATTGAAAGAAAAAGGCAGTCTTTAGACATCTAAATAAGAGAGTAAAAAGTAGTTGAAAGGAAAAGCAAGAAAAACTGATAAGAATGATAGAAGAATATCGGATAACTTGCAGGCAAATATTAAAATGTTCTGGAAACTCGTAAGAACTGCCAGGGACATTCAAAACAGCCTAGAATGAATGCTATACGAGACCAGAATGGCTGTATTCTGAATGACGAAGTTTCGAGTTTAGTAGATGGAAGGAATACTTTGAAAGCGTGTTTATGAGTGATGAGACGTTTGAATTAAATGAAATAGAAATTCCGAAAGAAGAGGAAAGAGATAGAGAGATAGGTATAGATGAAATAATGAAAGCAATGAAAAGTATGAAAGCAGGTAAGGCAGTCGGATATGACAGAGTATCTCTCGAAATGCTAAGGGCTGGAGAGGGAGTGGTGGCAGACCTGCTGTGCACCTTGTTTAATTTGTGTTGGGAACTTAAGCGGGTAGCGGGAGACTGGTGCAAAGCCGTGATAGTTCCAATATATAAGGGCTTTTCCCATCATCGCAACAGGACTGTAAAAACTACCGTAGTATCAGCCTTCTTAGCATTGTGGGAAAACTGTATGCTAAGGTGCTAATTGAAAGAGTTATGAAAGATACTGATGGAAAAATTTGGGATGTGCAAGCAGGATTTGAAAATGGAATGTACGGATCAGGTCTTTTCCATGCGCATGATCGCGGAGAAGTTTTTGGCCAAAACCAAAAGGTTTTTGTGCGTTCGTGATCTTGGAAAAGGCATGAGAGAGTGGACAGGGATGTGTTATGGCAAACACTGAACTCATTTGGGTTGAGCGTTGGGTTGATACAGGCATTGAAGTCTCTGTATAGGAACTCCAATGTGTCAGGATCAACGGGGCCTACTCGGAATGGTTTGGCATCCATAAAGGTGTCAGACAGGGCTGTGTGGCTTCCCCGTGGCCTATTTATGGACAGTTGTTTGTAAAATTTGAAAGTTGAAGAATGCGGGTTAAGAATGGGTGAGTTAACCGTCAAATACCTTTTGTACGCCGATGATCAAGTCATACTTGCGTCGTCGGCGGCCAGAATGATGGTTACTTTAATGAACAGGTCATTAAAGAAAGGGAATGAAAGTGAACGCAAGTTAGACAAAAGTTATGGTTTTGAAAGAGAAAAGTAAAACGATATGTGAAATAAGAATAGAAGGGGAATTGGTCGAGCAATTAGATGAGTTTGTGTATTTGGGATGTGTATTTAGCAGGGATGGTAGATATGATGTGGATATAGAACGACGAGTGAACGCAGGAAATAGAATAAATGGGGCTCTACACTCTATTGTGGAAAGTCAGAATGTGTCCAAAAAGGCACGTATGGCAATTCACAATGCTGTGTTAGTCCCTACTTTAATGTATGGTAGTGAAAGTTGGATATGGCAGAAGAAGCACGAGAGTAGAATAAATGCTGTAGAAATGCGGTCATTAAGGAGTATGTTAGAGCTGAATCTAATGACAGAGTGAAAATTGTGTGATAAGAGAAGAGTGTGGTTTGCAAGATGATGTTGTGACCAGGATTAAGAAAGGAATGCTTCGGTGGTTTGGTCATGTAAAAATAATGAATAAGGAAAGAATGACAAAGCAAATTTATGTGGAAGAGGTGAACGGCAGAGTCTGGAAGGGACGCCCTAGGCGAAAATTTATCGACCAAATTGGCGATATATTGAAAATGGGCCAAATTAAGAGTACCCTTAACCGACGAGCGTGTATGCGTAGTTATATGGATGTGGAGGAGGCGAGAGAGGTGTGTCAGGATCGTGCCAAATGGAAGTCCATAGTCTCGGCCTACCCCTCTGGGTGACAGGCGTGAGTGTTTATGTTTATGTTAACAATATCTTTTGGCAATACTCTATGGAATTTAAAAGTTATTGAACAAGCCTCTTCATTTAAGCAATGATTCAGCGAGAGTAGGAGAAGAATTCAAAAATTTTAAGGAACATCAGTGAAATGTTTCTCAAAAGCCGCAGCAACTTTTTTTTTATATAGCAGAGGGGGCAAAGGAGCATGCGGCTCACCTGATGGTAAGTGACTACCGTCGCCCATAAATAACAGCAACACCAGGGCAATTGCAGATGCGTTGCCGACCTTTTATTATAGAGTAGGCTCTTTTCTTGAAGGTCCCTAAGTCGTATCGGTCCGGAAAAATCTCTGGTGGTAGTCGATTCCACAAGGAAGTTGTGCGAGGAACAAAACTTCTTCTAAATCGCAGTGGTGGACCGCCAATCATCCAGATGCTATGGAATGGTATCGCAAGTTTTGTCGCGATGTGCGATGGTGAAATTGAGCGGCAGGAATTATTCCGAACAATTCCTCTGAGCACTCCCCATAGAAGATGCGATAAAATACATACAAGCCGATCGGAAAGAACTCGGTCGTCGACGATTCGAGCTGCTGAGCTGGCACTGGGGAGCCCCTGCCCAGAGATTATTATTTATTTATTTATTTTGCATAATGTGTTGTGTTTACAGCAGTTATAAAAAATATAGTACAACACATTAACCATTTCTGGTGTACAAAATTATTGAATTTTAAAAATATTAAGTATTATTAAGTACATTATAAATTAACATTACAAAAAAATACAGACATTGCATAATAAATAACCAAAAAAAACTAGAAAGTGACCTAATGAACAAAAACATTTACTACTATTTGCACTATCACATCATTAATATTTATAATTTCATGTCACATTATAATATATAATTGTCAAAATATTATTATTTTAAAAAAATCGTCAATAATTTAAAGATATTGTTTTTCCAACAACTCACTAACCGAATAAAAAGATTTATTAACTAGCCACTTTTTCAACTCGTTCCCGAAACGTACGCTTCGTTGGTTGTAGTTTTATATGACTGGGTATTGCGTTAAATACTTTTATGCACATTGCATAGCAATTTTTATGATAATTAACTGTTTTTGGTATTTTATCAATGACTAATTTATCTGGATTCCTTAAAGGTTTAGATTTGATAATATCTCCAGCAGTTATAAACAGCTCAGGGTTATTTTTCACAAATTTTGCTGTTTCGAGGATGTATATGCAAGGAAGTGTTTTAATGAAAAAGTGAAATTTCTAAATATTGGTTTGCACGATTCATGAGGGGCCATATTACATATTGCACGTAGACATATTTTTTTGCACAATGAAAACTTTATTGATGTCTACCAGAATTTCTCCATATTATTATACCGTAGCTAAGTATACAGTAAACGTATCCGTAATACGCCATAAGAGCTGTTGATTGCGATGCCGTCTTTGTATAATATGTAAACAAAGCGGTTAAGTTTATTACATACTTTTTGTATGTGAATTTTCCAGTTACAAAATGTATCCATATGTATACACCGAGAAAGGAAATTTCTTGTACTTGTTTTATTTGTTCGCCATTGTATACAATATTTAGCTTTATTTCATTATTTTTTTATTAAAAAGTTGTATTAACTTGGTTTGCCTATATTTATGTGTAAATTATTATGTTCTAACCATTCAATTATTAATTTCAAAGAATTATAATGTCATTTACAAATGTCAAATTTTTGTTACATGTCAATAGCATGGCAATATTATCTGCAAATAAAGTCAATAAATTATTCGTTACTATACAATAAAAATAAAATGGACAAAGTACACTGCCCTGTGGCACGCCATATCCATTAATTAGGTACGGTGATTTATACTGCTCAAGTTCCTTATTATAATTTAACCTAAATTTCTACTTTGTTTTCGATCTTTAAGATATGATTTTATCCAATTTAATGCCGGTCCGCGAATGCCTAAGTTGTCGAGTTTGTTTAGTAGAAGTGTGATTTATGTCATCTAAATTATTAACAACATTTTTACAAGATGAAAACATGCATGGGTAGTTGATTTATTGCTTTGGAATCCAAATTGTTTATTTATTATTATATTAAATTTCGAGGTGAATTCTATTATGCGCGGGAACAGTATTCCATGTGGGCCGAACCTGCACCTTGTAAATTTGCAAATGGTGTGCCGGCATGAAATAATCTCCCGCTCTGCTGAGCACGCCAAGCTATTTAGAGGCCAATTTGGCCTTCTCTACCAAGTGACCACGAAACTGTACATCACTCGATATGTCGACACCGAGGATTCCGATACTGGCGGAGGTAACAAGGGGCGCGAAACTGAGGAGAACATTACACGACAAAGGGTTTTTAGTGGTAAACGCAAAAACAGTGTCTTCTGGGGATTGAACTGGACTAGATTTAGTCGCCCCCAATCCGAGACTTTGTTCAACAAAGACTCGACTTCAGGCACAAGTTTGTTCCGGTTCTCGGTGACGTTTTCGCGAGAAATGTTGGTACGGCCGGTGTGTAAAGCATCGCCAGTGCTGTCGTCTATATAGCAATGAATGTTACCGGTTTGCAACATATTATTGATAAGCAGAAGAAACAGCGTTGGTGGTAGTACGCAGCCTTGTGGAACACCAGCATTGATAGGCTTGTAATCGGAGCATGCACCGTCTACTACGACCTTGATGCTCCGATCTGCAAGAAAACTGGTGCTCCACTTGCACAATTTCTCGGGAAGCCCACAGGACGGGAGCTTCGAAAGAAGCGCTTTGTACCAAACCCGATCGAAGACCTTCACAACGTCCAAACTAAAGGCCAACGCCTCCCTCTTGGAATCTACTGGCTCCGCCCATTTAGGAGTTAGGTAAGTCAGAAGATCACCAGCTGACCTACCCCGACGGAAACCGTACTGGCGGTCACTAATCAGCTGGTGATTCTCAAGGTACCTCATGAGCTGGCAGTTTATGATGGTTTCCATTATTTTGGAGAACAAGGCTGTAAGGCTGTATGTGATGGCGATAGGCCTGTAGTTGGACGGATCTGAGCGGTCACCTTTTTTATGGATCGAGTGCAAACTTCATCAGCTTGAGTCAAATTATTTTAACATTCAATTAAAAATTCGTGTTGCGTAGTTTGACCTTGCCCATTTCACTATTAAATCTACTCCATGTAAAATTTAATTTTATTGGAGGCAGTTTTTAAATACTTTAGATTATATTGAACGTAAAGATACGGAGGAACGGTTTGCTTTATTTGCTAGTAATACCTATGAATATAATACCTATCTTACGTAATATTGAAAACTGTGTTGCTAATTGTAAGATATATATTGACAACTCTGGTTTCTTACAGCAAATTGTGTATTTTGACTGCGTATATGAATTAATTTTCGTTCATCCGATAATTTGGTAACCTTGGAGGCTTGCATAAATCTGACGTTGACTGTACTTTGACCACTAGGCGGCACTTGTCACATTCTATCGACGGCACGGTGTTATTGGATTTATCATACCTTGGGGGTGGGTTGCTATGAGACGTACCTAGGTAAAGATCGCTTTAGGTACTTTATAAACAAATCTTTTCAATGATATTACGAGGTGAGCATCAGAACCTCTGGACATGAAATAAATTTGATGTCTGAGTAATACCAAATGTTTGTAAGTACCTAATTGGTAGGTACTATTTAGTTAAGTATATTAAATATTAAGTAGGTACCTTGGAAAGTGGTCAATCATCCTGACGTTGGGACGTCTGGACCAAATGTTATTTGCCTAATTCTAGAAATTCTAAATATCTTTGTCAAGATTTAGTACCTAATTGGTACCTATACATTTTTTTTTCAGATTTAAGTAATCTCTCAATCTATAGCATGCTTCGGCTATTATCATGTAACTGCGATAGGCAATAACTAATCTTAAAGTCGATTTGTTTGTAGAGTAGATTCAATTCAATGATTACGAATTTTATCATTTTTGTGACGGTGCAATTCTTGAAACACTATATTTTAAGAACATAACTTTGGATTTAAACTCAATACACATTAATAAAGGTAAACCCGTAGCCATTCGCCGGAAGAACGGAGGCAGATGCACTAGTAACTTGTTCATCAGTATTTATATATCCATAGACCATGTACATACATACACCTGTAGAATAAGTTGGTATGCAGACATGGGGATAATATACAAATTGAAGTTTTTTTTTTATAGCAGAGGGTGCAAGAGAGGTTTTAAATATGGTATTGCCACGCTGGAGCTATATTATAGTAATGGCACGAATGGGTCGCCTCAACTGGGGAAGGACCACGTTCTCACAGAATACCAGAGTATGCTGTTGTGTTTCGTATAATGAGTGAAGAGCACCGAAGACCCTTTTTACTGGAAACGAGGCCTTCCATCTTAGTCCTCAAGGGTGTCAACGCATCTGCATTTTGATTCTTAATCGAGGATAGATGTAGATGTTTATGGGCCACATCATTCACGTACCATCAAGTGGACTGCATGCTTGTTTGTCACCCTTCTTCTATAAAAAAAAACGAACGAAAATTTGGCTTACCTAATGGTAATAGTCAATCAACCGCAATACCAGGGAATTACGTGTGCGTAGCAGGCCTTTCAAAAAGTTGTACGATCGTTTCTTGAAGGTCCCTAAGTCGTAACGGTTGTTTAATCGTTTTTAATTGTGTCTAATTGTTACAGTTGTTTGTCGGCTGAAATTTCGTCACAAGGCTAAGTGACAGGCAGGTAGATTGTTGATTCAAGCAGTCGTCATTCTTCAAGACTATGGAATTGTTTAAATTTTCCTGTAAACTGAATGATTTAAACATGACTATGCAATATTTCTATTGTAATAAGTATGACATCGTCGTCTGTATATTTATTACCTTTGATTAGACTTGCAATAGAATATTCGGCCACACGCCAAATACCAAATATTTGGCGGGGTCCTGGCCGAATATTAGGCAAAAGTTTTCGGTTGGGAAGGAAGTAGTGTTTATTCTCTGAAGCTGGGATTGTCTACGAGAAGAAAAGGGGTAAACTACTCTATGAAAATGCAGAAAAATTGGTCTTTCTGCACCATAATCTTCAATTTCTAAATTTTAATTCAAGTACATAGATATTTATGTGATAGTTCTTTTGTTAATTTTTATAATACGGAAGTTGATTATGTACTTATGACTACTTTAATGATTACAAGAAAAATATATTATTATAAAATAAAATAAATTGAAATTTTCATTTTACCAATTATCTGACTTCAACAATACGTTTAACTTAAGTATCCGGTATTCGGCCGAATATCCAATAATAAACGTATATTCGCTGAAAGTCTATTTTTGATCAATTTCATAACATTACATTACACATTGACGGCTCGGTAGCGCAGTGGCGAAGCGTTTGCCTGCTACGATGCTTGGCTATGGTTTCGAATCCCACAGGATACTGGTGTTTGGAAGAAGAATAGTCCTTTTTTTTATTTTACACCAATACTCGACTTAAATCCCGATATTGCGATCCGCAACATATTAATCAGGTACTCTAACCGGGTCACATAAATTCAAAGGCATTTTAGATTTAAAAATCTGATTTTATTTTTGTATTTATCACAAGGAGTGTTTTACAGTCTATAAGGAAAGTAAAGCTATGTGTTCAATTCCATTTGAATATAAAATATTAGATATTTGTGAAGTTAACCTTACAATGTTGATTAAAAATTGACACTCAAGCAAAGGGTGTTCCTTATATTTAGGGAAATAACATGATATAGATATTTTTTTTAAATACTAAGTATTTTAAAAGTAGGGTTGTTAAAAAAAAATTAAACTAATCTCAGATATGTATGTACTTATTGCCCAGTGTGATTTTGTAATTTTGATGAACAATGTTGTTGACTTTATTTAAATAGATGGGTTGTTTTGAGTAAATGTATCAGTATAGATTAAAAATATCATAACAGAAACAGTGTGATTTTCACTAGCAAGTGATTCCTTCCAGAGCTACACAATCACAATGAGGATCTGGTTATAATATAAGCTAAATAGAATATTTATTATTACAAATGCAAGAATGTAATGTGACCAATTTCATTTTGTTGCTAAAAATAACATAACTTGCAAGGTTAAAACAGCTAAATGCAACAAGCAAACACCATTAGCATCTTTTACTTCTTATAATTAAGTTTGTCGGCAAGGGAGCAAGAAAGACCTGTTCCATCGGGCTCCACATTCAGCTCTTCAACTTTGCTATCATTGATGACCATCGAGAAGCGTTTTGATCGGAAACCTCCCAATGGGGGAAGGTTGGTGCCCAAATCCAAGGCTTTGATGAAGTTACCACTAGGGTCTGCTAGCATGCGAACCTGATGGCAAAATATATTTTAGTTATGACTAATGTGCATAAAAGTTTTGTTTGTAAAAAGGTCATATATTTTAATTACAGTATTTTATAGTTACTATGTTATTATGTAGGCCTCCCCCAAGGAGATATGCAGGAAGTTATGGTCGATCATTAACTTCCTGCTTATTGTACCAGGTTGTCACTTTGGGAGCATATAGTTGAGGTCTATGTTCAGTAGTGGACTTGTAAAGGGCTTGTAATGATGAATAATGATTATGTTTTTAAATGATTATAATATTATTATATATAAAATCTTCAGAAAGTAAGAAAAACACTATTAGTATGACACACTTTTATATTTTTATAGTTTGATAAAATATTGTTTGCTAATAAAGAGCAGTTCAAATGTTTACAAAATTATTTTTAGGAAACCTTTCCTTGAAATATTTATTGTTGATGATATTATTTAGATTCTTATAAAGTTTAAGGTTTACTTTAGAAGAAAAAAAAATGAGAAAACTTAAATACTTTAAGAAACAATAAATAGTATAATTTATATAAAGTATTATTTATTTTGAATTATTTGCTAATAGCAACATACACTGCACATTATGAATAGTTATTACTAGTGTTACATGCACAAAATACATTGGTAGCACAAAATTGACTTCATTTGTAATTATAAACAGTGAATTAACTATCACATAAGGTTAGAGGTCAGTCAATAAGTCTGTAGTCACTAAGGAGATATGAAGACAATTTATATACCTATACACATGTTATCATGAATTTTATAGAATAACTAGTTTTAACTTTGATTTTTGAACATTCACTTATTTTTTTTAACAGCCCATAGAATAGAAAATAATCATTTTGATTCAATATAGATTAAAAGAATACTTTACTACTGTTTCAGAAAAAAAAAACCTCTGTCCTAGTAAAAACTAGCAAGAAACTCGTTAGGAGCACTTGCTGTAATCACCACACAAGGAAAGTGGATTAGTGATCACAATACCAGATTCCTCCCACCTTTGATGCTACTCCTAATCAATGGGATGGAAAATTTTGTATAAGTATTTTAAATATGCAAAATACAAATATTATCTAAACTCTTCTTACCTTTCCTTTTGTGTTATGCTGGGCTCCCCAAGCAGCCATAACGTAGGGATCATTAACTGAAACGCACACGATTTCTGCTACACCGTCGGCCTTCATCTTGTCAGCATTTTGCACGTATCCTGGTAGGTGAGTTTTAGAGCAGCCAGGAGTAAAAGCACCGGGCACCGCAAACAGAACAACTTTTTTTCCGTTGGTTAAGTCGCATATGTTGACTTTATTTGCAGGTGAATCTTCATACAAATCGACAGAAGGCAATTTATCACCAACCTGAAATTTAAATGTCAATTACGCCGGGTATTATATAATTACAACTTATTGAACTTACATCTTACATTGTGAGACTAATTACCTGAATAGGAGCCATTGTTATTTGAGTGGCGTGTAATGCTCGAGAGGTGCGTTTAACGAATGTCGAAACACCGCGAATGATTGGATTAGCTGTGAAAATCATTTGTAGGTACTTGACCGCTGCTACTCGATTGATAACATTCAAATTCAATATCAATGACACATTGACAGTAACAGTTTTTTTTATAACTGGCTTTACGGCTCTGGGTTCTAGCCCTTCTGAGCCTGAAGTTACAATGTATAATTATGCTACATAGTACTTCACAATATGTTGATGCGTCACATTGTGCAGCCCTTGGGAGATTTTGACGGCAACTTGAGCCAGCAGATAGCTGACAGTTGGCGATGGTATCTCAAGGCGTCTAATCAGACAGACACCTTATCTTGAGAATCACATCACCATCAGAGCACTTGTTTCACCGTTTCCACTAATAGTTCACATGCGCAGACATTTAATACACAAAATCGCACCACTTTTACATATCAAAATCCACTTCAAACCATTATTTAAACAATAATACAGAAGCAGCAAACCGCCGCCGGTCAAGTTCCGCCAAAACTACGACAGTAACAGTTTACCGTTCACATCACAGAACATTAAAGGACTACAGACCAAAATGTACTCTGTGCTACAGACGTAATAATTTTCGGGAGTATATAAATTAAGCTGTGGTAATAATATTCTGTGAGGAGTAACAGTGTTCTGTGAGCAAGACATAACTTTGCAAAACACTACTACCATATAATTATTATAAGAACAATTCTATTAATAATTCTATGACTACTACCTATAGCGAAGGCCTTATCTGTCACCTCTACCCATCCTCTACTTAGACTTACACACAAACTAATAAGAAGTGCTAGCGCAGATTTACAGTACAGAGCATATTATCATTACCGTAGGCTTAGCCGGGTGTCGGTCAACATTTACAGAGTGCAATCTGTTACTTTTCTTCTGATCCGGCTTTTCTCATTAAACTAATCTTACTTTGACGTTTACCTGGCTCCATAATTTGTTGTTTTTGTTACGATGTCAAAACGAAGAAAAAATGTAAACAGTGAAACTTGCAGATTGGAGGCGTAATTGCATAACTATTTTGAGCGTGAATCTAATAATGGTAGACCAAAAACTGTGACGCAAGGGAGAGAACGCATTGCCGAAGTAATAGGAATAGTAGAGAAGACTGTAACACAAATTCTAAAAAAGAAATATGGACCACCCAGCTCAGAAGAGAATACACTGAAGAAATAGTTATTGGATAAGAAAGTTATTGGTGTTGATAATTTTGATGCTGCTGCAATCCGCAATAAAAAAAGGATACTAGTGGTCACCCAGTGGTCAAAATACGACCATAAATCATGAAGTTTTTAAGTTTGTACATTAAGCAAGCTGTATTTTACTTACAACTGCTCCTTTACCGTTACCGTTACAGCCTATTAAAGTCAACTGTTAAACATAGGCCTCCCCCATAGATTTCCTTATATTTGCCATAGTTGCCACGTTTGGCAAGTGGGTTGGCAACCGCAGTTTTTTTATTTTTAATCGTTATTAGGAACACGCTGCGGCCCATCCCCTGATTTGTTTACCTACTGTCACCTCTTACGACATCCACGGGATGATATGAGGTAGTGGATATTCTTACACCGCCACAACACGGTAATATATAAAACACAGATATCTAATATAAAAAATATAGAATAAACGCTTTTTTGCCTTGACATACACTCCAACACTATTGAAAAAGAAAATTTTGAAATCACACAAAATTAACAGCTTATTCAGTCAATCTGAAAGTAACAATTATTTTTTGGCAACTTTTCAAAATTATTTGGCAACTTTTCAATCTCTACTCTCTGGGACTGTTTGACCACAGACTATTTGACCGAATTGGCGAGATATTGAAGATGGGTCAAATTAAGAGTATCTTTAATCGCCGAGCATGTATATGGATGTAAAAATGGATGTTAAACCGACATAGAGCGGAGAACAGGCGAATAATCGGGCCGAGTAGCGAGAACACCCGAACAAGACGTTTAAATTTTCGTACTCGTGCCTATTCGTCTGTACTCGGTGACTGTCTAAACGTTGCATTACAGTGACCCTAGGTACTGTAATTAAAGTAGTATGAACCTTACGTATATGCAGAAATATAGGCTTTAGTTTACTTAATTTGCAGATAGCGAAATCGCTTTTATGTATCAAAATCCATTTCAAACTATGATTTCAATTATGAAACAGAAACAGCAATCCGCCGGCAGTCAAGCTCTCGCAAAAAAACCTTCTTAAGTTGAGCGAGTCCGAGATGTTTAAACAATCAAAAGAACGATGTGGATCATAAACTAATAAGAAGTGCTAGCGCAATGTGGATCGATACAGGGTCAATGGCGAATTCGGTGTAACTTAAATCTTTAAAAGAATTGCATTCGCACTCGAATATAGCAACTCTGTAATTTTTATCTTTTTGTTTTTATATCTTGAACTCACCCACCGACCCATCCGTCGATTCGCGACGTTGCAAGTTCGAGATGTACCATTTGTGACCGTTTCGATTCAATGACCAAAGAGCTTAAAATCACTACGTTGTATCGAGAACCATCCAGATGTGATCCAGATGTTTTTGTAATCATTAAGCTACCTTCATTGGTTACGTATAGTAATTAGTAGGCACGCACTGACCTCTATATAATATAGAAGTACGATGGACTGGCTATACTCTACAAAATGTTTGTGCCGATTTGAAGCGCCGCTATTGTTCGTACCGGGAACTAAATTGACATAATATGCCAAAGTCTATTGTGTTGTTTAAATCGTATCTCTGTATTTTAAACTTTTAAATGAAAAAATTAAAGTATTTTGTGTAGGTAGAATACATATATTTGATTTTAGTTATATAATAAAAATTGTTTTAGTAATAATGGGAGTGTGCGTAATTTGTAAAACTCGTTACCAAAAGGAAATTTGGATAACATTCCATTGGTAAGTGAATTACAGCTAATATTAAAAAAATTAAACTATTTGATAAAATAGGTACTTAAAAATTTGTTACTAATATTATTATCGTAATTATATACCAACATGTTTGGCTTTATATTACTGAGTTTTGATAAACAATAAAATTTAATAGGGTTGTCGAGTTCCTTGTCTATAGTACTTACCGATGTCGCCGACAACATATAATTATCAAATGTTACTGTTGTTGTTTATTCACAAACTCTAGTGTAACAATACCCAGTATTGGCTACTCCAAGTTTGTGTTGGAAAAACGCAAACGAAGTTATCTGAGAGTAAGACCAAAGAATAAAATTATTCGAGGGTTAGTTACTCTGGTGTAACATGGTATTTGGTGGCATCCACCCATAATACCATATTTTTATTACATGATTAAATAACCTTGTATTAAAAATAATCTTTAATGTAATGCTGTCCCGTCTTGGTTCTTTGAACGATGTCATCTGAAGAGCTCGTGTCTCTATAAATGTTCCTTTGGTTTTAGAGCTTTGTAGAATATTTAGCGACGATGGTAGGAGATCCGACGATATGACTTTGGATGCTTGGGGAGAGATAAAGCTTTAGTGTGAGATACTACTTGCGGAGACACTTTGACAGCCTCTCATCTCAGGGGTACCTCGCCTAAAGCAGGGGCGGCATCAAAGGCAACTGAACTAGGTAAGTAGCCCAAATATGAGTCTCTGAGAGATGAGTACATATTTGTGCCATTTGCTGTAGAGACTATCGATCCGTGGGGTTCACCTGCGGTGAAGTTCCTAAAAAACTATCCGCGACTGATCATCGCTGCTGGTGATAAGAAGGCTGCTTATTTTCTCTCTCAAAGGCTAAGTATTGCTATTAAGAGACGAAACGCAGCCAGGCACTATGCCGCGGGGAGTAGGACTGTATGATAATTTCAGGTTTTAGTTTTTTATTTTATTATTGTAATTTGAATTTCGAAAATGAAGTTGTAAATAGCTGATAACTATGTAATTTATAGCCTATATATTTTTTATATCTTAGAATAAACAAACATTAATTTTTATATGTTAGAAGATATTAGTTTATTCTGTCTGTAGACAGACCTGTAAATAATTAAAATAGGCGTTATTTTAGCAGCTGATTTGTTTTCTATAATACTAGAACTGAATGAAAGGTTGACAATAAATTCTTTGCGAAATTATGTTTTAATTCTGGGTCGATAGTACAAATGGGCGTGACTCAAGGTTCAATTCTCGGCCCCTTTTTGTTTCTTGTATATATTAATGACTTACCTTACATAGTAGGGGATAACCATAATATAGTATTACTGTATGATTAACAGATGACACTTCATTTATTTTCAAATTAAAACGATAATTATTAAAATATGACGAAGTAAATAATGCTATATCTAAATTAGTAAATTGGTTTAATGTTAATATATTGCATTTAAATGGCACTAAAACGAAATGTATGAAATTCATGACTCCAAATGTTAAACATTTAAATAATAATGTAATATTAAATGGGGAGGATCTGAGTCTTGTCGATACCACCATTTTTCTTGGAATAACACTAGACGCGAAGTTTCAATGGAGCCCCCATATATAAAAATTAGCAAGCGGACTTAGTTCTGCAGCATATGCTGTAAAAGATTAGAAATCTTACCAGTGTTGAAACAGCTAGACTTGTTTACTTTAGCTATTTCCATAGCATAATGTCGTATGGTATTTTGCTATGGGGCGCGACTGAAACTGAAAGTATATTTGTTTTACAGAAGAGGGCCATAAGAGCAATCTATGATTTAAAACCTAAAGAGTCACTCCCACGAAAATTTAAGGAAATTAATTTATTAACTTTGGCCTCTCAATACATTTATGAAAATGTAATGTACGTACACAAAAATAAAAGTACTTATACAAAAATAAGTGATATTCATTCTGTAAATACAAGGAACAGACACAGGTAGTATCAGTTACTCGACTCCACCGAGTCAGTAATTCATTCTTGGGGCGATGTATACGCTTTTACAACAAAATCCCAGAAAATATACAAAATTTGACCTGCTCAAAGTTCAAAAACTTTATGAAACAAAGTTTGTATAAAAAGGGTTATTATAATATTAAGGAATTTATGGATGATAATAATTCCTGGAAATGAGGTGATCGCTACCAAGCTATTTCTAATTTGTTTTGTGTGGTTAATTGTGTAACGTACATGATTGTAAGTTGTTATTTAAAAAAAAGTACCGCTGGGTTTCTTGCTGGTTCTTCCCAGGACAGAGGTTTTTTTCGAACCAGTGGTAATTAAACAAAAGAGTGACTTTCAATAAGTATTATTTATAATCTATATTGCATAAAAAAGTTTCTGTTTCTGTTTCAATTTTTATTTTGAGTTGAATATTTTTCAGTACTAATTAAATATTTAAGCCTCGCGAATGAACCACGAGCAGTAATCTTCATAGAAAAAATATTGGACGTAGGAAACGTCATAGCAAAATGATATGTGACAGCTAACATCCCCCCTCGCCCCTCGACATCCCTTGTAAGCTCCAATGCAAGCCGTGGCAGCCATATTGTTTATTTTGTCCGTAATAAAAAAAGAAATGTCATATATCATTTTGCTACATCCAATCAGGATGCAGGAGCTAAGTCGAGTAAGTTTAGTTCGTGAAATGTCCGTCTGATTCGGGTAGAATCTACTAGTTAGTCTGTGGAATGAACCCTACTCAATGTTGAAACCCGGAGCAAAATCCGTTCTGTAGTTACGAATAAAAACGAAGATAGACCATCGTTGATCTTGGTTTTATATGAGGTATAAAGCTTGCGTCTAAGGCCTATGTATTAACTGATACATTTATTTATTGTATGGCATTATATTAATATAATACATAAATAGAATGGACGTTACGGGTAGGCCTGGGTATAGAATTTTTATCGATATATATTATCTTGTTTCTATTATAAGTTCCGTGGACGTTCACTTCTGCTGTCAGCGCCAAAATGTTGAAAATCAAATCGCCTCATTATGTCACGGTGTATATAGCCTCTATATATGGACTGGCTAGTAGACAGAGAAATTCTCTGTCTACTAGCCAGTCCATATATAGAGGACAGTGTAGGCATGTCAATTCGTCGTGGAAAACATCGATTTTTTATTTGATTCGAATCATGCGTAATAGAATTTATTCTCGATTAAATCGAACACTGATATTCGATTTTCGGTTAATTGATTCCTGAATTATTCTTTAAAATTGCTGAAAAAATTGCGAATCGTATAAATCCTATCTTACTAATATTATAAATGTTCGTGGTTGAGCGTGGAAGACGGTTCTGTACGTGGTAGAGCCACGCTGCAACAATATTATGGTTGTATCATGAATAGGTTGTTTCGACCGGGGTAGGAACACGCTCTCACAGAATAGCAGCGTAAAATAGCAGCTTAATGCGGCTATGTGTGTAGAAAATCGGGGACCTTTTTTACTGAAAATGAGGAATTCCATCTTAGTCCTCAGGAGTGACAACGCATCTGCAGTTTGATTCTTAATCGAGGATAAATGTAGATATCTATTAGCCACAGCATCCACTTAACATCAGGTGGACTGTGAGTTCGCTTGTCACCCTTATCTTATAAAAAAATGTGCAAGTTTGTATGGATTTTAAGATGTTTGTTGCCGTTGAAATAATTTACCTTCATGCGTGTTTCCATTCGATTATAACGTCGGAGTCTTCAAGGCAAGAGTGAAGAGGTTTTTGTTAAGTTAGTCAGTGCGCTTTATCATCTTTAGCTGAATCACCACTTACCATTAGGGGGTATAGTAGGCTTATAATATTAAAAACAAATTTACGGGAGCGGTCCTCGTGTAGTGTTGGAGTAAGAATATGTATTACCCCATATCTCGTGTGTGTCGTAAGAATCAACAGAGTCAATATGAAACAGAAGACAGGCAGAAGTATCTTTCTGATAACAACTGAAAATAATATATAAACTGCGGCTGCAAACCAATAAGATCAAACAAATTAAGAAATTATATGTAACAAACTTTAATGAACAAGGAACAAAGGGTGTAATTATAAATGAGAATTCTGACTTTGTTAGAAATCGCAGACCTATTTCACCTAGATTGACAGCGGTGTTGTTATAAAAGGATGTATAGATACACTATGATACGGTTATGAAAAAGTTTTTTCTGTCCATCAAGTCGTGTCCATTGTTAGCGTATTGACAAACTTTGACAGTTCTGGGCCAAGCAAATTGACGTAATTTTTTTTTTCATATTTTCGTGTGGTATTTTAATTTTAACTGTGTGTGTTGTTGTGAATTTCTTAGAAATAAAAGTAAAAGGTGTGTTTTTAATGGATGGTTGTAGTCTTTTAGGCTGTAAAAAAACGCAGTAAAGAAAAGAAAAGAAGATGGAATATCATTTCACTAGTAAATAAACATTAACCTATTTTTTTTTGTATTAATTTATTAATAATAAATCCAGCTTTAGGTAGTACTTAGTTGTTATAAACTAATTTTATCAAAGAAACTTAAAAAGAGCATCCTAGGTAATATATTACCAGTTAATTAAAAATAATCCGCAAATTTTGACGTTGATTTACGAAAAATATGGATTGATGTTTTCGGGCTTCAGAATTGGATATATCCTAAGCATGAGAGGGTGTGTTAGACTCATTACAACGCTGATTGTTTTGCACCAAGGAAAAATGAACTCATCGTAAATTCGAAATCATCAATAATCAATTTTCAGATTTGAATTCATTATGCATTAAAAAGTTTTTAAATCTTGGTTTGTCAAAAAGGAAAAAAATAAAAAAGCAGTTGTGGTGCTGTGACCAAGACAGAACCCGGACTGAAAAGTACTCAGCTGGTTATGTCTATATATGAAATTGGAGATTTGCTTATAAACACAGACTTCCAAAACTTTAGATAGGAAAGGTAAAATTGATATGGGTCGAGTGACTAGGAAGTGCAGAATTGGATACTTTAGGGAGAGGTCTTACAAAAGATTTTTTCCACTGTATCGGATACTGACCCGAATCAAGGGAAAAATTAACATTGTGTGTGACTGCGGGGAGAAGGTATTCTAATATATTGGCAATCATTACCCTACTTATATCATCGCAACCGACAGCCTTGGATTTGATTGCTGGACGAGTCTTTCTAATTTCATCCTGAACAGGGTTAAAAAGAAAGACTGATATGTCAGGAGACGGAATTGAAGCTATGTAAGCAATTGTTTGAGGTAAGTAACTAGCTGGTACCCGGCGCGTTGCTGCCACAGAAGAAATAATTGTGGAAATATTGTACTTCAGTTATTAGTTTAATTGGGTAAGTATTTAGTAAATAATAAGTAAGTGAGTAATTATAAGGTAGGTTTTAGGAAATCAATAAAACACAGGTACGAATTTGTAAAAAGATGTTTATTAATAAAACACAAAAATCTAATTATTTTACTACACCTGAAAAAGAGTTAACTTATAACATTCTGTTGTTCACTATAAAAAAATCGTGAACATACACACGTAATTACATAAGTACCTAAATAAATAATTGCCAAAGCTAATTAGTTTTTTAATGGCTTTTAAATAAGTGTAATTTTACTTCAAATTTAAGCTCTATTATTGCACCTCCAACCATCTTGCGCAGTCCACACTTGCTTTCAAATATGTACGAAGCACTAAAATGAATGATACAAACGAAACTCCTGATGTTGGGCTCCCAGTTGGGCCTTTTTATTGCTACCACCCATTTATTTGCTAATTCACGGATTTTCGGAAATCTGAAATTAGAAAAGTATTTTAACCGTATTTACCTTTATTATATACCTATAAAAAAGCTATTCTAAAGTTTTATTTTAGTCATTGATCCATATGGCTTTAGAATACAAAGGATCTTACCTTCTAATACTATAATTATGTTATAATTATTACGAAAGAAATCATGTTATTAAAAATATTCGAGTACAACGTGGCACAGCACTAGCTCTAATTCGGGGAAAACCTGAAACGCGAAGCGCAGGACACGTGCGCGGTACTACCGCTACATCCTTTAACATTCTAAGTAACTTTTTATCGAAATATTACATACCGGTGTAAAGAAATATCATTGTTCTTGGTTTACTTCCGTGAATCGTTTTGAAGCTTGGTACTGCACATTTCACCATGGTAACTTAAAATAATTTAGCGCATGACTTTTCGTGACTAATAACGCCCTTGCCATTTAGAGACTGTTCACACCGTGCTTACTGTCCATACTCCTAAAGGCCGATTTACACTTCGATTAGTACAGTAGCGAGTTAACACGAACCTGGCGAGTTAAGTATTTAAAAATCGTTTGAACGGCAAGCAGTGAGTTAGGTAGCAAATTAATAATTAAGTTGAACGGAATAGCTGGCCGGTCTATTTTTCGGCGAGTCAAGTTCGAAGTATTGCCCTCCCGCGCGTCTCCGCCACCCGCAACTAAACTCGCCGCTCGTATGAACGAGCGAGTTTACTTAAAGTATAAGTTGACAGGACGCAACGTGTTCGCGTTAAACCCTCAAAATATAAAATTGTACTTATTTTAACTAAAGTCGGCACGAAGACATTTGAACTCTACTGCCCTTAACCGTTTATTATTAACTAAACTCGCTACTGTCACTTCTTATTAGTTTGTGGCTACTGTACTTATCGAAGTGTAAATCGGCCCTAACGCTAGGAGTGGGTAATATCGTAATTTTTGAATATCATATTGAAACTATATATTGATATTTGATATCGGTTTCAAACACAATATTTTCTGAAACTATATATTGACGATATTATGCCGTATATGCAGTTATTTCGATACCGGTTTCGCGACGATTTTTGACAAAGTGGATACTCGATACTCGGCTACGTACGTACAGTATATAGTGTATCCTTAATGATACTTAGAGTGACTAGGTAATATTATGAAAACTAGAGTATGCACTATGTCATCATCATCATTACAGCCCATCACAAGTCCACTGCTGAACATAGGCCTCCCCAAGTAATGCCACAAAGCACGGTCCTGAGCCACCTGCATCCATCAATTCCTGCATGTCTTACCAGGTCGTCACTCCATCTAGTGGAGGGACGCCCAACATTCGTCCGCCGGTACAGGGCCGCCACTCGAGAACCTTTTTCCCCATCGGTTGTCGGTTCTTCGAGCTATATGGCCGGCCCATTGCCACTTCAGCTTACTAATCCGTTGGGCTATGTCGGTCACTCTGGTTCTACTGCGGATATCCTCATTTCTAAATTTATCACGCAGAGAAACCCCGAGCATAGCCCTCTCCATAGCTCTCTGAGCGACCTTGAGCTTCCTCATACGGCTAGCAGTGAAGGACCACGTCTCAGTTTTATAGGTCATCACTGGCAACACACTGGTTGTACAGTCTAATTTTCAAGTTTTGAGGTATACCTGACGAGAAGATGTGCCGTAATTTCCCGAACGCTGCTCAGCCGAGTTGAATCCGTCGATTGACCTCTCGGTCGAAGTTGGACTTACCAGTCGGACTACTTGCCCCAGGTAAACATATTCGTCAACAACTTCGAGCTTAGTGCTCCCAACAACTACCGGCATAGGTGTGACATGGACGTTATACACGATCTTCGTTTTGTCCATGTTCATCTTAAGACCTATCCATTGGGAGGCACTATTGAGGTCATTGAGCATAGTGCTTAGGTCCTCCAGCGATTCTGTCATAAGGACTATACCGTCGGCAAATCGAAGGTGAGTGATGTACTCGCCGTTGATGTTAATACCGTATCCTTTTCAGTCCAGTAGCTTGAAAACGTCTTCCAATGCAGCGGTGAAGAGTTTCGGGATATAACGTCACCCTGTCTTACACCTCTCTGCAAATAGATAGGTTTCGTATTCTGGTTCTGCACTCGGATAGCCATCGTAGCCCTAATGTACAAACACTTCAGCACTTCGATATACCCTTGGCACCGCTGAAGGGTCTGCAGCGACCAAATTTCGTCGGAATCAAGGCTTTCTCATAGTCCACATACGCCAGACATAGTGGCAAATTGTACTCCTCGGACTTCTGTAAAATTTGCCGAAGGGTATGTATGTGGTCTATTGTGCTAAAGCCTCGAGATTCTTAGCACCCCCTGCCCCGTCGTTACCATGGTCGCCACCGCAGCCAGGAATAGCGGGGGCGCCGGGGACTGGGGACCGTCTCTTCGTAACTTTGTTCATTGGGGGGTATATTGCCATAGTTGCCACGCTTGGCGAGCGGATTGGCAATCGCAGTTTTTTTTTGTTTTTTGTTTTATTGTTATCAGAAAGATACTGCTGCCCATCTTCCGCCTCAGTTTCCCTCTGTTGCCTCTTACGATACCCACGGGAAGATATTTGGTAATGGGTATTCTTACCCGCCACTACACGGGCGTATGCACTATGTATTTTATACAATATACAACTAAACTAATACTCACCATTAATGGACTGTCCTTCATACTTTTACCAGGCTTGGACTGGCTGCAATATTTCGGTTTTGAAAAAACAGTGTTTTATAGTTTTATTTAATTTTATACATATATGTATATTTTACACTATTTATAATCTTTCTCGTTCGTTTTACAAAGTTAAGTATGTTAAATGCAATTAAAATAAGTTTTTTGTTTTATTTTTACTTACTACTAAATATTTACATTGTTTACTTATTAGAAGTTATTCAAATCTGTGTTTGTTGAGATTAACGTTTAAAAATGCGAGTTGCTTAACTTTTGATGATGCTAGTCGGGTTCGACGATCATTAATGATCAGCCCCGTCTTGCTGAATATCCTCTCGCATGGTACCGATGTCGCCATAATGTTTTTATATTTTTTGAATAGTTTTGCTAAATATGGATATGTAAATCTATGTTTGCGCCACCATTCGAGAGAGCAATTCCAAATATTTTCAGTGAAAACAGGCAAGATATCATCATTTAAATAAGTATCCACTTCTTTAATAGCTTTTGACAACGGGGTTCCAACTTTCTGTGTTTTTCCTACTATTACACTTAGAATGGCCCATGGGGAAAATTTATCGTCGTCTTTGTTAGATGCCGAAACGGGTGCTTGATCTGGCTCTTTTTGTCTGGTCTCCTGTGCTATCATTGCAGTGTAGTGTAGTATATATATAGCCCTCACGACTATATATATTAGAGTTAAGTTAAGAATAGGAGGAGTATAATTAAAGTTCTTGTACAAGCAACACGTCTCCTATTTATTAAAACCTTCAACATTACATGGCGATTTGCAGGCGGTGCGCTGCGACAATGCACGCGCACCGCCAGAACTACATAAAGAAGAAAAAAATATTATGAGAAATCTAAATTAAATTATGAAGGGCTTGTTAAGAAGATTGACAATAAAAAAAAAATAACAAAGAGAACATAATACCGGATGTGACAAATAAAATTTAAATTATGAATATAAGAAGAGACAACAATTTTACTTATATTTAAAGAAGATTTTTGAAGACCAATTTAGTAAGACAACCAAGAAATGACAAACAAAGAAGAAATGAAGAAAGACCTGAAGAAGAAATTATAGAAGAAGCTCTAGTAACATTGCTATTAAATCAAGATTGACAAGTTTCAAGGAAGAAGATTTCAAGATCCAGAAAACATCTTAATCAATATTCCTTCAAGATAAGAGTACCAATTTTATCAAAAATAAAAACGAAAGAAGAAAGAAACGTGCCCAACCACATCGGTGAGCTAACAACATCTTTGAGTGCCAGAGCAGCAGAAAGAAATCAGGAGTACAACCAGCGACCAGCCAAGTTCCGTAGCAGGTACAAGACATACTTATCTCGAAAGCGCCGAATGTAATATATACATATGTGTGTCCAATTATATATACATAAACACTCACGCCTGTCACCCAGAGGGTAGGCAGATACTACGGACTTCCATTTGGCACGATCCTGACATCTCTCTCGCCTCCTTCACATCTATATACCTACGCATACGCTCGTCGGTTAAAGGTACTCTTAATTTGGCCCATTTTAATATAATTACTATATTATTACTTAAATAATGTTATACACAGTTCTGGGGAAAGAAAACTTTTAAATCATTAATTAACAAGTAGGAAAAACATTAGTACTTATTAATAGAAAAATTCAAAATGATGTATTAAACCGCAACAATTAATCGGTAAATAACCACTTGTTAATAATAATAATATTCTTTTTGCAACAATATGGTTGTACAATGGTGTTTAAGTATAATTTAGTTTTACATATTATATTATAGTAGTGTGCAAATATTAATGGTCAAGTAACTATAACAATATTTATCGAAATTTTAACAACACATAAATTATTCAATATTATTCAATTTATATGGTAACTAATTAGTTATGTAACAGCGTCAGAGGAAATACCAACGTAAGATTGTTATTATGGCTCAATGTCATATACTATATTCTGTTATACTATATACATATATTATACTATAATTATATGTTGATATGACCATTAATTTGTCAATCATTATATATTATAAATTATAAATGTTACATCAATTATCATTAATTTATTTCTGTATTTATGTCCAATTTATTAATTATGACAAGTTTTATATAAAGTAATATTCAATAAAAATAATTTATTACTAAAACAAAATTTAAGTAGGTCGTTACCGTATAAGAGTTCTCCTAATTAAGAATAACAATAATATACACAGGTACATAACACCAGCATATCCTTAGATAGGGTACACTTCGTAATAAAAACGGAAAGAAATTGATTAAAAAATGCTATCCTATTATAAAGTTTATATGTCGCCGACCTAAGAGAGTTTTAATAGTAATATTTCTTAACAGAGTTAAACTTTGACTGACAAAATATTATCCCATTTTGTACAAAAATTAACAAGGATGTATTTAAAAGGTGTGAAGAATGAAAGAAAGGAATGTTCAAAAGTGTGAATATGAATGATTGGGTTGCTAAGTTTCGTCAATATTGGACTGATCACCCAAATATTGATGAATGCTTAAACTCCTGGTATGGAATTCATTATGAACGAGAATAATGCAAGTTAGTATAGTAAGTGGAGCATGCAAGTGTATAAAAGTAATCGATAGAGTCAAATAGATAATAACATGTTAATAAGAACACGGTAATGTATAAATAAAGAATGAAATAAGAGTTATGAAGAAAATAAAATTAAAACAAAAGTTTATCTTGATATGATATTAATGGAGAGGTACAGGAACAACGTCCATCACTGGTATAGCATATAGTCCTCGAGCAGGGTATGTTTCCATGATTGGATGATAAAATCGGAGATAACGGGTACTAGGGAACAATACCTTCAGTACAAGTGATGTGAAAGAGTTTACTCATATTAGTACTGTTGGGGACCAGAGAAGTCTTAAATTTGTTACCCTTGATAATGGTACATAGAGGTCACGTCCTTCATTGGATCATAGTGTGAACTTAGTTTTCCTCAGTGACAATTGTTGGAGTCCTTTTAAAATGACTTAAACGTAGACCTCAAGGTTGTGCGCACAACCCAAGGTACAGTTTTACCTTGATATAGTATGATTTAAAAAGTTTATGTACCAATAAAATAAAATGAATGTAATGAAAATGTAATATAGTACCCAAGTAAATGGGGGGCCCATATGTATAAAGTACCCGCATGATAAACATCATGAAGTAAAATATAAATGAAGTGAATTAAAACTCCGATTCCCGGTATCTAATTAATAATAAATATATAAGTGAATAGAATACTAAAAGAAATAAGGCTAGCTAAAGGTCAAAAATATTAACAAATAAAAGAAAGTACGTACAAGAAATATGAAAAATAAAAATAAATAAAAAAAAGGCCGGATAATAAAAAACAAAGGATATGAGAGTAGTGTTAGTATGAAAATATATAACATGCAAGGACATGAGAACAATTAAAATGAGGTAATAAGGGGATCCCGAACAAATCGACCAAATCTAAAAGTGAGATTTGTAGTTATTTTCCATTTCTGTATTAGGGCTATTAATGCTACCCATAATTCTACTCACAAGTTACACATGTACCTAGTAACTATATTATCTATCCACATAACCACACGTAAACAAAAAAAAATATTAATCAAAATAATAAACACATTTTCGTATTTAGTTATTTTACCATATTTTATATGAATTTACAAGATTTTTTCATGTTTACAATAACTACTAAATTTCTCTTTTATGTTTTTTTTTGTTTATCTAAAATTTACAATTTTAAAAGGTACACACAAAATTTTGTATATTGGTTACTAAAATCAAGTCCAAAGTGTACTCTACTATTATAAGTTTCATAATGTAACAGTATTTTTTTATATTATAGACACCGAAACATAAAATTATGTTATCTGCTTTAAAAAAAATCTCTTCTAATCTTAATAAATATTTTGTTAAACAAACTTTAGGTGTGTAATAGTCTATATTTTAAATTTCTGTAATGAATATTCGATAATGTATGTAATCGTATTATCACAATGAAATCTAACTATCTAAACTGTGTAAATTAAGAAGAAATGTTTAAAACAAATATTTAACGGAAAACTATTAGGAAAGGAAAATTATTTTATTTACGATATCATTTTATTGTATTGTTGAAAGTAGGTACCATCATACGATGTAATCTCAAACGTTTCCATATACGTGTACTTCGGAATTTAAAACAAAGGTGTCACAAATCGCTTACGCGGCTGGGATCGCAACATGTATTTTGATCTGTCTATTGTTATGTTAACGAAAATGATTGGTACATTGCTTTGCATTGACTTCTTTGTTCTGGATATCTTAATATGAAATGTAACAAACTATTTTCGGTATAATATTGATTAAACTATCAAATCATAAACTTTTATCCATTACAATTTATTATTTTCTGGGAAAATAGTACAGTAATGCCAACTTACTTGTGTGGATTATGAAAATAATTACTTCATTTAATATGATTTAGAAACTCATTATACTATGTTTACAACTAATTAATTTAAATTTTGTTGTGCCCATAATATTGTGAGCCTCAATCCCTGACTGACAACGATATACCTACCTAAATATTATATGAGCCTATGTGATATAAATTTGTAATGCCTGAAAAATTATACCAGATGTCCATGAATTTCTCAAATATACTATATTGCCTAATAATGTCAAATATGTATGTTGTATGTGTGCATGATACATCATACCAAATCTATTGTGACCTTGAAATTACTATGGGACAGGGGGATCTGGCCACCCGACGTACCCATAGAATATACCTGTTTTGACTTTTGTAATTTATATTCTTATTAGATTTAAGTTTAATTTTGATTTTATAGTTAAAAAAAACAAATGTAATCATTTCTTTTTATTTATTTTTTTGTCAGTGGGAGGTGTAGTGTAGTATATATATATAGCCCTCACGACTATATATATTAGAGTTAAGTTAAGAATAGGAGGAGTATAATTAAAGTATACGTAAATAGTATCGTATAATAGTATAGTAAATAGTATAGTATAGTATAATTAAGTATAAGTAAAGTGAACCATCTTCCTCTTAATGAGACTAAATGCAAGGTTATTACTTTTGCATTAAAACCGAATCCTATCATTATTAATTATAACTTATTTGACGCGCCTATGGTAAGGTATATGACATAATTGACTTGGGCTTATTATTAGATACTAAATTAAATTTTCACAATCATATGACATCCATTTGCAAGTCGGCTAGTAAGACTTTGGGTTTTGTGATGAGGACTGCTGCTGACTTTGACGATATAAGGTGGCTAAAACTTTGTATAATGCGTATGTTCGGAGTAAACTGGAGTATGCAGCTGCGGCCTGGAATCCTATGAGAATAAGTATACTATCATGTTAGAGAGAATACAACGTAAATTTGCTCGTTGGCTTTATAAGAAGATTCACAGTTACTACCCTTATTTGTATCCTTCCTATTCGTTTTGGGTATGGTTGATTTAGAAACCTTAATGTTTAGGAGGGTGATGTCAACTATTAGGTACTATCTTTTATAATTCACCACAAGTTAGACTGCCAGTCGGTTGTGGAGAATCAGTTTGTTGGTGCCCAGGTACCTGCAGAGTGATAATGGAGTAACGGTGGCTCCGCGCCGTAGGCTGCGTCTCCTAGACAGACCAGTTACATACCAAACGTGCAGCCTATGCACAACAAATCGAGCATTGATACTAATAGGGGACATACTCACTCAACACGATGAAATTGACATATTTGCAGACAGTATGACGTCTGCTGAATCTTTAATAAAATTATCGATAATAAGATAATTAATAATTTGACAATTTAATTTGTTTGACAATGTACTATTTATTAATTTGTATTTAAGATGTAATTTTAATTATGGACATATATTGTAATTAGCTTTTATTGACATTGCATTGTAAATTAATATGACAAAATATTTCATAGCCTGACATTGTATGACTGTATCCTTTTCTTTTTCTTTTATATTCATATTTTATTATGTTATTTTCATATTTTAATTTCTCAACACGCTGCTATAGGCTTGGAGATTTTGAAGTACTAATATTGCATAATTGTTTAATTTATTACTATTATTTTTAATTATAAATTTATAAGTGATAACTATTAACTCGTTTATTATAATTGGATGATTTTTAAAAAAAATATTTTTGCATGTAAAATTAAACCTTGTGTGCGTGTTGGATTTTCTGTAAGCCACAAGAGTTTTTAAAGAAAAATAAAAAATAAAAAATAAAAAATAAAAATAAAGTTCTTGTACAAACAACACGTCTCCTATTTATTAAAAACCTTCAACATTACAGCAGTTACCAGGTCAAGAATATTCTTCTTTGTATTTTTGGCTTTATTGTCATCAGAAAATACTGCGAGTTTGTATCTGGGATCTAAGAAAGTGCAAATAGCAAAAGTTCCGCTTTTTTCAACATTACAGAATCTTATTGTCAGTTCTGACTTTAAACTTCTAATGAGCTGCTGTATATACCATAGAACTCTTCGTCTAGAAGTTTGTCGCACGATGCTATCACGCATCGAGTCATAGGTATAACTGAGCTACTAGTCATATATTTTTCGCCGCTTATAGATTCAGTCGCTTCATCAAAAGGTTTTGATTTCTTTTCGACTTCCGCAAGGAGCAACCACTCTTCATTGGTAATAATCGGTAGGTCTTTTCTGACTACAGCAATCGTAGACCTAGTATGTTGCTTCAGTTCAACGAAACGCTTGATCATATGAAAAGTAGAGTTCCAGCGCGTTGGAACTTCTTGAACCAAGCATTTCGGAACACAGTTGGACTGGTCACTCGTTTGTGCTTTTAATAGTATTTCCAAGGCAGTGCTGCTGCTTTTAAAAAAGCGTACAATTTTTTACCTTTTCTCACACACATTGTAAAGCTTGGGCAGAAATCTCGTTTTGTAAAATTAAATTTAATGTGTGCCCATAACATCCGTAATGCTTCCAGCCGATGTCGGTTATAGCCTTTTGGATATTCGCACCATTATCAGTGACCATGAAGTTAATTTTGTTGGACAACTCATATTCATCAACAATGTTACTCAAGACTCTCTGAATATTTTCACTTGTGTGAGCGTCTTCAAAATGTGCTCAGTCCAACAAAATGGTCTTTAGTTGGAATTCATCTGTAATGAAATGACCAGTGTATGATTCATTAGCTCTTGAAGTCCATAAATCACTCGTGAGGCATACGTGGTGTATGGCGCAATTAGGATCCAATTCTGTTTTTAAAGCCTCTTTAGTTTTTTGGTATAAAGGAGGAATCATAACACTTGAAATAGTTTTTCTAGACGGGGGCTGGTAACCCGGAATCCAGCGAATAAATTTTTTGAAAGCTCTTTCTTCCACTAGTGTAATCAATAAATAAATCTAAAAGATCACTGTCAATCTTTCTTTTTAAATCAGCTGAATTTTTTTTAGTGGTGCCATACCTTTCTATGGCTTGTTGCCTTACTTGACCCATGGCTGAAACTGTAGCTTAAGATTCCGATGGATGCACAGGTGTTGGAGCTAGCGCTGTTGTTGATAGTGTGGCGGTTGTCGTACTTGATAGAGTATTTTTACCGTGGTAACCGTTGTGGATCCACTGGCGGTTGAAGCAGTTTGGGATGTTCTTATTTCTTGCTGCCCGGTAATGATTCTAGTATAAGCATCTAAATGTCTTTTTATTAAATGTGTCTTAAGATTACCTGTCGTCCCTTGGAACTATAACTGTCGCCGCAAACACGACATTTAGCCTTTTTGTCGCCTACATTTGTCCTTTCAAAATAGTCCCACAAAATAATGGAATTTATACGAGACGTTTTAAAGTTTTAATTTAACAAAATTAATACCTATACAGTAACTACACACAAATTTACACTACAGATTTATAAATAAACCGTTATAAATGACTCACAAATTATTTTTTCAGTCACCAAATTATTATAAACGAGAAATTTTTAAGTTTAAATTCATTTTCTGCATCATAATACAAAATAGGTACTTATACACAAATTATTTTTTACACTAATATACTATAATGTGGGTCACAAAATTAAATTGTTTTATACCGAAACTCTAAAAGAATATCAAATTATTAATTTCAAAACTTTCAAAACTAAGGAGGAACAACAAATAAATGCGCTCACTCGATTGTTTTACCTACGTGAAACTAAAAAATAAAAATAGAATTCTTCAAAAATACTTAAGTATTCACTCCTAATTTCTTTGCTCTTTAGTTCAAGGCCAAATTTTAATAAGTGCTACAGCATACAAGTGCATTGCGATCATTATTACCCTTAGATTAAGGTCAAAAGTTGAAATTTTATAAAACAATCGCGCCAAAATACTAAGAAAAACCTTAAAACAGACTTTGTATAATATTAGAGTTAAGGTTTAGAATCGTATGTATTGTGTAGCTATTTCAGGTTCATCAATCGCGCACTCCCTCTCTACTTGGAATCTAACGTGGATCGTCGGCGGCGATCGAGTCTCCTCGGTATTCATTTGTGATACTGTATATACGGTTTGACTTCGGATCGATCTAAAAATCGCTTTCCCAACCCCAAATAATCGATTTTTAAATTAATCGATATCAGATCGACATGCGATCAGTAACATCCCTAATAAATGTGGTTTTACAAATTCGTTTGACGTTGCTTGTTTAATTTTTGCTTCTTTCGTTTTAACTGAAGTGTTAATATGATAAAAAGTAGTTTGCATGTCTTAAAAGAAAAGCGTTGAGATTACCTCTCGACTCACTGTATCACTGTTACCATGGAGGCTCCGTCAATGGACACTGTTTACCATGCTATCAGTGCTTTATATGATAACCCTAATGCAAATGAAAAGGAAAAAGCTTCTATTTGGCTCGGAGATGTCCAAAAATCTGTAAGTTAATTACGAAAATTGTATTGTATTCACTAAAAAACTGCTTACAAAAATCTGAGTTGATGTACTTAAAGACAAGTTATTAACATATTGTTTACGTGTTTTTTTTTTAGATACACTCCTGGAAAATAGCAGATCAACTTTTACAACAGAAAAAAGATGAACAGTCCTGCTATTTCGCCGCGCAAACTATGAGATCAAAAGTACAACATAACCTCTCGGAATTGCCTTCAGAGGCTGTTGTATCTTTGAGAGATTCCCTAGTCGCTCATTTAGAAAATGCTTCATCTGGAACGAGTAATGCTATTCTCACGCAACTTTCTCTAGCACTTGCTGATTTAGCTCTACAAATGCAGTCATGGCAAAGTTGTGTTAGTGATCTCATTAAGTTGTTCTCACATAAAAATGAATTTGCATTGTTGGAAATATTGACTGTATTACCTCAAGAAATTGACTCGACAAACCTGAAGTTAGGGGAGAACCGTAGAGAAGAAATTAAAAATGAACTGAGAGCTAATTCAAATTTAGTATGTTTATTTCTTAAAGAAAGTATAACAACATCACAGAATTCACAAATTGCTTTGAAAATAGTTAAATGTATGACATCTTGGATACAAGTGAGAGCCATTAATATACAGGATGTTCCACAAAATGCAGTAATAGGTTTTTGTTTGCAAGTGTTAAGGGATCACAATTCAATAAATCTGTTGCATGATGCAGCTTCAGATTGTATATGCGCTTTATTACATTGTTTAGAGGAGAATAACAATAATGAAGAAATAGAGAGATTGCTTTTTGATAGTGTTGCATCTTTAGAGGAATGTTATCATATGGCAGTTGCTCATGAAGAGGAGGAGAAAGCTGTGAACTATGCTAAAGTGTTTACAGAACTAGCAGAAACATTTCTTGAAAAGATTGTGTACTGTACTGCAAATGGAAGGGTTCATTTCGCTATGAGGTCCTTGGAATTGGCTTTAGTTTGTGTGGGACACCATGATTATGAGGTAACTCTTCTATATCTTATATATTTACTCTCTTTAATAAATACTCTTATTATATTACCTTCATAAACCACAAATTATACAATTCACTTGTTAGAAGTGCTCTAGAATACATCTGCCATATAGTGTAAGCATAAGGTAATCCACTATCCCATATTAACATCCTGTGGGTGTCCTAAGAGGCAACTAAGATAAAAGTGAAACAGGTAATGGATAGCAGCATTTTCTTAATAACAACTTTAAATATTAAGAAACTGCCATTGTCAGTCTGTCTGCCAAGCTCCTATGAAGCAATTTATGGGTTGGCCTATTTTCTCCATTTTGGCCCATATATATAAGTTTTGTTGAAAACCACGGTAATTGTAGAAGCGCACAGTAAATATAGTGCTATCTCATAATTTTCTGCCTCGAAATCAAAGTGTTTATGACATTTTTAATATAGAAGAGACCCAAGTTAATTAATGGACTGTTAACAATTATTTTATATGATAAAGACTGCTAACTCTACTTTATTTTCATAAAATTCTGTTAAAAATGTAAAGCATTGATTTTAGGGACCATAACAAAATTTGTTATTTGTTGATAAAATAATTTAAAAATTATTTTTCCAGGTAGCAGAAATAACTTTCAATCTTTGGTATCGATTATCTGAAGAGGTGTACCAGAGAGATCAACAGCCTCTTACAGATGCATTTAAGCCTCATATAGAACGGCTAATAGAAGCCCTAGCCCGCCATTGCCAACTTGAGCCTGACAACACTAAACTGCCAGAGGAAGGTGATGAGTTCTATGTAAGTAAAACAAGAAATAAATAGGAGAATAGAATATAAAATATTGCCAAGAAGATTTACGGTCATTTTTCATTAGTTTCACACTAGGGAACCTGTATCGCGGAGACCATACAACAATCACCTATGAGTAAACTTGTCGGTTTAATGTTGAATGAAAGTGGGGTAAGGTGATTAAAGAATTATATTTATAGAATAGAATAGGATCATTTTTATTCAATATAAATTACAAGAATACTTATTGAAAGTCATTTAAGCTTTACAACTGGAAAAAAAACCTCTGTCCTGGGAAGAACCAGCAAGAAACCCAGTGGGACTTTTTTTTAAAAGTATAATTTACAGTATAACTGCCCAAATACTCAAACACTACTCAATTTTAAGAAGCCTTTAAGCCTTGTGCTGTCTCTATCACTTTCAGTTAAAGTGACTGTGACACCACGAGTCTTAAGGACATCTTAAAATTGAGTAGCGTTTGAGTATTTGGCCAAATTTTGTACAATTAATATGAAAATATTTAAAAACAGCATGGTAGTATCACCTCATTCCCAGGGGTTATTATCAATCATGTACAGAATGCACATCACTATTTTTAATAAACTATTTTTGTTTTTGTGTATATATCATTTGTTAGTCAATAATAGTTACAGATGTTTCATGATGAAAATTATAATCATTGGTAGTAATTATAATCCAAATTTTGCCTTCCAGGACTTCAGGATGAAAGTAATGGAGCTGATCAAGGATGTAGTATTCATAGTTGGCTCAAGTGCAGTATTCAGACAGATGTTTGCGGCACTACAGGCAGACATATCATGGGAGCAAACTGAAGCTGCTCTTTTCATAATGCAGGCAGTTGCAAAGAATATTCTGCCGTAAGTAATTGAAATAGTTCTGAGTCATATTCCCTCATGCACAAATGTTATGTACCATTTTCCTTTCTATTGTCTTGTCTGAATAATTACCATTCTATTGTCTGAATAATTGTGTATTTTGTTTATGGAATGGGCTGCCTTAGAACATTGTTGACGCTCCTCAGTAAACAGTTTTAAGATTAGATTGGACAAGTGGTTTAAAGAAAAAAAAAAACCATGGCACTACGCCAATGGCTATACATACACACATATTGTGCAACATAGTACAGTAAATGCAAAAGCAATAATTAAAACAATAAATAATATTCCAATGCAGATATAGGCACATCAACCAATAGGCTGCTAGCCTATCTAGCATTATAATTACAGCCTATTAAAATGTTCATTGCTAAACAGAGGCCTCCCTCATATATTGCCTCATAGGGGGGATATTTGCCATAGCTGCCACACTTCGCAGGCGGGTTGGCAACCGCAGTTTTATAATTTTGAGTTATTATCAGGAAGATGCTGCTTTCAATCGCCTGTTTTAGTTTCCCTCTGTTGCCTCTTATGACACCCATGGGATGATATGGGCTTATTCTTACACTGTTGCCAAACGGTTATTATTAATGCATAATAATAAAAATGTCATAGTTAACAGTATGTTAATAGATATAATTAAATGTATTTTTTTCTCAACATTTGTGCCGTTTTGTATAGCAAAGTAGGAGAAGCCACTTCACCCCATATCATCCAGTGGTGTGGTCAGAGGCCACAAAGGGAAACTCATACAGGAGATGGGCAGTAGCATCTTCCTAATAACAAAATAAAGTATGACAAAAATCTGCAGTTGTAAACCCACTTGCCAACCATTGCAACTATGGTAAATATCCCCCAATATGTGGACTTGTGATGGGCTTTAACAGATAGATGGATTCTTCAACATTAGAAATGTCATTTTTTAAACCTCAAGTAATAAGAGATCAAAAATCAGATTACTAAGAAAGATGAGAGGTACAAAACAATAGGAAGGCTATATTCACTAATACCTCGTTTTGCCTGAGGATGTGCTTACACATATTTGCTTAATGAGGGTAAGAAGATTTTGAGTTTTGTCAAATTGTACTGACTAAAACCCTATGGTATTCTAGTTCCAGTAGATATCTTGGCGATACATAAATATACCTATTTTTCCCAGCCACCCTTTAGCAGCCCATCATCTAGATAGGCTTCCCTCTTGTCCTCTCAGAATCACACCTTCCTAAAAAGCCTCTATCTCTACATGGTAGAGCCATGCTGCAGTTATATTATGGTGGTAGCACTAATGGGTCGGCTCGACGGGGGTGGGACCATGCTCTCACAGAATACCAGCGTAAAATAGCAGCTCAATGCTGCTGTGTTTCCTATGGTGAGTGTAGAGAACCGGAGACCCTTTTTACTAGAAACGTGGCATTCCATCTTAGTCCTCAGGGGTGGCAATGCATCTGCATTTTGATTATTAATTGAGGATAGATGTAGATGTCTACGGGCCACTGCATCCACTTACCATCAGGTGGACTGTGTTCCACTTACCCTATACCCTGTCACCCTTTTCTATAAAAAAATATCTCTATCTGCACAATGGATCCTTAAATATATACCACAAACAGAAAAAAAATTGTTTATGATTTTATTATATGATGTACAGATTAGTAGTCACATGAAGGCCTTTGCCATGAAGGGTGCCTGATATTTTATCAAGTTCTTGCTGATTATTGTTTCTTCTTTTAACTACTTGTTGATGCTGTGTTACAGTATCATATATAAATTATTGATGTCTAAAATCATAGTTTCTAGACACGAAAATCAAAATAGTCATATTGTAATGTAATTGGCGTAAAAAAGTTGCTAATAACTAAAGAAATTATAGGAGGCTGCATGCATTCTATGCATAGCCTCCTATAATTTCTTATATTTTATGAGTGATGTTTTAACCCTTAATATTGAATTGTGTCATAGTGTTGGTTGGAAATATTTAGGTGCTGGTTGCTTTTTTCTTTCAAATTGTGGATCTGAGGGAGTTGAAAGAGCTTTGAAGTCAATTTTGCCATTTTCCTTCTGGTAAATTATATATGAGAGATGGTAGTTATAATTATATTATGTTGACTGATAATATAATACTATGTTTCATTTGAATAGTAACAATTTCAATTGCGATTTGTCAAATTAAGAATACCTCCTATGGTAGAATATTTATAAACTAATCATGAAGATTACGGCGTCTTTTTTTATAATAATAAAAAGATTAGCAATGCTAATAACATTGTTAATATTCCCTTTAACTACTCCTGGTAAACTTAAAATGTTTGTGTTAAGAGTGGTTCACAGCAGTAGTCGAATGGTGGATTCAAACCCACCTTTTGAGTTCGCGGCCCGCACCTTGCCATTAGGCTACTGTCGCTTCACTGGTGCTGGTTTTATTCATCAATGAATCATTTCATTGTTTTTTTTTCATAAGGGATGAAGAGGAGTATGTGCCAAAAGTGGTAGAGGCGATCCTATCGATGCCAGAGAACAGCCACGTGGCGGTACGGCGGACGTGCATTCTGCTTCTGGGCGAGCTGTGCGAGTGGGTGGAGCGGCACCCGAGCTGCCTGCAGGCGTGCCTGCACACGCTGGTGCGCGCGCTGCAGCACCCCGGCCTGGCGCCGGCCGCGGCCACCGCGCTCCAGGTACGTTCGTTGTTCATTCCTCGCTCTGCATATCCGGCTCGAAGGACCAGTGCTCGTGATGCCTTCACCAGTATTATCCGATAATGACAGATAATTACATTATTATTACAATGCCATGTTGAGTGGCATTGTAATGATAATGTACGTATAAGGCTTATACTTTATAGCACGCTGCGCCTCACACTGATCCAGGGTGTGTTGTATGGGATCAATGTGGCGAAGTGAGCGGAGCGTGCTATGAGGTACAATTTGTATGAGTATGTGTTGTGTGGGTTGTAATTTTATGTTACTGTGTATTGTGTTAAATAGAATTAGAATAGAATTATTTTTATTTAATAAAGATTACAAGAATACTTATTAAAAGTAATTTAAGTTTTACCACTGGTTCGGAAAAAACCTTTGTTCTGGGAAGAATCAGCAAGAAATCCAGTGGGTCTTTAAAAAAAAATTACAGTATAATATTTTATACAATTAGTATGAAAACTATTTAGAAACAGCATGGTAGCGATCAGCCCATTTTCAGGCGGTTATTATTAATCGTGTATTCGTGTGTAATCATCATCATCATCATCATCATTACAGCCCTTCACAAGTCCACTGCTGAACATAGGGCTCCCGCAAGGAATGCCACGAAGCACGGTCCTGAGCCACCTGCATCTATCGACTTCCTGTATGTCTTACCTGGTCGTCACTCCATCTAGTAGGGCCCTACACTTCGCCTACCGGTACGACACTGCCACTCGAAAACCTTTTTTACTCATCGCTTGTCGGTTCTTCGAAGCTATATGGCCGGCCCATTGCCACTTCAGCTTACTAATCCGTTGGGCTATGTCGGTCACTCTGGTTCTACTGCGGATATCCTCATTTCTAAGTTTATCACGCAGAGAAACTCCGAGCATAGCCCTCTCCATAGCTCGCTAAGCGACCTTGAGCTTGCTCATCCGGCCAGCAGTGAAGGACCACATCTCAGTTCCATAGGTCATCACTGAAAACACGCACTGGTTGTACAGTCTCGTTTTCAAGTTTTGAGGTATACCTGACAAGAAGATGTGCCGTAATTTCCCGAACGCTGCCCAGCCGAGTTGAATCCGTCGATTGACCTCTCGGTCGAAGTTGGACTTACCTAGTCGGACTATTTGTCCCAGGTAAACATACTCATCAACAACTTGGGAGGCACTATTGAGGTCATTGAGCATAGTGCTTAGGTCCTCTAGTGATTCTGCCATAAGGACTATATCGTCGGCAAATCGAAAGTGAGTGATGTACTCGCCGTTGATGTTAATACCGTATCCTTTCCAGTCCAGAAGCTTGAAAACGTCTTCCAATGCAGCGGTGAAGAGTTTCGGAGATATAACGTCACCCTGTCTTACACCTCTCTGCAGTTGGATAAGTTTCGTACTCTGGTTCTGTACTCGGATAGCCATCGTAGCCCTCAGTGGCGAAGCTAGGCTCCAAACTAGGGCAAGCCCAAGATATGGTTTTGTTGTTGTATAAAATTAAACTTTCTTAAGGAAAGATTTAATTACGTCCGCGTAAAATGTTGGTGAACGTTTAAATTGTACCAATAACTGTTTTCAATTGCGATAATTGATAAGTCTGAAAGACGCTCCTGTGTATTTCTCAAATAAGTATGGATGCGCTTCAGAGATGAGAAAGCACGTTCTGCGGAGGAACTTGTGGCTGGAATAGTTACGACAAGATAAGCTAACTTTAAAAGCCGGGAAAGCCTCTTCAATACTATTTTCGTTTATAAAGTCAATGAGTTCGAAAACATTGCGGTCTTTTAATTCAGGGAGAATACAATGAAATCAATTGGTTTTTCAATGTTTGTTTATCAGGTACATGTTTGCGTAATTTTCAAATAATGAATCTAATGCTCTAAAGGAAAATCTGAACGATATTTTTCGAATAGTTTGTTGTTGAACAATTGGAAAAATTTTAATTTGAAAATTTCAGAATATCGGCCATTAATTTCTGAAGATATGTTATCAATTATTTCAACAAAAAGTCGTTTGTATTCTGTCTGAGCACAGCGCACATTGCGTCTCAAACGAGGAGCAGAGTTATTTTGCAATGTGTTTTCATAAATGTGATCAAAATCTGACTGAATATACAGCACCAGCAGTACAACTTATTGGTATGTGAGCAGCCAACAACCCAATGAGTTTTGTAAACAGATCTATTAAATTGCCGTTTGTGGGTTTTACTCGTTTGAGAAATACACAGATCAGGCGTTGGTTTCGGCGTGGATATGAGCTGTTTTTTCTCAACAAAGTTTAAAGATTTTAACTTTTCCTCGCCGATTAGCACTTTAACACACTTCAATTCATCACAAGTAACACTATTATTCTCCATGTTCACTAAAAATCTTCAAAAAAGTATAAATTTTCAACTCAATATTGCGAGTTTCATTCGCTCAAGTAAACACACAGAATAAACATTGAAATGTAAAGTGCACTGCAAATGCTTCGCCCGAACGCCCCCACTCTCGAGAATTTCACACTAAAAGCCTGGCTTCTGCGTTCCATATTAATTGCTATATAAACAATCGTAGTTATATTTCATTATAGAACATTTTGCTACAGGTTAGAAAGGGAGCGATCGTCTTTTCGAAAAGCCCGGTAAAAAGCCCACGCGTGCGAGAGAGACGACTAATCGACAGCAGTATCGCACAGTTTTGCCGCGTGTTTACGTTCGAGGTCACGACCTGTGTATATTGTATAACAGAGGAGCGCGCGAAATTTGAAATAGTTTGAAACAGTTTACGAGTTATTTTATTAGTTGATATTATTGATTGAGCAGTTTGATAGGCCAAGCCTGGCTTCTCGGCTTCTATGGAGGCTTCGCTACCGGTAGCTCTACTGTACAAACACTTCAGCACTTCGATATACCGACAGTAAACTTGGCACCGCTGAAGGGACTGCAGCACCGCCCAAATTTCGACGGAATCAAAGGCTTTCTCATAGTCCACATACGCCAGACATAGTGGCAAATTGTACTCCTCGGACTTCTGTACAATTTGCCGAAGGGTATGTATGTGGTCTATGGTGCTAAAGCCTTTTCGAAACTGGCTTGTTCGGGAGGCTGGAAGTCGTCGAGTCTGCGTGCGAGACGATTCGTAATGACTCTCGAAAATAGCACGTAGACGCGGCTCAGAAGAGAAATCGGTCTGTAGTTCTTGAAGAGAGCGTTGTCGCCTTTCTTGAAGAACGAGACCACCGCACTTCTGCTCCACGCCTTCTGTGTAGTGCCACCATGGAGGACGGAATTAAAGAGGTTCTGAAGGAGTTCAAGTACTGGTTTTCCACTCGCTTTCAGAAGCTCCGCTGTAATTCCATTCGCCTGGGGCCTTGCCTCCTGTGTAGTGCCACCATGGAGGACGGAATTAAAGAGGTTCTGAAGGAGTTCAAGTACTGGTTTTCCACTCGCTTTCAGAAGCTCCGCTGTAATTCCATTTTTGCCTAGGGCCTAGCCGTTTTTAAGGTGCTGGAGAGCTATTTTAATCTGACTTAGACTGACGTCTGGAATATCATCGGAATTCGTGTGTAAGTAGAGTAATCACTCCTACTGAATAATTTTTAGTAAAGGTCGCTCTACACTTCGCCTGTCGGTACGAAACTGTCATTCGAGAATCTTTTTTCCCCATCGATTGTCGGTTCTTCGACTTATATGGCCGGTCTATTGCCACTATAGCTTATTAATCTGTAGAAAGGGTAAAAAGAAAGAAGCGTAGAAAGGGTATACGTAAAGTCTAGGGCGGCTCCCCATTAATGGAGTGACGATCTGGTAAAACATCCAAGAAGTTTATGGATGTAGGTGGCTTAGGACCGTGATTTGTAGTATTCTATGTTCAGCGGTGAACTTTTAGAGGGCTGTAATGATGATGATGAAACACAATTTTTACTAACTTTAATACGAAGGATTTCCGTAAAGTAACACCTGTTTCTATTGATGATGAAACGATTTTTGCTTAATAAAAATTTGAAAGGTTTTGATAGATAGGGTGTGCATATTATATACATATTTATAGATATATTTTGTCATTTGTAAGTTTATCACGCAGATATAATTTGATGATCATATAATATAAAGATTAGTACGTTTGTTGCAGAGCATCTGCAAGGCGTGCCGCGTGCAGGCGGCGCAGCACGGACACACTGGTGGAGGCGGCGCGCGCGGGCTCGGCGCTGCCGGCGGCGGCGGGCGCCACGCTGCTGCGCGCGCTGGCCGCCGCGCTCGGCGCGCTGCCGCCCGCGCAGCTGGCCGCCGCGCTGCGCCACGCCGCCGCCGTGCAGCTGCAGCCGCTGCGCCAGCTGCTGCACGCGCCCGCGCCCGCGCCACACCGCGACCCCGCGCACGACCCCGCGCTGTGGCTCGACCGCCTCGCGGCGCTCTTCCGCGACGTCGACGTGCCGCCCGCCTCCGCCTCCGTCGGCGACGTGCACCCCTGCATGCCGGCGCTCAACGACTGCTGGCCGGTGATACGCGATGTCATGAAAAAGTTTGTGTATCTTATAATACTCTTACCGTATTTTGTACGATAGTGAATAGAGAGAAAAGAGTGTGTCTTAGAGCTAATTTCTGTAAATGAACTTTATTTGAAATATGTCCGGATAATCACTACTTTATTATACAAAACTAAGAACTATTCGTCGATCAGTTTATTCTTTAAAAATCTGTCAAAATAATAAAATATTTTAAATATCTCTAATAAAGATCTTACTGTTAATCGATAGTAAAATAGAAACAAACAGACATAACAATGTAATGTGTCAATGGAAAGTTGAAAACGCATTGCTTAAGCCAAATGGTTTTCCATATCATATTGAAACAACAATCATTTATTGCCCTTACAACAGTTTTACACTATAAAAATAGTTGTATAAAAGAGTTGTCTCTTTCTGCCACACTAAAGCGGCGCCACTTAGGAATGAAATGAAATATTAGACAGATTTCATAGTGTGAGAAGTAAATTTGTTAGAAGTGTAAAGATTAACATTTTTTTTAAATACTAGCTATGTTTAAGATTAGTTAGATTAAACTGCGTTATCCAAACTACGGATGTTCCTAAAAGCAAGCCTGTCTCACTCCGCGCTTTAGACATAAAAATATACCTACGCTGCACGGCCGCCTACAAGAGGCGAATTCAATGAGGTTGTCATGCGCGCGCTCGAGTTGACGCGCACCTTACGTTAACAAAAAGCACTTTTTGTTAACGTAAGTAGTAATTTTGTAACGTTTTGAATGGTCATGCTTGAATAAAAACTTTGAGTTTTTATTCAAGCATGACCACCAAAAGCCAAAAGGTACTGCATAGCATACGGGTGCTTAAATAACAATAGGAATGATTAAGCACCTAGTTACTGATGCCATAGTTACAGATTTATTATTTAATTAGCAACCCGACCATTTTTTCACGTATATTACCAATGACCTTAAAAATACATTCAGTGTAAGTAGACCTCCCACTACTAGTGACTGCCTACTAATGCAAGATCAACATATACTGGTTATTCGTTTAACACTTGGTCGATAAAAGAAAGAGATTGAAAATAGCGGCAATTCTAATTGCCACTCTTTCATTAATAATGCGTGTCGCATATTTTAAAATAGCAAAAAATGTGAAACAGACAAGTGACAGCTCCGTGCCGCAGTGGCTTAGCAATGAGTTGCAGCGCTAAGGGCCGCGGTTCGAATCCTGCACGGAACAAGTATTTGTGTGGCCTAAAAATCTGGATGTTTGTCCTTGTGAAATCTATATATAAACAGCCCCGCGATACAGGAGAAAATCCTAGTGTGGAGGTAACATTTTTAAAAAGAGAGGAAGAGAGACAAGTAATGAAATTCATCATCATCATCATTACAGCCATTCACAAGTCCACTGCTGAACATAGGCCTCCCAAGGAATGCCGCAAAGCACGGTCCTGAGCCACCTGCATCCATTGACTTCCTGCATGTCTTAACAGGTCGTCACTCCATCTAGTGGGGACGCCCTACACTTCGTCTGTCGGTACGAGGCTGCCACTCTAGAACCTTTCTTCCCATCGGTTGTCGGTTCTTCGAGCTATATGGCCGGCCCATTCCCACTTCAGCATACTAATTCTTTGAGCTATGTCGGTGACTCTGGTTCTACTGCGGATATCCTCGTTTTAAGTCTATCAGAGAAACGCCGAGCATAGCCCTCTACACAGCTCGCTGAGCGACTTTGAGCTTCTTGATACGGCCAGCAGTAAAGGACCACGTCTCAGATCCATAGGTCATCACAGGCTACACGCACTGGTTGTACAATCTAGTTTTGAGGTTTTGAGGTATGTCTGACGAGAAGATGTTTCGTAATTCGTTTTATGAAATTAAATTAAAAAAAAAATTGTACAACCGCAAAACTACTGGTCATCAAATTTATATGGTATAAATTATAAGCACCAGCTCTCAAATAAAAAAGAGTCGTCATAATCGGTTCACGTAGAAAAAAGTTCTGAGGTAACACACATAAAAAAATACCTCCTCCTTTTTTATGAAGTCAGTTAAAAATGGTAAGTAGGTAAATTATCTGAGTTTCAAAGACGTTCACGTTGTTATAATCTTAATTTATCTCGATGTTGCATCTTGACCTTCCTCACATTGAACAATAATGTTCTTATTATCAGCAAATTACTAATACATTGCATAACACCTCGGTGTATTCTACTACGAACTAATATCAAAGCATTGAATTTGTTTTCTCACAACACCTAACCCTACAGAAGGAGCGGCCTTAACAAAGGTGCGTAACGGGCTAAGTGATACAGACTCTCGCACGCGGACGTAAGGTGCATTTTGCATAAATTTTTTTTCGACGATTTAATCGGTAGGCTATTTTAAAGAAGGTCGTATCCGAGGAGTGCAAAGTATTATGAACATTAGCGACGTTGTAACTAGGTTTAAATTCGCAAGTTTGCTATCAGAGAGTGATCCTTCTGTTCTTGTACTATTATTTATTCTGTGCTAAAAGTAAAAGATTTACAAAGAGTATTAAAAAGCAACTATTGAGGCGTTTTTTTATGTATTCAGGTGTATATATTAAAACCGAAAAACTTTTATTCAAAACGTTTCACATAGGCTAACACTGTGTAACAAATAACTTTACCTCAGTACCAACTAGCGATATCCTGTGAGCGAAAGATTATATAAGTCCTCATTGTACCGAGCCACAATGCTTGGCCATATTATGTTGGTCGTCGGTTAACCGGATGCGTGACCGTGACCGTGAACAGGTGGGTGTCAGAGAGTCGCGTGATGGAGCGCGCGTGCCGCTGCCTGCGGTTCGGGCTGCGCGCCGCGGGCAAGAGCTCGGCGGCGCTGGTGCCCGAGCTGTGCTCGGTGCTGCCGGCGCTGTACAACGAGCGGCCGCACGGCTGCGTGCTGTACCTGTGCGGCGTGCTGTGCGACACGGTGGGCGGCGCGGGCGGCGACGCGCTGCTGGCGCTGCTGCTGGCGCTGCTGCCGCGCGCGCTGCAGCTGCTGCAGCCGCCCGACGGCCTGCGCGACAACCCCGACACCGTCGACGACCTCTTCCGCCTCTGCATACGGTACTGTGCCCAAACACTCACTCACTCACTAACGCACCAACTCACTCAATTACTCACTCCCCCACTTACTTTCTCACTATTTCACTCATTTGTTCACTAACTGAACAACTTACTCATTCACCACTCACTCACTAACTTAGTCACAAACTACTCATTCGATCACTAACTTACCAAATTAATCACTCACCAACTTACTTTCAATCATCTCACACGATCACCAACTTACTCCTTTACCAAATCATTCACTCGATCACCAACTTACACACTAAGTTACTTATCAAATTACTCATTCACTCCTTACAACTCCTCACTAATTTCCACAGTCTCTGCATACGGTACTGTGCCACGTTCCTCACTCACTCACCAACTCGCTCACGGCCTAATAACTTCTCACTCAATAACTTTTGTCTATACAAGAGACTGTGCCTCATTTTCTCATTCACACACTCGCACACTCACTCAATACCTCACAAGTTAATAACCTCTTCCATACATCCTCCATCTCTATTATAATATTATATCCCACTCGTCTACTAAATAATTCACCATTGAAAACTTTTTTTGTCTCTACATTTCTTTTGAATGTTATAACATGTTATTGTGGATACATGTCAAATGGCACCAACAGGAGACCATCGACAGTTGCTTACAACCAGCATAATATCCTAAATTGGGTGCGATTTGTGACGTATTTGTAAGAAATATTTGTGGATTTTATTTGTATTTTTTTGTTGAATATTATTGTTAAAAAATAATTTTAACTGCTCCTTGGCGCTGTGGCTTAGCAATGAGTTGCAAAGCTGAGTACCGCGGGTTCGAATCCCGCTCGTAATAAGTATTTGTATGGCCTGCAAATTATTGTTCCGAGCCTGGATGTTTGTTGTACGAGGCGACAGAGGGAAAATGAAACAAGTCATGGACAGCAGCATTTTCCTGACAACAACTCAAAATAATAAATACTGCGGTTGCCAACTCGCCTGCCAAACGTGGCAACTCTGGTAAAATCCTCCCTTTGGGGCAATCTGTGGGGGAGGCTTATGTTCAGCAATGGACTTTTGTAGGCTATAATATATAGATAATAGATCTCGTATACCGGGGCCAGGCTATCGGCAGCCGGTTCCCGGCACTAACGTGCAGTGACGTGAGTGGTGGGTCGCGTACACTGGTACCTGCACCACATCCCAAATCCCACATCACATAGTGTACTGTCTTGTATGTTCCTATAATAAGATATAAAATATGTTTCATTAACTATGATATGGTATGATTTATGTTCCATTAATAACGTATGTTGTAAACGAAATACAGGGTTATTTTGCAATATACGGCCAAATTTTCAGAGAAGGTTCAGAATAGGTAATAAAGGCGAATGATTGGCGATGAAAAAAAAATAATAAAAAAAATCTCAAACATTCTGTCCTTTTTATCTTTTAAATTCAGAATGCGTGGTAATGCACTATCTTAACTGATGTCATTAAATAAAACTAATTTTTATGGATTCTATCGCGTTTAATTTAACTTTTTAATTCCCGACGTTTCGGGTGCTTTACAGCACCCATGGTCATGAGGGGGACTGAGGTGTTTGACGTCCCGATGTCATAGTTAGCCGGCTACCTTCAGTTTTTGAATATTAATTTTTGGCCGGTTTACGCAGAATGAGCTTACAGTATCTTGAAGTCTTGCAGTGGTATACTTGGGTTTAGATTTACTTTTATTAATTATAGGATCTTCTCTATTGCAATTAGGATGTTTTAATTTCAATAGCCTCGCGAATCATCCTTGGTAGGAATCGGTGTTCTTTGCGAGGATTTGTGGTCTATCAAATCTAATGTAATGGCGGGGACGATCTTGAACGTGTTCACACTGCAGACTTCCCGGAACGTCGGTGCTTCAAGCCAGCTAAATGTTCTTTTACGCGGGTTTTTATAGATCTTTTGTTTGTCGTATAAGAGAGACCACATTCACAATCCAGCTAGTACACTCCTGCATCTTGTAGAGGATATGACACTTGACGGATGGTAAAATTGACTAATCTTCTTCGGCGGCTTGAAGTATGTTTTAATGGAAGCTCGCTTCAAGATGTAGCCAACCTTGTTTGTGGCCCTTCTGACATAGGGTAGTACAGCAGGCACACGCTCGACTGTGGCCGGCCTCACTCGGTCACTGTGATGTAGGCGCGGGACCCGAAGCTTGTTGTCTTGCAATACTTGCTCGACGTGCTGAAGCTCGGCGGCTAGATGTTTTCTGTCATAGATCCATCGTACTCTCTGAAACAAAGATTTTCCCATGGTAGCTAACTGTGATGGATGATGGTGCGATTCACCATTTAAATATCGATTGGTATGGGTCTTTTTCCTATACACAGTGTGACCAATAGTATTATCAGGATTTCGGATGACTAAAACATCTAGGAAAGCTAAAGAATTGTTTGCCTCTAACTCCATTGTGAATTGTATTTTAGAGTTTATGGAATTGAGGTGGTCTAAAAATGCAGTTACTTTGTTAGATGGTAAAATTGTGAAAGTATCGTCTACGTACCGCTTGTAGAATCTTGGATTTACAGAAGCAGTATAAGATTATCATTCATAAATATCTAACGCCTGCTATTTTACTACGCACGCACAGATTCGTAAGGGTCGCTCGGTTACAAATTTAGGTGCCTTGCGGCGCGTCTTCCCGCGCCTTTCCCTTCCGTTAACCGTTACAAAACTCGTCCGCCCGTCCGGCTGACAGCTGACAGTGTTAATCGTGACCTCATTACGTACGAGCCTGTTATTTTCGTAGATAGTGTCGCTTCGTTGCCAATGGCGGAACGAAATATTCGAACCGCGAATACTATGGAATGATGCGGTGTTACATTTTAAGAAATGAAAGTTTAGATAGTGCGCAAAGTGAGTCTTTACCGTGGCATGAAATTAACGTACCTACCAATCGAAAAACAATTGGCAGCTAATCAAACTATTCTACAGCAGTGAGCGATAATTTAAATAGTGAATATGAAGATAGGTAGATGATTGCGCATATACTATGGCCTGTAAACTCGCCGGTCTTTTCACCGTTAGTCTTTTATCTGTGGGGTGAAATAAAGAGTCTTGTCTACGTCAAAGACGCCCAAAGTTATGAAAACTGCCGCAGCAAAATTATTGCTGCAATCACTAAAGTTAAAAGTGCTCAAGCACAGGTAATAAGTGTAAAAAATAATTTAAGAAAAAGTTTTCGTCTATGCATGGAGAGAAATGGATTTCAATTTGAGATACCAATATTAATTATTGGGACTACTTGCTATACTAATTTAGTTGTAAATAGTTTATTCCAACTTTTTAAATACGCCATAATAATGAAAGTCATCGGTTACGTCGTTGATAAGTAAATATATTATTTTTAATTTTATTTATTGTGACGATCCTAAGTCCTACTAAGTCCGTTAAAAATGTGAAGGAAAAATTCGAATCATAGTTCGCGTCGTGTAGTTATTAACATAAGCATTAATAGTGAGCGTATCAGCACAGATTAAATATTGTTACTACGTAAGTATCACTAAGAAAGTAAACTGTAAGAAAAATCTTTGAGAATTGAATAGTACACACATGAGCGCGCGTAGTACGCGTAGTTGGGCAATAAATCACATTCAGTTTGGGATAATTTCAAATGAAAGTAGAGCCTTATTTACTCGTATTTAAAAAAATGCAATAACGGTATATCATTATTTATGTATTTGAAATTAAGTATAAAATTGGCTACTCTTGAAAAATAACCTTGTATAAAATATTGTGTTCCCTTATTAATACTCAGCGAATGTTCCGTCAATAGGATATGTATGATATATATTATATTTCGTCATATTATATACTAATGTATGTATATGTATGTATGAACATATTCATGTCGTACGGCGCGGTTACCAAACCACTAAAATTACTAATTGATGATAGTTAGTCGTATCTTGTATACCGGGACCAGGCTACCGGCACTAACGGCAGTGACGTTAGCTGTTGGTCGCGCACACAGGTACCTGCAGCACATCCCGGTGGCGAACCAAATCCCAAAAATGACTAATTGACGATAGTTAGTCGTGTTTCGTATACCGGGGCCTAGTTACCGGCAATAGAGCAGTGAGGTGAGGGCGGGCGTTGCGCGCAGGTACCTGCAGCACGTGCCGGTGGCGTTCCTGTCGTGCGGCGCGGCCGGCTGCGCGCTGCAGTGCGCGTGCCGCGCCGCGCGCCTCGACCACCGCGACGCCAACTCCTCGCTCATGAAGTTCCTCTACGACCTGCTGCGCGCCGCCAACGACACGCCCACCAGCGACCAACAACAGCAGATACAAGGTCACTCTTTACTGCCAATCAGGCATTCCATATTTGTCGACACGTACCATTTTTATTGTCAATTGATAAAAGATGGCTATAAGCCAAAACATTCAATCACCATCATGATAAACCTCTACTTATGCATCACCCTTACTTTTTTTTAAAAGCAAACTAGGAGATGGGCAGCTGCGTCTACCTAAGCTGGTATTTTCACTAATACGACATCAGCTACACACACTACATATTAAACTATGTTCCATTAATGTACTGTCGTGTATGTTCCAACAATAAGATATGAAATATGTTCCATTAACCATGAAGTATGTTCCAACAACATATAGTATACTTTGATCTATAGTAGCGGTGTAAGAATATCCACTACTCCATATCATCCCGTAGGTGTCATAAGAGGTTACAGAGGGAAACAAATCAGGAGATGAGCATCAACATCTTCTTAATAATGACTAAACATAATAAAACTACATTTGCCAACCCGCTTATCAAGCGTAACAACTATGAAAAATATCATCCCTATGAGGCAATCTATGGGGGAGGCTTATGTTCAGCAGCGGACTTTAATAAATATACTGTAATGGTAACGTTAACGATATCTATCTATGTAACGAAATCTTTTAGTTTAATTTTTACCAATTTTTTTTTTTTATAGGAAAGGGGGCAAACGATCATACGGTTCACCTAATGGTATGTGACTACCGCCACCCATGAACAACTGCAACACCAGGGGAATTGCAAATGCGTTGCCGGCCTTTTAAAAAGGAGTAGGCTCTTTTCTTGAAGGTCCCTAAGTCGTATCGGTCCGGAAAAATCTCTGGTGAGTCAAGCCGATCGGAAAGAACTCGGTCGTCGACGATTCGAACCGCTCTGCGCTGGATGCGGTCAAGTGAAAGGAGCTGCCCCGTGATGGGAACAGTATTCCATGTAAGGCCGAACCTGCGCCTTGTAAAGTTGCAGGCGGTGTGCCGGCATGCCAAGCTTTTTAAAGGCCAATTTGGCCTTCTCTTCCAAGTGACCACGAAACTGCGCGTCACTCGATATGTCGACGCCAAGGATTCCGATACTGGCTGAGGCAACAAGGGGAGTGCCTTGAAACTGAAGAGATACGACAAAGGGGTTCTTTTTAGCGGTAAACGCGCAAACTTGTGTCTTCTGAGGATTAAACTGGACTAGATTTAGTCTCCCCCAATCCAAGACTTTGTTCAGCAAAGATTCGACTTCAGACACAAGTTTGTTCCGGTACTCGGCGACGTTTTCCCGAGAAATATTGGCACGGCCGGTGTATAGAGCATCACCAGTGCTGTCTTCCGCATAGCAATGAATGTTACCGGTTTGCAACATATCATTGATATGCAGAAGAAACAGCGTTGGTGATAGCACGCAGCGTTGTGGGACACCAGCGTTAATAGGCTTGTAATCGGAGCATGCACCGTCTACTACGACCTTCATGCTCCGATCAGCCAGAAGACTGGTGATCCAATTGCACAATTTCTCGGGAAGCCCATAGGAATGAATCTTCGAAAAAGCGCTTTGTGCCAGACCCGAACTAACGGCCAATGCCTCCCCCTTGCACTCGATCGCCTGTGCCCATCTATGTGTTAGGTAAACAAGAAGATCACTTATCAGCTGAGCGACCCCGACCGAAACCGTACTGGCAGTCACTAATTAGCTGGTGCTCCTCAAGTTACCGCATGAGCTGGCAGTTAATAATGGACTCCATTATTTTCGACAACAAGGAGGTGATGGCGATAGGCCTGTAGTTGGACGGATCAGAGCGGTTACCTTTTTTAGGGATCGCGTGCACGAAAGCTGTCTTCCATGAATTCGGGACAAAGCCTAGGGAGTAGTCCTCAGCACAATTGGCGGGATTCCTTCAGGCCCACTCGACTTGTGTATTTCCAGGGAGAGGAGTGCTTTGCGTACTGAGCACTGTGTGAATCGCACATCAGGCATAGATCACTCACACTGCGGGATGGTCGGCGGTGTGTTTCCCCCGTCATCAAGAGTTGAGTTGGACGCAAAAAGGGAGCCTAAAAGCTCGGCTTTCTCTTTTGCGGCGTGGGCCTGTGAGTCGTCCTCCCTGTACAGAGATGGTAGTGATGGCTTACAGAAATTCCCTTGGACAGCCTTGGCGAGTGACCAGAATGCACGGGTTCCCGAAGGAAGGCGAACTAGTTTCTCGCCAATTCTGCCTATGTGCTCTGACTTTGCCTTGGCAATAACTCTTTTGAAGGACCTGGAGGCGAAGTTATACTTCTTTTTAAGCATGCTGGTATTACATCCCGAGCCGCTGAAGCTTCAGCCCAGGCCTGATAACACTCCTGCTTACTGCGTAATGCAGTCTTACATGAGCGACCAAACCATGGCTGAGATCTGCCTCCGATGGGTACCACAGATGATGGCATAAATAGTTAAATTCCCTGTAGCACCACATCAGTGACAGAGTCAGCAATAGCGCTGGGATCATCCGGCGAGAAGCAAACCCGCCCCCATGGGTAGGATGCAAAGAAATACCGCATTCCGTCCCAATCCGCCGACCTGTAATGTCAAACACGGCGGCAACCTGCAGAACGCAACCGCGAGGGGAGCGTGAGTGGCACCACACTCCGGATCAGACAATGGTCCGTAGAGCCGAGAGGGGCATTGACGGAAACCTAATATCCGTCCGGATGAGAGGTCAGCAGAAGGTCCAAAAGGGAAGGTGTATGATCCTCTACATCTGGAATCCGCGTAGGCGAAGGTAGGCGAAGTAACCAGTTGTGTCAGACTATATGCCAAGGCAAAGTCATAAACAGATCTCCCCGCATGATCGGTTAAATGTGAACCGAACCATTCGGCGTGGTGGGCGTTAAAATCGTAAAAAGTATCACGATCTCTACGGATGGGATCTGTTTTAGCAAGAAATCTGTAGCCATTTGGACGTGTTCTATGAGTCGGTCTCTGTCGGCATTACCGCTATGGGACCTATACAGGCACCCGTAGACGCGGGGATGGTCGTCGCTGTCTACGCACAGCCAAAGGATGGACAGGTTAGATAGATAGACAGAAAGGATGACGTATAAGCAAACTCCAGCCTGGGGCACAAAGAAGTGTTCTAATTTGTACCCCGGGTAGGACAGGTACGAAGTATCAGCCGGAGAGGACACCTGCGTCTCGGTCAAAAAGAGCAAGGCCGGCTTCGCCGTCTCTAGATGGTAGTGGACGGCGTTAAGATTCGAGTGAAGTCCCCTGATGTTGCAGAAGTCCACGGATAGCGTGGCAGGGGTCGCCATGGTTTTATCGCTCTGTTTGCCCCGTGCAGTGTTAGTATAGAGCGGGATTTTGCTCCCCCCCTCCCTCCCAGAATACGCGGGGCAGCCTGAGCACCCACGCTCAGGAAGAAGAGTCTAGCTTGACCGTGGATGCTCAGTGAGGGATTCTTCATTACCAGGGGTGCTGGTATCCTCCTGGGGTAGTCTTTTCCACCACTGTTAACTGTTAACTTGTAGACGGCCGGTTGACTTGAAAATTTGCACTCGTATCAAGGACCTATGACAATACTATAATTTAATAACTATCCTAATATCTTCAACGGGATAAAATAAAAAAATCGGCTTAAGATCGATGCGCTTTGTTTAGGTTTTTCTAAAGTCTAGTTTTATTTATTTACCACGTTTTGTAATAACTCGCTTTCGTGTATGTATGTTCAGGTGGAATGTGGTAATTGATTTGAAATTCAACATTCCCGATGCGCTAGAGACTTGAAATTTTGAACATAGCTCAGAATCCATATTTTCCAATAATAAGACATGAAATATGTTCCATTGAGTATGATGTATATTCCAACAATAGGGTGTGAATTAAGTTACATTATTTATACTCAGGCGAAAGTTCCGTTCCTACAGAACATGTATGTAACACGGAAGCTAGTTATTACAAAACGTGGAAAATAAATAATACTAGACATTCACCATCTTCTTAACATCTTTACATACATACATAAGCACTCACGCCTGTCACCCAGAGGGGTAGGTAGGCAGAGACTATGGACTTCCATTTGGCACGATCCTGACACACCTCTTTCGCCTCCTCCACATCCATATACCTACGCATACACGCTCGTCGGTTAAGGGTACTCTTAATTTGGCCCATTTTCAATATATCGCCAATTTGGTCGATAAATTTTCGCCTAGGGCGTCCCTTCCAGACTCTGCTGTTCACCTCTGCCACATAAATTTGTTTTGTCACTCTTTTCTCATTCATTCTTTCTACATGATCAAACCACCGAAGCATTCCTTTCTTAATCCTGGTCACAACGTCATCTTGCACACCACACTCTTCTCTTATCACACAATTTCTGACTCTGTCATTTAGTTTCAGCCCTAACATACTCCTTAATGACCGCATTTCTACAGCATATATTCTACTCTCGTGCTTCTTCTGCCACACCCATCTTTCACTACCATACAATACGTGAATACAATACAATACAATACGTAAATTGCCATACGTGCCTTTTTGGACATATTCTGACTTTCAACAATAAAGTGTAGAGCCCCATTTACTCTATTTCCTGCGTTCACTCGTCGTTCTATATCCTTATCATATCTACCATCCCTGCTAAATACACATCCCAAATACACAAACTCATCTACTTGCTCGACCAATTCCCCTTCTATTCTTATTTCACATATCGTTTTACTTTCTTCTCTTTCAAAAACCATAACTTTCATAACCATCATTTGCAACTCGGCCGCCGACGACGCAAGTATGACTTGATCATCGGCGTACAAAAGGCATTTGACGGTTAACTAACCCATTCTTAACCCGCATTCTTCAACTTTCAAATTTTCCAAACAACTGTCCATAAATAGGTTGAACAGCCACGGGGATGCCACACAGCCCTATCTGACACCTTTATGGATGCCAAACCAGTCCGAGTAGGCCCCGTTGATCCTGACACAAGCACTGGAGTCCCTATACAGAGACTTCAATGCCTGCATCAACCCAGCGCTCAACCCAAATGAGTTCAGTGTTTGCCATAACACATCCCTGTCCACTCTGTCATAAGCTTTTTCCAAGTCCCCGAACGCACAAAAAACCTTCTGGTTTTTGGCCAAAAACTTCACCGCGATCATGCGCATGGAAAATACCTGATCCGTACATCCCATTCCCTTTCTAAATCCCGCTTGCACATCCCAAATTTTTATCAGTATCTTTCATAACTCTTTCAATTAGCACCTTAGCATTCAGGTTTCCCACAATGCTAAGAAGGCTGATACCACGGTAGTTTTTACAGTCCTGCTGCGATCCTTTTCCCTTATATATTGTGACTATTACGGCTTAGCACCAGTTTCCCGGTACCCGCTTAATTTCCCAACACAAATTAAACAAGGTGTACAGCAGGTCTGCCACCACTCCCTCTCCAGCCCTTAGCATTTCGAGTGATACTCTATCATATCCGGCTGCCTTACCTGCTTTCATACTTTTCATTGCTTTCATTATTTCATCTATACCTATCTCTCTATCTCTTTCCTCTTCTTTCGGAATTTCTATTTCATTAAATTCAAACGTCTCATCACTCATAAACACGCTTTCAAAGTATTCCTTCCATCTTCTAAACTCGAAACTTCCTCATTCAGAATACAGCCATTCTGGTCTCGTATAGCATTTATTCTAGGCTGTTTTGAATGTCCCTGGCAGTTCTTACGAGTTTCCAGAACATTTTAATATTTGCCTGCAAGTTATCCGATATTCTTCTATCATTCTTATCAGTTCTTTCTTGCTTTTTCCTTTCAACTACTTCTTTTACTCTCTTATTTAGATGTCTAAAGACTGCCTTTTTTCTTTCAATATCAACATCTAGAATGAATAGCCTTGGTTGCTAGTAAATCTAGCCATGCTCTCTTCTTTGCTTCAACTTCCATCCGTACCTCATCATCCCACCATAGTGTTATTTTTCCTTTCATTCGTTCTCTTAGTTACACCACATACTCCGGTAGCTGCATCCACCATACCTTTCTCGACATTATACCACACAGACTTCAAGTCTAAATCATTCATACACAATTCATCCATACCACATATTTTCTCTCAGTCTACATTTGAACTTCTCTTTCACACCTTCATCTTGTAACCTCTCTGTTCTTATACGCTGTAACGCAGTGGTAGACACATATGTCCGATGCCGCCAACGTCTGAATAGACCATTAATTCGGCATAAGACCAAGTAATGATCCGTCCCTATGTTGGACCCCCGGTAAACCCTTGTATCTACCAATGCGCTTCTCATTCTTTCATCCACAATTATGAAATCTATCATGCTTCTATCACCACCTCTTTCCCATGTATACATGTGGTTCTTCTTATGACGAAAGAAAGCGTTCGTCACAAAAATATTCTTTTCCACACATACGGTGAGGAGGCTTTCACCATTCTCATTTATGTTTTCATCACCAAACGTTCCCAATATCCTTTTATAACCAAGCCTCTTCACGCCAACCCTTCCATTAGAATCTCCTAATATAACAATATTTTCATTACCCTTGCATTTCATTAGCACCATCCTTACCATCTCCCAAAACTGCTCTCGGATATAAGTGGGCTTAGACATGTCCGGGGCGTAGACCCCTAGAACAAACAACTTCTTTAAGCCCACTTCCATTTGTATCAATATCAGTCTCGGGCTTACACATTCATACTCTTTCACACAATGACTCATTCTTTCTGAAAGGATGATACCGACTCCCTGGCATGCCCGCTCTGTCTCGTCTACACCAGACCAGTACGCGGTATACATGCCATATGTAGTGGCATCTTTTTCCTTCCGTTTCGTTTCATTTACACATAACACATCTATTCCTCTATCATACAGCATACTTCATCCATCTTATCATTAATTGCTCCACATACATTCAGTGTAGTCAGACGGGCTTCCTCAATCCACTTTTCGCCCCTCCGGGAGACAGAACGTAACTGGTGGCGAACCTCGTCGCCGACTTAACATCTTTAATCCGTAATAAAATAAAAATAAAGTATTTTGTCGAGTTTGTACAATATTGTGGCAGGTCTGGCGAACGCGGCGCTGTCGACGTACGGCGAGGAGCTGACGTTCGCCCTGCTGGAAGCGGCCGCGCTGCACCTGCACCAGTACATGCTGGGCGAGGTGGGCGAGGTGCTGCTGGAGCTGGCGGGCTGGCAGCGCGCGCACGGCGTGGACTGGCTGCGCGCCGCGCTCGCCCGCCTGCCGCGCGATCGCGCCGCCGCCGCCACGGACCAGCAGTGCTGGCACTTCCACCAGTACGCCGTCAGGTACCCGCCGCAACACCCAACACTCAACACCCAACACGCAACATATCCAACCTTGCTCCGTTAGGGTACTGTCGCCTATGTTCCAACAATAACATATCATGTTCCATTAACAATTATGTATGTTCCAACAATAGAGGTATGAATTATATTCCATTAACTATCATGTATGTTCCGATAGTATAGGTATGAATAATGTTCCATTAATATACTACGATGTAAATGAATTTTAATATGAATCATGTTCCACTAATAAGTTATAAATTGTGTTCCATTATTTATGCTAAGATACATGTTCCGTCAATAAGATATGAAGTGTTTTCTATTAATCTCCTATTATGTACATTTTACCAAAGAGATAAACAGTATGTTCTTTGTTCTATTTGTAGACTATGTGTACAGTGTAAAATGAAAGGATATATTTGAATTTTAACTGTAGAAAGCATGGCTTTGTTTAAAAATTATCTGATGGAAATAAATTTTTAACATAACTTTTACCAAAGCAGTGATTCTATACTATTGCAAACTATAAGATTTGAAATTATCTGTTAAGCGATTGTCTAAGAATGACTTATTTCATCATTAACTATCTGATTTGTGTCACATTAATTAACTCGAAAATGACTAGTCAGGGTTGAAATGAACAATTTTAAAATCAATAACCATGTGTAGCAAAACTCAATCATAAAAATGTTTTTGTTTCAGGGCTGAAAAATGTAAAGAAATGACGCGACTATTACGTGACTTCGCAAGACTTTATCGATAAATGAAGCCAACGACACTTTGTTAATATGTAAAGAGAAATATTAATTATGAAAAAGCTTAAAGACTGAGTGGACACACTCCAGAAGAGCTTCCACTGCGTAAATTAATCATGGCCTCAACTAGTACTTCAGTACGAAATACAGTGACCAATTGTAAAATAAATACATTAAATACTTTTTATAGGCACTTAAGTTGTTTTTAACAGTGAAATAAGTCGAAATTTACTTTAGGTAAATTGATTTTAAATAAAAATTGTTTTAAAGTAAACACACATAAAACTATGTATACTGGCAGGATAATGTGCTACTACAGTACGTACTCAAATTTATTCATATTGAAAACTTAAAAGGGAGTAATGTTTTTTTAAGTGCTAAGTAAAACCGAAAATAAACGAAACCCTCATATCAAAAGCAATAATGTATGTTTAAATAAAATTTATAAGAACCTAATTCTACATTGTACTTTGTATTCAATATTGCGCACAGATTAAGAATAAGCTCGAATCCGAATCTCTCCTTATTGTAATATTAAATTATTACATTGAATTTTTTTCATTGTCATTTCAAAGATTAGGTGCTTACTTCTTTAATCTGTGTACCTTTTGATAAAAAAAGTAATTAGAATAATGATATAGAGTTTTGGCGGAAACTTGCGGCCAGCATGATTGCATGATTGACATGCTGATTGCTAGTCCTGTATTATATATTTTAGACTAGATTTTAGTTTAATACGTACATCGTCATTTACTCACTCTGCGGGGTTACATTGTCATCTAAATCTCCTAAAAACTTCGCAATATGATGCACCAACATATGAAATTGTGGAAAATTTAGAGAACAAATTACACGTCAGACTAGGCTTTATGGACATAAATTCCTTTGCCTTTTATTAATTAAAAATATAGATATATAAAAGTTTACTCAAAAAGTGTAGTTATACATGAATGTGGGTAAGTATGGACACTTAAGTGACGAAATATATTTTATTAAGTACATACTCTCTTTTCTTTGAAATGTGATATAACTTGCATTGTATTGTAAATATTTATTAAAATGTTTACTTTTAAATTAATTTTTCATTTCATAGCACCAGCATTTTAAGTCTACTAGCACGTCTTCCAATTTGTTCATACTCATCACTCTGGGCAGTAATTAGGGAGTACAAGACCGGATACCCGGGCACTAGTGATGTTGCTTCCGATCACCAGTCTGTTAATTTGAGTACAAGTAATTTGAGTAACCAGTCAGTTTTGCAGACGATAACGCCAAAGTATAATAATGTGCCAACATTCTTACGTCAGTGATGACTTATGGAACTGAGACGTTGTTTTTTCACTGCTGTCCGTATGAGAAAGCTCAAGGTCGCTCAACGAGCTATGAAGAGTGCTATGCTCGGGGTTTATTTGCGTGATAAACTTAGAAATGAGGAAATCCGCAGTAGAACCAGAGTAACCGACATGTAAACTGAAGTGGCAATGGGTCGGCCATATAGCTCGAAGAACCGACTACCGATGAGGAAGAAAGGCGAGTCTCGAGTGGCAGCCTCGTATCGGTAGGCGATGTGTAGGGCGACCCCCCACTAGATGTGCGATATCTCAGGATTTTAATAAAGATGTCTTTCTCGTAACACAGGAACAAACGTAAAAATTAACAAATACACCTCTAGCCTGAAATATCTACATAATAATATATTGAACATGAACTTAATAACTAATTTTAAACTATAAACTATTTTAAACTTATAAGTTAACTATTCAATTAATCTAACATTCAAATCGAACAACGGGTCGTCGGATTCGCCTGGAACGGGTCACTGTCTGCGACGGTGGCGATGATTGTTGAGGAGTGGCGGGGTTTGGTACAGTCTCGCTGGGACATTGCGTATCTGCGTTATCGTTGCTATCAACCTCGGTTCTCTGTTTCCACGTCATCTTTTCCAGCAGAAACCGCCACTTCCGTTTGCAACTCTGAAGATGCATCTGCGAACTCATCCTCAAGCCCATTTCGATCCTTTTCATCTACCTCATTAGTGATATCCGGACAGGTAACATCGGATAGACGCGACCTACGTCTTATTTGATCGATGTGTCTTTTAATAAGTCGACCACCACCATTGTCTAGAACATATCTTCGCGAACCTTCTTTCTGGGCTACCGTGCCCTTGACCCATTTATCCCGGGTGCCGTAGTTCCTAGTCCAGACGGTGTCTCCCAAATAGAAATGACGCAGAACATGACGCTGTTGAGCATCGAGCACACGCGCCTGCACCACGTATTCAAAGCGAAGTAAATCCAACCGTGAACGCAAAGAACGTCGCTGCAGAAGCATCGCTGGGCTCTCACCCGTAGTGCTTTGCTTACTGTTGCGATGGCTTAGTAAAAAGGTTTGTAAGGTGGTATTAATATCTACGTCATTCCTATACGCTTTTTTTATTGCCTTCTTACACAGCTTAACGGCATTTTCCGCTGCCCCATTATATGCAGGGTGATACGCCGGTGAAAACATTTGCTGTCATTATGTTTCAATTTTTTTAATTCGATACTTATGAAAGGCGGTCCCTGGTCCGACACTAGTTCTAAGGGTAAACCGAACCTTGCAAATATTGATCTCAGCACCTTAATAATGGAAGTCGCGCTCGCTCGTGCTACTTAAACAATTTTAAGCCACTTCGAGCTCGAATCTATTAAAACCAAATAAGTTTTACCTTTATACGGCCCTAGAAAGTCTATGTGAACTATACACCAGGGAGGCAAGTAGGGCCAGCGGTGTGGAGGCGCGCGCGGCGGCGGAGCAGATGGATAGGTTTCGTACTCTGGTTCTGCACTCGGATAACCATCGTAGCCTTACTGTACAAACACTTCAGCACTTCGATATACCGACAGTCAACTTGGTACCGCTGAAGGGACTGCAGCACCGCCCAAATTTCGACGGAATCAAAGGCTTTCTCATAGTCCACATATGCAAGACAAAGTGGCAGATTGTACCCTTCGGTCTTCTGTACATTTTGCCGAAGGGTATGTATGTAGTCTATAGTGCTAGTCTTTTCGGAAACCGGCTTGTTCGAGAGGCTGGAAGTCGTCGAGTCTGCGTGCGAGACGATTCGTAATGACTCTCGAAAACAACACGTAGACGCGGCTCAGAAGGGAAATCGGTCTGTAGTTCTTCCAGAGAGCGTTGTCGCCTTTCTTGAAGAACAAGACCACCGCACTTCTGCTCTACGCCTCCGGTGTAGTGCCATCATGGAGGACGGAATTAAAGTGTTTCTGAAGGACTTTAAGTACCGGTTTTCCATCCGCTTTCAGAAGCTCCGCTGTAATTCCATCCTCGCCCGGGGATTTGCCGTTTTTAAGGTGCTGGAGAGCTATTCTAATCTCGCTCAGACTCACACACTTGCGTGTGGCTCCAACGATGATGTGTACAGCTGCCCATAGAACCTCTCAATCTCACTCAAAATCTCAGGTGTCCCGGAAACGATGCTGCCACACTTTCTGGCAGACAGATCTCTGGTAAAGACTTTGGAGCCATGGTTCCGCTCGATCGCTTTTTCAATACTAGCTGTATTGAAGTTGCGTAAGTCCCGCCGCATGTATTTCGAGATCTGTCTGTTTAGTTGCTTCAAATCTGCTGAAGACTGCAGCTTCATTTCCCGTCTAACAGCCATGAGATTAAGAGTGTCATGGTAGAGCCGACCGCATGGACAGTTTCCACGAGCTTGTCATTCATATCGTGCACTGCATTGTAATCTTCTAGGCACTGAAGAAGATTTTGTGACTCGAGCTGAAAGTTTTCGGGACTTTGGATTAGAGCACGAGGGGGACGGAGCGTTGACTGCATTAGACGTGACCTCTCCAACTTAACGTTTAGGTTCAGTGTGCCTCTCAACATTCGGTGATCGCTGCCGGTTTTCACACTTCGGAGACATCACTAAGCAGTTGCCGTCTAGCCGTCATAATGAAGTCAATCTCATTTTTTGTCGAACCGTTGGGGCTCGACCAGGTCCACTTCCTGTGGAGCCGCTTCTGGAAGTAAGAGTTCATCATAAAGAGTCCCTCTTTCTCTATGAAGTCGGCCAGCTGCTGGCCCCTTGGCCCTTGGGTTCCGTTGCCCTATTCCAAATTTCCCTACCTTCAGCTCACTGTTTTCTCTTGTGTAAGTCTCCCATTAACACCGTATAGTGGGTTTTGAAGAAATGCATGGCTCTAGATATATCCTCATACATTTCCTCCACCTCCTCATCAGGATGTGCCGAGGTTGGTGCGTAAATCTGTATCACCCTTAGCGAATACCGTTTGGTGATTCTGAGTAAAAGGTACGCAATCCTCGTCGACACACTCCCAATCTTTATAACGTTGTTAACGAGAGACTTGTGGACGATAAATCCGACACCTCCTTGGGACAGATGGTCGCCCTCCCGGTGATAGAACAAGTTGCCGGGTTCGAGGATTACCGTGTCCTCCCCCTCTCTTCGGACCTCAGATAATCCTATAATATTCCAGCGCAACTTGTCTATCTCTTCTTCCAGCTCCAGGCTCTTCTCGTCAGTCTTCAGGGTGCGTGCGTTATATGTTGCCAGGTCGAGTCGTCTTAGGTGGCAACCGAACCTCCACCAGAGATTTTTAGCATCCCCTGCCCCGCCGTTACCATTGTCGCCACCGTAGCCAGGAATAGCGGGGCCGCCGGGGACTGAGGGCCGTCTCTTCGTAACTTTCGTCAAGGGGGGTATATTGCAATAGTTGCCACGCGTGACGAGCGGGTTGGCAACCGCAGTTTTTTTATTGTTATTTTGCTGTTATCAAAAGATGCTGCCCATCTTCTGCCTCAATTTCCCTCTGTCACCTCTTACGACACCCACGGGAAGATATGGGGTAGTGGGTATTCTTACCCGCCACTACACGGGAATACACATAATCGATCCGTTATCTAAATATAGTTCATTGCGCCTAACAAAATAAGGTTTAACCTCTTCACCAGGGCGAACTGTCGGCCAACCCGATTTGATATAGGCGAAAATTGTACTTAGAATAATATCCTTTGAGGTAGCCTTCGTAACATCCTCATTAGTAAACAGGTAAAAAAAAAATCCACAAAGTTAGTATAAGTAATTTCTCTAATCATTGTTTCTTTAGTACTAGAAGAAATTGGTAATATTGATAAGCCTTCGGTTCAATTTTTATTAGACGTAATGTATTCGATATCGTAGTCGTAGGTAACAAGATAAAAGTACGGCCCAACGTTGAATACGCGGGGCGAAGCGGCCATAACCGGTATTCCCGTTTTATTTACAAAATACTTATGTGTGGTTCGTACGCAAAATGAATTTTCACCCATACAAATACTGATGGTATTTTCTTACACCGAACAATAGCGAGCGCCTCCCGGTCGATCTGCGAGTAGGCAATTTTACTGAACCGCAGCCTCCCATGTAAACGTACCAGTAAGTCATCTATTCTAGGCAAAGGATAACGGTCGACTTCTATAACTTTATTTATCGTTAACTTATAATCGGCGCAAATTCTAATGTTACCGTCTTTTTTCACTACGAGCACAATGGGGGTCGCCCAGTCGGAGCGGTCGACGGGCGTGAGGATGCCGTTCGTCACCAGCTGCTCGAGTGCGCGCTCCACAGGTGCACGCAACGCATAAGCCAGCGGACGCGCTCTCATGAACATGGGCTGCGCTCCCTCCCGCTTACGGATGCTCACCGGCGGCCCAGTGAACTGTCCCAGGCCGTCCGCGAACACCTTACAATATCTGGAACTGAAAAACTTCATTCGATAAACAGTTTAAGCTTCCAAAAGAGGGTAACTGTATATTGAGTTCTGCCAACCATTGTCTGCCTAAAAATATACTTTTACCATTTTTAATAACATATAAATAGAGATGTTTTTCCTTATCTTTGTACTTTACTAAAGGCTTTATCACACCTACATGTCTTACTTGTTCACCCGTATATGTACCATAGCAACAAAGGACACATTCATTTTTAGGTTACCGAATTGTTGTTTATATTATAGGTACGTAGCTAATACATGAAACTGCACTGCCTGTATCCTTCTCCGCCGTCTCCATACTCACGGCTAATTGATAAGCCTTGCCAAAGTCTAGTTTGCTTTCGGCAAATAATCTCTGTCGAATTGTTTCACTGCTGATACCCCATACCAATTGATCGCGCAAACTTTCTTGCAACCAGCTACCAAACTTGTTGCAAAATAGTTTGCAAGTTTTCGACATCTTCTTTAGGTCCGTTACATATTCTGATATACTTTCACCGTCCCTTTGTTTTCTTTGTCGGAATTTAAATCTTTCAGCCAGCTCGCTGGGTTTTGGTTGAAGGTAATTTTCCAAAACATTTGTTTGCTCCAATAACGTTTTTCATGTGGGGTTTTCCGGGGTACATAAACTCACGAGTAGTTCATAACTCTCAGCCTCTCAGCTTACCGTGATTAATGTAGGTACATGTAGCTCACTTGGAATTTTGTTCACAACGAAGAACTGTTCGAGCCTTTCCACATATAGTCTCCAATTATCTGTGTGCACTTTGAATTGCAGGAAGTCGGTGGATGCAGATGGCTCAGGACCGTGTTATGTGGAGTTCCTTGGGTGAGGCCTACGTTCAGCAGTGAACTTGTAAATGGCTGTAATTAATGAAAGAATATGCTTTACGATCTATATCACCAATAGTCAAAACAGTCTAATTACTGTTCTATGATATCATAAAGGCTTTCAATGAAAATAAGTTGTCGTTTAGCTTCACTTGTGATAAAAATACTTCATTGGTTAATGAAAAGAGACTCGATGTTATATGCTTACGCCAAATAATAATAATAAAGTAGTGCTATCCCAACCTTGAGAATATCGGTAGACTGATATGCTTCAGGTCAGGCAATAACGCTGGCATTGTGCGCACTGTCAGGATGGCTTTCGTTAGGACAAATGTCAGCTTATCCCAACCGGATATAACGCATGAATTGACTGAGCCAGACTCTACTAGAGACTACTACTTCTCTATGAACTTTTTACAACTAGATAAAACAATTTTCGTAGAATTAGCACCTAAAACTTTTTGTAAGGACTGCACAAGACAATAATTAGATTACATTTTGTGTAGAATAAACTGAGTCAAAATTAATTTTACCAAGATCAGTTGTAATTCCATTATGATGTGTACGAAACAGTAAATGTGTATTGTTCTGGAACCTTCTTTACGAGAAAAACTGCTAAAGCCTCATGCGCAGCTAGGCGTTTTGTTTTTGGCATAATATAGGCAACCATTATTTCGGTTAAAGTACCTATGAGCTGGTAATAAGTCGCGTAAAACAGCCACATTAAGTTTATATTAGTTTTGTTGAAATTAGTAATATTGATATCTTCTTTAAGAACAACATTATTAACATCGGCTGTTTTTACAAGCAAAATATCTAGTGAATTTATGAACTCAGGATAGTCTCTAACAGCATGATACTCCATACTCCAGACTCCATACACATGATACACATTATTGTTTATATAATGTCTGTGATAGTCCCTAACAGCATGATAACGATACATAATATAAATAACAATATCTTCATTAAGACCCGCTGGGTTTTTTGCTGGTTTTTCCCAGGACAGAGGTTTTTCAATGAGTATTATTTATAATTTAGTACATTGAATAAAAAGCAAGGGTCGGAAACGGTAAAATTTTCAAACCGGTTTGGCTTGCAAGTACATGTGAACGAAATATTAAGGTTTCGTTCCAACGTAACCTTAATTTAACCGGTATTTTCAAATAAAGTTCCCATTGTGGTTAGTGTTCATTAACCGTTATTGAACACTATTTTTGTTCTTCAGATTTAAGGCAAGGCGGGATAGGGAATCCACCAACCGCGCGCCGCCGCGCCACACACGCCAGTGGCAGCGGCAGATAGCTACAAAATCACGTCGCACAGACAATTATATTACTTTTCTTAGTGCGATATCAAGCACCGCGGATCGTGATTCAAAACCGGTTTATTTTGTTTACAGAACAATGAATTCGGTTTTGTTCTAAACATAACGTTAACACAAAACCGTTATTAACCTTTATTAACCGTTATTTTTCAAACCGGTTCCGGGCCTTGTAAAAGTATCTATTTCTATCTTTAAAAGAAGATAATTTGCGTTACGGAATCAAATCTCTTCAAGTCATATACATTAAGATAACTGTTAATGTATGCGATAACACCTTCACTTTGTGTAGGTATAGTTGTTTTCTGTACTAAATGTCTTTTAGTCGTTAATTACAGGATGTGTGCGGGCACTTTGTAACCAACACTCTGTTATGATGATAAAATCTTAATAATTTATCACCTATCGTAAATTCCTCCTATCGCAAAAGCAATACTTACGGTAGAATATAAGCGTCTCACAACTTAATATTCTGTCTGTTTGATAACGTTAGGCAAAAAGCAAGGGCTCTTTTGAACACCCTGGTTTTAATCAGTTTTTAGGGGCGTTTTTTCCATATCACACTATCCCACTTAGCAGTAGAACGTCCGACACTACGCTTTCAATAACATCACTACCATTCACTTAAAATATTTTTAACATATTCCCTCCCCGTGTTTTTGATAATCGGTACTATCTCATCAATTCTAAAACAGTCCACCATCTATCTCTCATAGTAGGGAGCTAATCATAACCATAGTGGACTGAAATCGTTAACTTCTGTTATCTCCACATTTCTGAGACAGATAGAAGATTGTAGTAGGTACCAGAATTGTCGAACCTTCGACGCTGCGCTCCTTGCTTATTTGGATATGTTAAGTATGCTGAACATGTAATCGAGATGGTTAAACCGACATCATCTATCGGACGCTACAAGACGTTTTGTGCATTTTTTATCATAATTTGTATGACTCTGCGGTGGCTGACCGCTAAGTCTATAAGTCTTAGCGTAACAGAGTTTATTTCACCTGAGGATGCCTCGTGTAGAGGCGAAACACGTGTCGTATTATCGTCGGTGGTGTGTCTTTCCTAGCGTAGTGGTGTTGGGAGTAGTTGTGCAGGGATTAGTGGTGATGGGGATAGTCCACGCAATTGAGGAAGGGCGGGAGGTGCTCTTTAAATTAGGTAAGACACATCATTTTATTTCATTAAGCGGATATGGGCAAAGTACTTTTTACTAACATTAATATAATGGACTTCCGTAAAGTAACGCCTGATTCTATTAATTGATAATTTAATGTTATCTTTATATTTTACAATACGCCAGTATATTCTAAGTCTATGGTTACGAATAAGTTTTGAAAACGTATACATACGTATATAAATTTTATTAAATGGAAAAATAAGTTCAATAACAAGTTCAAAATTATAAACTATTTTTTAAGCAAAGTCAAGATAGTCAAGAACGGAACGCAAAAGTCATTTAACGTCAATATCGGCCTGTCAAGTTCACGGTTTTTGATAACAGCTTTTACGCTTTTGCGGTGTTTGTTTTCAAACTTGTGATATTATTATGACTAAAAGTTATAAGAATGTATAAACAAGTGCATTATTTGGGATCAGTTCTTTTGTGTTATCTGTTGTTTATGTGGCTAAAACAGTTTTCAGACATTTATTTGAGGACGAAAGTTCGCAAATGGATGAATGGCTTGAGCAAAATGATCTTGGGGACTATAAAAAGTTATTCAGGGAAAATGGTAAGTTTTTCTTCACTATACAATGTAATTTCTTTAGAGCCAATGTTCGATGTATTGTAATTTAAAACTTGGTGATAAAATATTTGTATTTCTTCATTAAAATGCTTGTGGTTTTGGCCTGCTGTTTTAGAAAGTGTTTCACACAAACAAACACCAAGTAATTATTGTTGCACATCCACCATCCTTGCATTACCCATTTTCAAAGGTAACCTTTGTATTTCAATATTTTAGTTTCAAGATATTCCAGATGAATGTTCAAACTGTAAGAAAAAAAAACCTATTTTTTAAATTAGTGTGAAAACAAGTTACAATCTCTCTGACATGATGGTAACTGGCCATTGCCGCTCACAACCAACTTTAAAAAATATAGCTGAAATGTATAAAATGCTCTTTTAAATGTTTAATTGGGACAACACATTGGGTGCACAGCTTCTTGGTGGCAGATTTAAGGTGGATATAGATGGGAGGTAGATCAGTACCTATAGAGATGTATTCCTAGACAGAAAAGGGGTCATATTTCTTAGTAAAGGGATGTTTAAGTAGGTATTACATAAGCATTTGTGATTTTAAACTTCTTTAAGATTTTCTTATTTGATCTTTTACAGGGGGTGTCCCCTGTAAAAGATCAAATAAAAAAATCTTGAACCACTCTCTTTGAATGATAAGATGTAAGAATTAGTTTAGGCTTAGCTTTCCATTGACGTCGAGTTGGGGGTTGATATTTTTTTTACAGAAAGGTTACATTATTATAAGCACATACGCAAAGTTTCAACATCTTGAAATGCATACTTTTGAGAATTTTTTATTGAAAATCAATTATTTTGCAATATTTATGTCAATTCCTACCGTAAAACTGACGCTATTTAGTATTGTCATTGTCATCGTCAGTAGGGATGTCGATTCTTTCCGAAAAGATCGATTTTAAATCGATTCGAATCGTAAGCTGATGTATGTTGATGTGATGTTTAGTAGGGATGGTTGTAAAGAAAACTTTACAGACTGGCTCATTGAATATTCTTGGCGAAGAAAAATAAAAATAGCACATAAAGATGTTTTGGAAGAATTAATTAAAGCAATACAATATGTGTATAAAATTGATTAATAAATTATTAATTATATTATTTATTAATTATAATTATATTAATTATATTTTACTATTTGGTAAAAGTTCGCTAACACGCATTGAGGTAGCGCGGCGGACATTTCCCTAAAACCGTCCCAAAAATGAGAGGAGGCCTGTGCCTATTAGGGCAGATAACAAATAAAATAGGTTAGGTTCAACTTATGTCAAAGAACCGAATTGATTGACCCCGACTCCACCTGGTACGAGTCTGTCCCTACCCCTAGAGTGTTTTTATAGAGCCGGAGGCGCGTAGGGGAAGCAGCCTCCGCCTGCTGTAACTAATCTGCTCCTCGCCTCAGCCGCTCTGGCTCGTCTGATGCCTGCGATTTATTACGCAAAGGCGTAGAGGCTGCTCTTCCCGCAGCGCCGGAGACGTTACAGTCGCAAAATAGATACAGAAATCCCTCTGAATCAGTCCCCTATTTTTATGATGAAGGGTTCCCCTTCCGCAGGAGGAACCCTTCCCCAAGTGGTTTCCTTGGTTTTTTACACTTAATATTAATCCATAAAATGAGGAAAATTTCCTCAGAATTAAAAATGAAAAAAAAACAAGAAAAGGGGGGGCTCCGAAACTTTCTTTTTAAGGGGTACACCTTCCACTGCACCCCTCACACCTCCCCCCTCAATTTGACGAATGTCAATGGAAATTCGTAATAAAATAATTCTGTAATTTAAATACAATTCGAAAATTCGATATAATCTGTGGTAGAGATTGACATAAATATTGAAAAAATAATTGATTTTCAATTTTTTTTTTCTCAAAAAGTACGCGTTTCCGCATGTTGAAACTTTGCGTGTGTGCTTATAATAATGTAACCTTTCTGTAAAAAAAATATCAACCCCCAACTCGACGGACGTCAATGGAAAGTTGTACCTTAGTTTATTTTGTAGGTTTATTGACTCTATCTTTGTTGCTTCTTTGATCCCATAATATACATCTCTAACATCGATCACTAATAAAAAAACTAGATACAGAATCAGTGACAAAAAGTGTCCTTACCGAATGAGCCTCCACTTGAACATTTGGGTGCGCTTTTAATTTGTATATAGCTTTGTGAATACAACTTTAGGCAATGCCTTTAAGGATGAATTTCCATTAATGTATTTTTATTTCAACTAGAATTACGTCAAAACAATTGGAGACAGTTTTCAGAGAACTTGCATGGGATTGTGTATCTTGTTTTTGTTAGTGATCGATTATCTCTAATTATGAATATCAATTCTTGTGAACCTTTAGTAGAATTTTTCTTATTCTCTGAAAATGCTTATTTATATCTAATAAGAAAAAAATATGATGAAATTCGGTTTGAAAATCATAATAGAAATAATGTTGTAAAGAATTTTAAATAAATTGAGAGTTAAAGAACTGTCTTTATTTTAGATTTTTTATCTTATATATATAATTTATAATATCCCTCTAATTTTCATTATCATCTAAAGTAAGAAAAAATTGAACCACCAAGTTCTGCTTACGTAATAATATTTATGATTGGGTTGAGCACTGGGTTGATAAAGGCATTAAAATCTCTTTATAGGTACTCTAGTACTCGTGTCAGGATTAACGGGGCCTACTCGGACTGGTTTGGCATCCATAAAGGTGTCAGACAGGATTGTGTAGCTTCCCTGTGGTTGTGCCACCTATTTATGGACAGTTGTTTGGAATTCCCTACAAATAGGTTCCTGCCTTGTCGTGGCGTGGCAAGCTTAGTTGCAATGACTTGGTCGCCCATGGTGAACGAAAAGGAACCCACATGGCTGGTCCGAGGTAAAGGGCCGGCCTAAGGTGGCCATTCTCTCGGATGTGTGTTGGTGGGCTGCGGCGGGAGCAGTGTCACTCATACCGCTGCAGGCGAGGTGGTCACGGGGGAAGACGAGTGTTGGTATGGCGATGCGCCGCTCGCACTATCCTCCGCGACTCAGGCGGGGCTGCATTGTTAATGCGGTGATGGTGGGGCCGCAGAGGGGAGAGGAGTGTCGGTATTGCGAGGCGCCGCTCTCCCTACCCTCCACGGCCGAAAGTTGGTTGGAGGTGGAGCTACAGACTTGGGGTCAGGAAAGCTGGTGCTTCTGAGTGCTCGTTTTTTCTTGACCCCATGGCCCATGGCCTCGCTTCGTATGTACATTTAACTATACCCAAATTTCTGTTCTTGTAACGCAGCATCGGTAATATCAGAGTTACGTAACGGTTACGTCAGACGTAACATACTGACACCGGCGACTGGGAGCGGCGTTAAAAGTAATGGAATGCTAATACTGCTGCGCCTGCCAATTTTTTTTAGAATATGGGTGACAAGCGAGCTCATAGCCCACCTGATTTTAAGTGGATGCTGTGGCGGTGCGGTCCATAGACATCTATCCTCGATTAAGAATCTAAATTCAGATGCGTTGTCACTCCTTAGGACTAAGATGGAATGTCTTGTATCCATCCAGTAAAAAGGGTCGCCGGTTCTCTACACTCACCATACGAAACACAGCAGCATTAAGCTGCTATTTTACGCTGGTATTCTGTGAGAGCGTGGTCCTTCTCCGATCGAGCCGACCCATTCGTGCTACAACCATAATGTAGCTGCAGCGTGGCTCTACCAGTCTACCACATACATCTCAATTACGTACAAGTGTGGCCATTAGTTAAATCTTCCCTGCAACAACACCCTCTTCCCTGCAAGAATACCCATGTACAGTTGTGTATTCTGATGTACGAGAAGAATATTTTAAAAGGTTTCCTACGCAACAATTATGTAATAATTTTGTATTGAAGTATGTATATAATTATTTTTAAGAACTAATATAAAATTACGACTAGTGTTGCATCGAATAGAAAGTATAGTGTAATTAAAAGTTATATTGACGGCTCCGTGGCGCAGTGGCTTAGCAATGTGTTGCTGCGCTGAGGGTCGCGGGTTCCAATCCCGCACGGAACAAGTATTTGTATGGCCTACAAATAATTGTTTCGGTATTTTTTTTTTATAGAAGAGGAGGTAAATGAGCGGACGGCTTACCTGATGGTAAGTGACTACCGCCACCCATGAACAACTGCAACACCAGGAGAATTGCAGGTGTGTTGCTGGACTTTTAGAAAGGAGTAAGCTCTTTTCTTGAAGGTCCCTAAGTCCGGAAAAAATTGCCGGTGGTAAACGATTCCACAAACAGGTCGTACGAAGAAGAAAACTGCTAGTAACCACGTACAGTGTTGAACCGCCAATCATCCAGATGATGAGGTTTGAATGTCTGTCCTTGTGAAATTATGTATTAAATGTATGAAAACTGTCTCCACGATACAGATACCATCGTAATATACGTTTTTAGTAGGGGAGCTCCCCTTTAATTTTTAATTTATTTTGATTTTTATTACACATTCTGTGAAAATTTCAACTGTCTACCTATTACGGATCATCAGATACAGCCCGCTGACAGACAGACGGACGGACAGCGAAGGCTTAGTAATACTATTAATAATATAAGGTGTCGTTGGTTACCCTTCGAGTACGGAACCCTAAAAGAAGAAGAAGAAGAATTAAAAGTTATATTTTTACTTTTTGTGTATTCTAAGCCCTTGAATAATTTTCGAGTCTGTTGCAAAAGAAAGAAATTCAATCAAGCTATTCCTATTTCCACAAACTTGAGTATCTCCTAAAATGACACCGTGAATAGCAATAATTTCACATTGACTTTCACACAAAGGCGCAGGACGCGATCTCGGGTCGTGGGGGGCTTCAATACACGATCCCGTGACGTCACGAACCACCCGCCACCCTCCAAACAAAAACAAAGTGGTCGGGGATGCGCTCCGCGCTACCTTACAGTCGCGCCGCTGTCTTCACGACGCGTGGATGTGCCCGCCTATAACCATATCCCCTCTAATTATGTTCGTTTTCATGTCTCATGTGATAAAAAGTATATAAATTATCCTGTATAGAATTCTGATTAATAAAAATAAAATATACGCATAATATACTACGTACTTTCATTTAAAATTGTATCGATTGCCATTTGGAGTACAGACTAATCCGATGCAGCGTATAGTTTTGTTCGGTTAGAGCATTGATTCGAAACCTCTTGATTTTTGACTGATAACCGTGACGTGAATTTATTCCCGATATGTGGCAATTCGAAGACACTGAGATATATTCCATTGGGATGATCCATCCCTCACACAGCCGGAACTCCGGGATATCGCTGTTGTCCGGCATATCGCAATTTTCAGGTATTTTAATGTGGTATTAAATTATTTATTTAAAAATAACCAGTGTATAAGTTTAAACAATGTAAAAAGAGCAGTTAAGGACCAATATATAAAGGGTATAATTAATGTTTCTACTAATATAATATTTGTGCCATAATAAATGAGGTGAACTTTCTTTGTACTTTCATATTGGATACTTACTACTCACTCCGACAAGAGGTGAACATTAATTCATGTTTAAATTGCTTTTGAAAACAGTTTTTACTCTTAATCATTAAATTAAAATTTGAGAGAAGTTTTTTTTTTAAATATATTAAATTGTTACATATTATGACAGTTAGAAGACTTCTTATTCTCTGTCTTATTCTTTGTTAGCTCATATAAGTCCACGGCTGGACATGGGCCTTTCCTGTTCAGTGAAGTTAGGGGACTTACTCCTTTTGTACCTGGAACTCCGTCTGGGTAGGTACCACCATCTAAGTTATTTCTGCCGCCGGATAGCAGTGCCTGGACTGCTGTGTTCCGGTCTGAAGGGTATAGAGCGCCAGTAAAATTACAGGCTGAACGGCACTCGCACTCCGTCTTCGTCCTCCGATGTAACGCATCTGTAGCTTTCTTTGTTCCAAGTTAGCTGCAGGTGTCCACTCTGAAATCGGGGCTTTAATTTTTCAATAGACTTCACACCTCTTAGCACCGAATTCAGAGAGTGAAATGATTTTATTATTTACCTATTACCTATACCTACCTACCTATTTATTAAATATCTTTATTAAGTACCTATTTGTTAAATGTACACACGTATGATTAAGAGGTTCTATGTGCGCAGGGGTGGACCACGAATTAGTGGGGTCCTAGGCTAACACTACTTGAGGGCCTACCTAATTAATCAAACTAATGGCCATTTAGAGCCGTGGTAGCTCAGATGATTAGCGCTCACTGTGAATTTCACAGTACGCGAGCAACCCGGGTTCGATCCCCGCCGGCACCAATGAAATTATTAATTGCAATTTTAAGTGCTGATTTATGCTCGGCGGTGAAGGAAATCATCGTGAGGAAACCTGCATGTCTGAGAAATAACAAAAAAATATTTCGAAGACATGTGAAGTTCGCCACACGCATTGGGGCAGCGCGGCGAACATTTCCCTAAAACCGTCCCAAAAATGAGAGGAGGCCTGTGCCCAGCAGTGGGACGTATATAGGCTGTAACTTTAACTAACTTTAATGGCCACAGTGGCGGCGTAGCGTGGGGTGGCACCCAGGGCGGTTTTCTATCAAGCACCCCCCAAATAAAACAAAAAAATGCTAAACATGCTAACGGGACTTTATTTTGCTAAAATATGCTATTACATTATCAAAATTTACTTTCTTGTCCTTTTCGATAGATAAAATGGAAAGATTGGTTAGTCGCGCTTGGCTAATTGCGGGCCTTATGTAAGATTTTATTTACTTGAGTTTTGAAAAGCTAATGATTTCTTATATTTACGCGAACACTGACACATTAAATGAAACTAATTTTACGGATATTATCGCGTTTAATTTTCTTATTTTTAATTCCCGACATTTCGGGTGCTTTACAGCACCCATTTTCACGGAAGGGGACTGAGGTGTTTGACGTCCCGATGACATAGTTAGCCCTTCCCTTTTTGAATATTACTCCAGTTAACTTCAGTTTTTGAATATTAATTTTTGGTCCGATCCACGCAGAATGGACTTACAATATCTTGAAGTCTTGCAGTGGTATGCTTGGGTTTGGATTTAATTTTATTGATTATAGGATCCCGAGCAGATGGTAGCACACATTCATCTTCTCAATTAAATATAGGATGTTTTTTTTTAATTTCAATAGTTTCGCGAATCATTCTTGGTAGGAATCGGTGTTCTTTTGCGAGGATTTTTGGTCTATCAAATCTAATGTATTGGCGGGGTCGATCTTGAACATGTTCACAGACTGCAGACTTCCCGCAACGTCGGTGCTTCACGTCAGCTATATGTTCTTTTAAACGGGTTTTTATAGATCTTTTTGTTTTCCTATGTACGAGAGCTACATTCACAATCAAGCTTGTACACTCTTGCATCTTGTAGAGAGATTTTACACTTGACGGATAGTAAAAAATATGAATTGGATAATACCATCATGTGCCCATAGTGAGGCAGATCGATTCATCAACTTATAAGTTGGCTCAACACTTGGCTAAAATACTGTCACCACTGAGAGGACACACCAGATCGGAACAAACTCAGAATAGACCCATTTTACGATGAATCTGAGAAGCTCCAATGAAGTCTATTGAACCGCTTCTTGGGAAGAAATGCTGGCGGCTTCCAAGTGGCGCCTCAGTCGTAAAATCTCCAAAATTATGTCTTCTGCAGAAAATTCAACAAAATCTTGTGCTGGTGACGTTAGCAGAATGTGAGGCTGAATTACACTAAATGTCTCTCTTTGCCCCTCCCGGCCGCGCGGTCCTCGGTGGGCCGTGCGGTCGTGCTAGGCTCACGCTGTACTAGGTACGTTTTATTATTTTATTTACTTGAGTCAGTTCAGTCGAGTGTCAGGCACGTTACGTTACTTACTTACCTTCTTCGATCGCGTTATTCACTCGACCAAGCGCTACCTAACCTGAACTCATTTCTTTAGGAAATTTAATTATGTTCGATAGTAAATAAAAATAAATTTGCGATACATATTAAGATATATTTATATGCACTATACACAGATACTATAGTAGTAGGTAGCTATTTATTTATTGGTATGTCTTTGCGGAGTAGTTCGTCTGTAAGTATGCTCTGGCTGTGCCAGTGAGTTGTCGTTGTCACCCCTTGCTGCTTGGCACCCGGGGCGGACCGCCCCCACCGCCCCCCCATTTACGCCGCCACTGAATGGCTATTTTATCAAAAAACTATTTTCTTTATTGATGTATGTGGATGTATCTCTTTTCGAAAATTAACTTTCTCATCCTCATTCACTAAAATTAATGAAATTTTCATAATATCATCATAATTATTTTTAAAGCTTTGATAGCCATTGTCTTCAATGGCTGGGGCCCTTTATATCCACGGGGCCCTGGGCTGCAGCCCAAAAAGCCCGTATATAGATCCGGCCGGTGCGGTAATAGGTATATTTTTTTACAACAAATTATACGAACGAATTATAATACTATGTATGATATACTTTATTCGCAATTACATGTGAATTATCTAGTAAATTTCCCTTTATTATTTTGGTGATAAATATTTAAACTACTTGTCGCGTAGTGGCGGTGTAAGAGAATTCACTACCCCATATCGTCCCGAGGGTGTCGTAAGAGGCGACAACTGGAAATAAAGCAGGAGATGGGTAGCAGTATCTTCCTAAACTCAAAATAATAAACACATATCAACAATTCGAAAAAAATTGTGATTGCAAGCCTGCCTGTGAAGCGTGACAACTGTGGCAAATATTCCCCTTATGAGGCATGGGGTAAGCCTATGTTAAGCAGTGAACTTTCTGAAAGTCTGTAATAAATAAAGCAATGAATGAATTTAAAAACCAATATTTCCATCATTTATTATTTTAACCAAATTATAAATGACAATGAGAGTGTAAGAATAACATGCCAATTTTTTTGTTATAACTAGCTGTTCCCCGCGACTTCGCCCGCGTGTAATTTGGGTTTTAATTTTTTCCGCCGAACCCTAATTCTTTTTCTAAAATAAAAGTAACCTAAGTTACTCCTTAATCCTTATATTATCAACTATCTGCTAGTGAAAGTCCCGTCAAAATCGGTCCAGCCATTTCGGAGATTAGCAGGAACAAACAGACAGACAGACAAAAATTTAAAAAACTTGTGTTTTTGTTATATAAGTACCGTTGTATAATATAAGAACCGTTTATAGTTTCATATTATGCATTTAGTAAAAAGCTGTTAATTTGACATTACAAACGGACACTTCAATTTTATTTATTTGTATAGATAAATAGGAAAGTAAAAATCGTAAAGAAATTCGCCGTTTTATAAAATCGGTTAAACCGTTGTCGAGTTGAAATTGTTTGAAAAAGTTTTCGTAAAGTTTTTAAAATTTTAATTGTCTTCAGACATAGCTGACACTTGAGATTAATTGCCCATTCAAGTTTAAACATTGGATTGAACGCTCAAACCGTAATCGACTTTAATCATGAGACCATCTATATATCTAGGCCTAGACAGCAAATAGTTTTTTATATAGAACAAGGGCGACAAACGAGCACACACTCCACTCGGTGGTAAGTAGATGCTGTGGCCCATAGACATGTATCATTTACATATATTCTCCAATAAGAAACAAAATGCAGTTGCTTTGTTACCCCTGAGGACCAAGATGGAATGCCTCGTTTCCAGTAATAAGAGAGGTTCTCTACACTCACCATATGAAACACAGCAGCATTAAGCTGTTATTTTATGCTGGTACCCGTGAGAGCGTGGTCCTTCCCCGACCGAGCCGACCCATTCGTGATACAACCATAATATAGCTGCAGCATGGCTCTACCACGTATTAGATCTAGCCAAATGGTGTCTAGCTTTCTGTTCTTTGTATTTAGTTGTAAAGTCATTATCATCATAAGCTCGTCAAGAGTCCATTGTATATATATATATAGATATTTTGTGTCCGTGCGTGCGTGTGTGTGTGTGTGTGTGTGTGTGTGTGTGTGTGTGTAGTGTCTGTGTGTAATATTGAAATGACTTACTTCTATCAAGCGCAGGGGGTTATTTGCATGCTACTAAGACATAAATAACCATAAAAATAAAAATTGTCTGTATGTCTGTCTGTCCGTCTGTCTGCCTGTTCGAGCTAATCTTAGGAATGGCTGAACCAATTGTGATGAAACTTTACGAACAGATAGAGAGCAGTGCCAGGAGAGATCTAGGCTATGTTTTATACGAAAAACTTAAACTTTTCCTTTGATAAAAAAATTTAAAAATTGGTAACATCTTAAATCTTGCTAACGCTACCACGGACCGCTAGTTGAAGATATTGTACAACTTAATTTATATTGTATAATGTTACTATGGAAAAAGAGCTCCCGCTAAGTTTCTTGCCCACTAAGTTGTCCTCCTAGAACAGAGGTTTTTCGAACCAGTGGTCAAAGTAAAAATGACTTTCAAGAAATTATTCTATTCTATTCTATTCTCTAATAAGCGTTAAAACTACAGCCCGCATTTCTGGATACAATGAGGCATCGCGGAGAGCACTACTGTGGAGTCTGAATGCGGAGGGCTGGCTGAGTGGTGCTCGACTGGGGATTACGCGGCTTTTCTATGTTTTTATCCCGCGGCACAATTTTTAGCTTCATTTGTAATATATAGTATTCATATGTATAGTATTGCTGTTTCAAAAGTAAGACTTTTAATTTAAATATCAAGTCATTTTTAATGATCGTTTTGGTAATGACCATCTTTAGAGTAATTACATCTAAGCGTTTACTTTTCGTATAAATATTATTTTCAGCTCAGAAGTTAGGCTCGCCCATAAAAATTTTTGTACGTGGTTATAGTCCCATGCTGCAGCTATATTATGGTTGCAACAAAAATGGGTCGGCTCGACCGGGGAAGGCCTACGCTCTCATAGAATACCAACTAAAAATGGCATCTTAATGCTGCTGTGTTTCGTATGGTGACTGTAGAGAACTGGAAACTCTTTTTCCTAGATACGCGGCATCCCATCTTAGTCCTCAGGGGTGACAACGCATCTGCATATTGATTCTTAATCGAGGATAAATGAAGATGTTTATGGCAACAGTATCCACTTACCACCAGCTGAACTATATGTCACCCTTATTTTATAAAAAAAAAATCATAATTTGATCCTCAAGATAATCGGTAGAAATTTCATATGATAGATATCTTATGTTCACGCGAATATGGACTACTCGATGAATAAAACTACTCCGTACCACGGATTTTATTGCTTCCTGTTGATTTCTAACTCCCGTTTCGACGAAGAAGATTAGTCACTTTCTTTTATCTGTAATATGTTTATCTAAATGACACACGAGTGTACGCGCTTGATTGTGATAGTTGTAATTAAAAGAAAAAAAAAAGATCTAGTTATAAATATTCGCGTTGAAGAATATATAGCTGACATGAAACACTGGCAGCTGGCTGACGGTCCACGTAATTACATCAGATTTGACCACATACTCGCGAAAGAACATCGACTCCTGCCAAGAATGATTCGCAAGGCTATTGAAACACTTCAAGATAATGTAAGCTCATTCTGCGTAGATCGGACCAAAGTTAATAAGTAAAAGCTGAAACTACTCCGAGCTAACTTTGACATCGAGAGCTTAAGCACCTCAGTCCCCCCTGTGACCACGAGACCATGTACACGAAAGGTCGAGGGTTAACATCTCCAAAGGTTAAAAGTAATTACAAACCCGACTGCTTAAAAGTTTACTGAAAAGAGAAAAGTTTTATATCCTATGTCACTTCTACAACTAAGACGATTCTAACGACACCTCCATATGTTAAGATCCATCAAGCCATTTTAGCTAACTTTTTAAGTCGAAAAATATTACCCTCCTTTTGGGGCAATCGGGTAAAAAGAAGTAAAATTCGACCGTGTTGTGCAGAAATGATCCAACCCACAAACTTACCAAAATGAAACCAAAGGCTTTTTTTTTCAGTTTATTTCCAAGTATGTACCTGAAAAATAACAAGTAATCCTAAAATTTAGATTCAATTTAATTTTAAGTGATATACATTACATGATAGAAAAGTGCTTCTGCCACAAGAAAAATGCATTTATTTTTCAAAACTTATTAACCTATGTTTTTGTGGGTAGAAACATTTTTATATAACACGATCTAATTAAACGCGATAAAATCCGTAAAAGTAGGTTTACTCAAAGTGTAATGTTCGCGTGAATATATGAAATTATTCGTCAAACTCCTCAGTCCCCCGTGACCATGGGTGTTGCAAAGCACTCGAGTTATATAATAAGTTAAAATTAAACGCGATAAAATCTGCAAAATTGCTAGGTGGGGATTTAGTTCATCAAGCGGTGAGCTAGTACGAGTAAACTCGTAGTAAGCATACGTTGTTTTATATTATAGAAAAATAAGTTTATTTCCGTTGAAGAATGTTTTTTTATAGGAGAGGGGCAAACGAGCATGCGGCTCACCTGATGGTAAGTGACTAACGCCGCCCATGAACTACTGCAACACCAGGGGAATTGCAGATGCGTTGCCGGCCTTTTAAGAAGGAGTAGGCTCTTTTCTTGAAGGTCCCTAAGTCGTATCGGTCCGGAAAAATAGCTGGCGGTAAGTTGTGCGAGGAAGAAAACTTCTTCTAAATCGCACAGTGGTGGACCGCCAATCATCCAGATGGTATGGATGGTATCTCGAGTTCTGTCGCGATGTGCGATGGTGAAATTGAGCGGCTGGAATTAGTCCGAACAATTCCTCAGAGCACTCCCCGTGATAGATGCGATAAAATACGCAAAGAGATGCAACATCTCTACGCAGTGCTAGTGAGTCCAGCCGATCGTCGACGATTCGAGCCGCTCTGCGCTGGATGCGGTCAAGTGGAAGGAGCTGGCACTGGGGAGCCCCTGCCCAGAGATGGGAACAGTATTCCATGTGGGGCCGAAGCTGCGCCTTGTAAAGTCGCAAGCGGTGTGCCGGCATGAAATACTGTCACGCTCTGCTGAGCACGCCAAGCTTTTTAGAGGCCAATTTGGCCTTCTCTTCCAAGTGACCACGAAACTGCACATCACTCGATATGTCGACACCGAGGATTTCGATACTGGCTGAGGCAACAAGGGGAGTGCCTTGAAACTGATGAGATACGACAAAGGGGTACTTTTTTAAAGAATAAGGAGGTGATAGCGGTAGGCCTGTAGTTGGACGGATCTGAGCGGTCGCCTTTTTTAGGGATCGGGTGCACCAAAGCTGTCTTCCATGAGTTCGGGACTACGCCTAGGGAGTAGGAGTACCGGAAAAGACGCGTTAAAACCGGTGCCAACTCCGGAGCACACGTCTTCAGCACAATAGGTGGGACTCCATCAGGCCCACTCGACTTGTTGACGTCCAGGGAGAGGAGTGCTTTACGCACCGAGCGCTGTGTAAACAGCACTTCCTGCATGGAGCACTCACACCGCGGGATGGTAGGCGGTGTGTTCCCCCCGTCATCAAGAGTCGAGTTGGAAGCAAAAAGAGAGCCCAGCAGATCGGCTTTCTCCTTTGCGTCATGGGCCAGTGAGTCGTCCACCCTGTGCAGAGATGGCAGAGATGGCTGACAGAAGTTCCCTTGGACAGCCTTGGCGAGAGACTAGAATGCACGTGTTCCCGAAGGGAGGCGAACTAGTTTCTCGCCAATTCTGCCGATGTGCTCTGACTTTGCCTTGGCAATGACACTTTTGAAGGACCTGGAGGCGGAATTATACTTCTTTTTAAGAGCGCTGGTGTTTACATCCCGGGACGTTGATGCGTCAGCCCAGGCCCGGTAGCACTCCTGCTTATAGCGTGATGCAATTTTACAGGAGCGACCAAACCATGGCTGAGTTCTGCCTCCGATAGGCACCACAGATGATGGAATAAATAATTCCATTCCCTGAAGTATCACATCAGCGACAGAATCAGCAACAACGTTGGGATTATCTGGCGAGAAGCAAACCCGCCCCCAAGGGTAGGATGCAAAAAAAGACCGCATCCCATCCCAATCGGCCGACCTATAGTGCCAAACACGGCGGCGAGCTGCAGATCGCAACTGCGATGGGAGCGGGAGTGGCACCGTACTCCGGATCAGACAATGGTCCGAAGAGCCAAGAGGGACATCGGCGGAGACCTGATATCCGTCCGGATGAGAGGTCAGCAGAAGGTCCAACAGGGAATGTACATGGTCCTCCACATCTGGGATCCGGGTAGGCGAAGTAACCAGTTGTGTCAGATCATATGCCAAGGCAAAGTCATAAACAGATCTACCCGCATGATCGGTTAAACGGGAACCAAGCCATTCAGCGTGGTGGGCGTTAAAATCACCGAGCATCACGATCTCTGCGGAAGGGACCTGTTGTAGCACGGAGTCTGCAGCCATTTGGACGTGGTCGATGAGTCGGTCTGTTTCGGCATTACCGCTATGGGACCTATAGATGCACCCGTAGACGCAGGGATGGTCGTCGCTGTCTACGCGCAGCCATAGGATGGACAGGTCCGTACCTTCAAGACTGCCGAGGCGTCGAAAACAGATGTCCGCTCTGACGTACACGCAAACTCTAGCCCGGGGCACAAAGGAGTGTTCCAATTTCTACCCCGGGTAGGAGAGATACGAAGTATCAGCCGGAGAGGACACCTGTGTCTCGGTTAGAAAGAGCAAGGCCGGCTTTGCCGTCTCCAGATGGTAGTGGACGGCGTTAAGGTTTGAATAAAGTCCCCTGATATTGCAGAAATCCACGGAAAGCGTGGCAGGGGTTGCCTTTGTCTTTTTGCTCCGCTTGCCCCGAGCAGGTTTCGTCTTGAGCGGAATTTCGCCCCCCCCCAGAATACGCGGGGCAGCCTGAGCACCCACGCTCAGAAAAAGTAGGGTAGCATGGGCGTGGATGCTCAGCGAGGGATTCTCCAGGGATGCTGGTACTCTCCTGGGGTAGTCTTCCGTTTGATTCCACTATCATGTTGATATGGGGGGGATTGGGCCTCCGACCACCTGCATTCACCAGGCGAAATGCAGAAGTAAACCTCTACTTCACGCTGGTATTCTGTGAGGTCGTGGTACTACCCCGGTTTGAGCCGGCCCATCCATGCGACAGCAAAAGCTGCCGCGTGGCTCTACCACTGTTAACCACTGTTTTTTCGAAGAAGTGTTCTTTATTTATTTATTTCTGCATAACAATGAAATTTACATAAATTATAACTTAACATACATATCTATGTTACAGTCAAAACCAATTTTGACTGCGAAAATCAGGCAAAAATGGTTTTGACCGATGCTCTTAGTCAAAAACCGTTTTGACTGATTTTTGTAGTCTAAAGTAGTTTTGACCAACGTTCTTAGTCGAAAGTGATTTTGTCTGATTTAAAGTTCAGACTATCGGTCAAAATCAGCGACAGTAGGTGCGGCTGGGGTGGGCCTTGGGCCACCCTAAAGCCACTTATAATGATATAAAATATAATATTGAAAGAATTATACTTTTTAAGTTTAAAAATTCATAAGTATAAGTGAAAAGTAATTTTGACTAACATTCTTGGTCAAAACCACTTTTGACCGATTTAATTTGGTCATAATCATTATCACCCAATATTTTTCCAGTTAAAAGTGGTTTCGACCAACAACATCCTTAGTCAAAATTACTTTTGCCTGATTTTTGCAGTCAAAAGTGGTTTTGACCGATTATGAGTTTTGACTGTAACATCTAAACATTACATCTAAGATTTATAAGATAAATACGTAGGAACTTCTGACTTCTAAACTAGGCAGAGCCTGTATCTCAAAAGTCCACGCTCTTCACAAAAGCAGTGTCGGCTAGACAGGTGAAGGTTAGCATAAAGTAAAACTTTCCTGTCATATGACGACATACTTTTTTGACATCGACATCGATGGAAGAAATAAATTCAAGTGTTTCCATTAATTTAATCTTGAGTGGTTCGTAAAGCTAATACCACCAAGCTGACGAGTATTTTTAGTTTTTACCGACTACAAAAAGGAGGAGGTACTCAATTCGACTGTTTTTTCTTTTTTTATGTGTTTATGTGTTTATAACTTTTTCTACGTGAACCGATTTTGATGATTCTTTTTTTATTTGAAAGCTCGTGCTTCTCATGTGGTGGATCAAGGTCTAACCAGTAGTTTTTGAGTTATCCTTAATAATTTATATTGAAGTCGGTTGTACAAAATTTTTAATTTTACTAATTGATGGTTAAAAATATTGTGTTGTCTATTATAAATATAGGATAAAAAAAATCACGTGGAGGAACCATACTGCAGCTATATTATGATGTTAGCACGAATGGGTCGGCTCAACCGGGGATGGACCACGCTCTCACAGAATACCAGCGTAAAATAGCAGCTTAACGCTGTTGTGTTTCGTATGGTGAGTGTAGAGAACCGGAGACCCTTCTTACTGGTAACGAGGCATTCTATCTTAGTCCTCACGGCTGACAACGCATCTGCATTTTGATTCACAAACGAGGATTGATTTAGATGTCTATGGGCCACAGCAACCACTTACCATCAGGTGCACTGTGTGCTCGTTTGTCACCCTATTCTATAAAAAAAAGTTTTCTGTTTCACGAGCACTGCTGCCGAAATTTTATCAATATAAAACAATTGTTAATATACCAGTCTGCAGGAACTATAATTTCATCATCCAGCATAGGTGTTTAACTAGGTTGGACTACTAGGTGGCAGGGCTTCTGTCTTCAAAATGCAGTGCTTCGGTGTAAAGTTTATAGAGAGCCAATAATTACGGGTTTTGAGTCATTTCATCTTAGTCCTAAGAGGTGACAACTTATTTGTAGCCTTCTTTGCTTAAAGTTGGCCTTAAGTTCCATGTACTGCAGCTACTTACTGTTAGGTGGATTGAAAGTTCGTTAGTCACTTCATTATTATAAAAAAATATTGGACTTTAGCTTGTAAGGGTTTAAGGATATCACTGTTTCTTTTTTATTGTTATAATTTTTTCTTAATTTCTTCCCTACCCCAATGTACTATACATTAGTAAAACGATATGTGAAATAATAATAGAAGGGGAATTGGTCGAGCAAGTAGATGAGTTTGTATATTTGGGATGTTTATTTAGCAGGGATGGTAGATATGATAAGGATATAGAACGACGAGTGAACGCAGGAAAAAGTGATTGGGGCTCTACACGCTATTATGAAGAGTCAGAATGTGTCAAAAAGGCACGTTTGTGAAAGTTGGGTGTGGCAGAGGAAGCACGAGAGTAGAATAAATGCTGTAGAAATCCGGTCATTAAGGTGTATGTTAGGGCTGAATCTGAATGACAGGGTAAGAAGTTATACGATAAGAGAAAAGTGTGGTTTTCATGATGATGTAGTGACCAGGATTAAGTAAGGAATGTGGTTTACTCATGTAGAAGGGAGGAATAAGAAGAGTGTGACAAAGCAAATTTATGTTGACGATATATTGAAGTTTGAGAATTGAAGGCCCAAATTAAGAGTATCCTTCATCGCCGAACAAGTATGCGTAGACTGTCAGGATCGTGCCAATGGAAGTCCGTGGTCTCTGCCTACCCCTCTAGGTGACTGGTTTGAGTGTTAATTGTTTTTTAATTTTTATTATATATTCCTTCAGGAATACTCTACATACATATATGTAGGAAATTATATATTTTTACTGCTCAAGGGTTTTGTCTATGGTTGGATATTAGCGGCAAATTAATAGACATAACTCATATTTTTTCTATCCCTCTTCATTCAATAAGCCAGTAACAAGAATTTTTCACGATTGTGAACGCTGCGGTCTCTGGCATCCGTCCAAAGTGTTCGTTGCAGATGCGGACCGACATACCATAACTTAATGTTTGCAGCTCGGATGTCCAATGCATGTGTAAGCAATAAGTAACTCATATTTTATATACGTTTACAATAACCAAAATGTGGTGCTGAATCACGTGCATCCATCACTGCATGTCTCTTCAGGTTTTATACGTGGTAGAGCCATGTTGCAGCTATATTGTAGTAGTAGCACGAATGGGTCGGCTCGACCGGGGTCAGGACCTCGCTCTCACAGAAAACCAGCGTAAAATAGCAGCTTAATGCTGCTGTGTTTCATATGTAGTGAGTGTAGAGATCCGGAGACCCTTTTTACTGAAAACGAGGCATTCTATTTTAGTCCTCAAGGGTGACAACGTATCTGCATTTTGATTCTTAATTGAGGATAGATGTAGATATCTATGGGCCACAACATCCACTTACCATCAGGTATACTAATATACACACATCAAAAAATTCTAGGGATACCTTAGTCCTAAATTATTTGCGACTTTATAGTTTAAAATCTTATTAGTTTTCATAAAAAGTTTATATACAGATTGAAACCTCTTTTATTCTATTTTTAAAATTTAAAAATGTAAATAAAAAAATAACAAAAGAAAAAACAAAATACGGCGGCAAAATTGTTAGTAATTCGTTACGTCAAGGAAAATTAAAATTGTTCTACTGATATTAATTAATGAAAAGGGATTAGATTGTTATTCTTTTTTTAATTTATTGTGAGCTTTAAGAGTCATGTCACGTCGTCATTTGAGTCGAGATGAAATGTTACCACGAGCCGTGGCATGTTAGAAAATGGTGCTATTCAACGCGTTGTTGCTGAGGCCCTACACACCAGCCAAAACGTGATATCAAGGTTGTGGTCACGTTATCGCAGTACTGGGGATGTGGCTGAACGGCACACGGTAGATATCGTGTTACTCCGCAGAGACAGGATCGATTTCTCCAAATGACCGCCAGAAGACAACCCAATATCACAGCGATGCAACTACTATAAAGGCTCCAGTAGGACCACCAGCTGCTGGTAAGTAACTGGTAATAAACGGTGCGAAGGAGGTTGCATGAAGTTGGTCTTCATGCTCGAAGACCGCTACTTGTTCCAGCATTGCGACGTGGCAATCGCGGTCGGCGGCTTTCGTGGGCTCGGGAGCTTTTACCATGGAGTGACGAACAATAGTCTTTAATGCTGTTCACCGATGAGTCCCGGTTTGGGTTTCATCCGGATTAACGAAGAACACGCGTTTGAACTCCAGGGAGAGTTAGCCGTCTACGACCAGCCTCAGGAGATCCACTCATACCAAGGCGGGACAATCATGGTGTGGGCAGGAATTCGTCTTGGCGAACGAACCGAGTTCGTTTGGATCCAAGGCAGCATGACTGCACAAAAATACCACGAGGAGGTAGTAGCGCCTGTTATTGTCAATTTGCAATGGGCCGGCCATATAGCTCGAAGAACCGAGAACCAATGGGGAAAAAAGGTTCTCGAGTGGCAGCCTCGTACCGGCGGACGAAGTGTATGGCGTCCCTCCACTAGATGGAGTGACGACCTGGTAAGACATGCAGGAAGTCGATGGATGCAGGTGGCTCAGGACCGTGCTTTGTGGCATACTTTGGGGGAGGCCTATGTTCAGCAGTGGACTTGTGAAGGGCTGTAATGATGATGATGATGATGAATCGATGTCGATGTGTAATTAATGTAAGAGGTGGCAACACTGATTATTAATAATTAGATTTTATAAGATTTAAAATTATTTTCACGGATTTTATTAATTTACTTATTTTAATTCCTGACGTTTCGGGCGCTTTACAGCAACCCATGGTCACGGGGGGGACTGAGATGTTTGACGTCCCGATTTCAGAGTTAGCCCGGCTACCTTCAGTTTTTGAATAATAATTTTTGGTTCGATCTACGCAGAATGAGCTTACAGTATCTTGAAGTCTTGCAGTGGTATGCTTGGGTTTGGATTTAATTTAGTTAATTATAGGATCCCAAGCAGATGGCAGCACCCATCCATCTTCTCTATTGAAATTAGGATGTTTTTTAATTTCAATAGCCTCGCGTATCATCCTTGGTAGGAATCGGTGTTCTTTTGCGAGGATTTGTGGTCTATCAAATCTGATGTAATGGCGGGGACGATCTTGAACATGTTCACAGACTGCAGACTTCCCAGAGCGTCGGTGCCTCACGTCAGCCATATGTTCTTTCACGCGGGTTTTAATGGATCTTTTTGTTTGCCCTATGTAAGATAGACCACATTCACAAGCTTGTACACTCCTGCATCTTGTAGAGGGATATACTAGAGGCTACCGTGGGAAAATCTTTGTTTTGAGGGATTTGATGAAATATAAAATATCCCTAGAGTCTGTTGATGTGTATACTCTTTTGTAATTTTATTTATATAAAAAAAGATCCTTAGCTTGTCTTGTGGGGGTCGCCCCTACGTAGCGCTTGCCTGTACGAATAAAGCAACAACAACGTAATGCTTTTGTGTTTCGTATAATGAGTGAAACCGGGACGATTTTTACTGGCAACAAAGCATTACATCGTAGTCCTTAGAGCGTTAACGTATTTGCATTTTATTTCTTAATCTAGAATATATGTTGTCTATGGTCCACAGCATTCGTTTACCCTCTGGTAGACAGTGTGCTGCTTTGTATTTTTTTTAATTTGAATAAAAAACAAATATATATTGTTTTCATTGTTTCTTAAATAAAACGTTACCCCCACACTAAGATTTTCTCCTGTATCGTGGAGGCAGTTTACAAACATAAATTGCACAAGGAAAAACACCCAGACCCGGAACAGTTATTAGGCCATACAAATACTTGTTCCGTGCAGGATTCGAACCCGCGGCCACCAGCGCTGCAACTAA